>OZ012544.1:10007500-10607500 GCA_963935595.1 Schoenobius gigantellus | reverse complement strand
CCCAATCAAAGAAAAAATTAAAATTATCGATGCATATCGCAAAAAAGCTATTGATCGATGTCGAGTTAAAGTAGCAACCCAACCGCAGCTTGAGCAGCGTGGGCTTTTATAAGGGTTTTTAAAGGATTTAATGAATTTTTTATCAAATGGATTTGATGAGTTTAATTCCCACACACAAACTCACAAATTAACAAGCTTTACTTCTCAGATATTATGTTTCTATATTACATACAGGATTGAATAGAAGATCTCATTGGATTTTTTCTAAACTATAACATATCGGAAAACTGATTACTCATAATGAAAGTGCTTCACGAGTTCTATCAAATGCTATCAATAATGGTTTATAAAATAAACTGGATCTATCCAAATCATCGATGTTTCCAGCTTCCATACATCTATACTTACTATACTTACTAATCTAGTAGTATAAAGCTAAGAGTTGTTTGATTGTTTGCTTAATTCAACGCGTTAATCTCAGGAACTTGATTCAAATTGAAAAATTATTTTTATGTTGGATGGTCCATTATCGAGGAAGGCTATAGGCCATATTACATTACGCTACGACTAATAGGAGCACAGCATCAATGAAAAATGTTGCAAAAACGGGAAAAAATATATGGTGAAACGTAGTTCGCGGGCACAATATGGCGACAAGATGGCCATATTATGTCGGACGGTTTAATGTTGCGAGTGCGACACTTCGAACAACATTAAAAATTATTGTTAAAAAAATTCATTAAATTAAACATTTAACTTGCTGTGGTATTATCATGCGATGAGTGCTATGAAAACGATGTTTCCAACCATTTCATAGAGCTCGTAGCACTCTCAGCTCAGCGTCAGTAAATGAGTTTTCTGATATCTCCATGATATCTCATACAAGGTGTTTAATGTACAAAATTGGTTCAATTCATATACATACTTTAATATTAATTCTTTATTTGACATAATATTTTGTTTGACATTAGATTCTAATAATTATAATTCAGCATGATTTAATTCTAAACTGACCTACATATTTGCCCACCTGACGGTAAAATATGGAAATGTACTTTTTTAAATGTAAACACTCAAGTTGACCTGTATTTCGCAAATAAATGTTTTGATTTGATTTGTTTATTCAATACCTTATCAAGCTGAAACCTACCCATGTTTACATGGTCATGTAGAACTCATAACAAATTCGAAATTGTAAAATTTTTTGTCTGATTCCCCATACATTTCTTTTCACATACCTACCCAACTATTTGTATAGGTGTTTTGAAAAAAAAATTTACAATTTCGAATTTTTAATGACGCCATAACTTTTATATGACTATGCAAACATGTGTTACATGGATAGGTTTCGGCTTGATAGGGTATATACAGTGTGGAAAAAAAAGACCGTGGTTGGAAGTAAAGTACCCTTAATAATGATGATGGCAAATTGCCATTATCAATATTAAGGGTACTTTTCCTCCAACCACGCTCTTTTTTTTCCACACTGTATATTGACCAAACTCCGAGTTTAGAAATATTCGAGTGACGTTTCATATCACGTCTTATCGCTTCCAGCCTGTATAAAATATATTATTATTTTCTACTCGTAGCATAAAAATGCAAAAAAAAGCAATACATATAACGTCTCCTCGTTAGCTCCTGCCTTAACATCAGGAATTTAAGAGAGTGAATAGACGAGTAATTACGTGTATAGTCTGTATAGACTAGTGATTGTGATTTGGGGGGCATTCGGAAGCGTGAGTCTTTTACCCTACGCCGTTCAGTAACTAACCCAAGCGAAGCCGAACGATTCACCTAGCCCGTTCAGAAACAATCTGTCGAGTGTGAAAGCAAAATGTTTTTGGGCGTTCCCTGAATAAGCAGTATTGTATTTTGTAATTAGCTACTAAGACATTTGCCTAGATGCACTTGATTATTGTTATATGTATGTAGGTATATTTTTTTTCTCTCATTATAGTCATATTTCTACGTCTCGGGCGTCGCTGCCATGGAGGTAATTATGTACCAACAATTACATAACACGACATTAGTTTACTTCCATGGTAACGGATTGGCCATGCCTGAAAACCAGCGCTTTTTGCGTTTTCAACGTAAAAGCAATAAGCTGAGGCAATGTCCCTTTTGGACTGCACTATCCGGAAATTCTCGCTTATGTATTTGTGTATGTGGGTGTGTGTGGGTCCAAATAAAGCTTTCATTCTTTCTTTCTTTCTAAGTGGAATATCTTAATTAAACATAGACTTTTAAAAAACATAGACTGTACTTACCTATTTATGTCAAAAAATACAAAAATTCATATAAAACTAATCCAAAAGTTTATTAAACCACTAATCATATGTTTTCTTCTCACAGCATACAAAAATTCAAAAAGGCAGATAACGTCTCATCGTTAGCTGCTGACTTAACGCCAGGAATTTAAGTGAAAAATCTTGATTAAACATAGGCTTTTACATGTACTACTTATTCATGTCGAAAAATACAAAATTTCAATTAAACTAGAACCAAATGTTTATTAAACCACTTAGCATTGTTTTTGTAAACATCCCAATGTTACTGAAGAAGATTGCAACTAAAAGTAAAATAGAGATAAAAAAACCAACTAAGTGCGAGTTAGACTGGCGCACGGAGGGTTTCGTTCAACAAACTTCTTAAGTATATTTTTATTTACTGTTTTTAAGATTAACATGTGTAAAGAAACGGGAATTAACTAAAGCAGAAGTTGTTGATTTATTTAAACGGTCAGTGTAACCCGGTTGAAACGTCAGACATTAAAAAAGGTGATTTATCGCGTTAATTCCCGTTTCTTTACACATGTTAATCTTAAAAACAGTAAATAAAAATATACTTAAGAAGTTTGTTGAACGAAACCCTCCGTGCGCCAGTCTAACTCGCACTTAGTTGGTTTTTTTATCTCTATTTTACTTTTATTTGCAATCTTCTTCAGTAACATTGGGATGTTTACAAAAACAATGCTAAGTGGTTTAATAAACATTTGGTTCTAGTTTAATTGAAATTTTGTATTTTTCGACATGAATAAGTAGTACATGTAAAAGCCTATGTTTAATCAAGATTTTTCACTTAAATTCCTGGCGTTAAGTCAGCAGCTAACGACGAGACGTTATCTGCCTTTTTGAATTTTTGTATGCTGTGAGAAGAAAACATATGATTAGTGGTTTAATAAACTTTTGGATTTAGTTTTATATGAATTTTTGTATTTTTTGACATAAATAGGTAAGTACAGTCTATGTTTTTTAAAAGTCTATGTTTAATTAAGATATTCCACTTAGAAAGAAAGAAAGAATGAAAGCTTTATTTGGACCCACACACACCCACATACACAAATACATAAGCGAGAATTTCCGGATAGTGCAGTCCAAAAGGGACATTGCCTCAGCTTATTGCTTTTACGTTGAAAACGCAAAAAGCGCTGGTTTTCAGGCATGGCCAATCCGTTACCATGGAAGTAAACTAATGTCGTGTTATGTAATTGTTGGTACATAATTACCTCCATGGCAGCGACGCCCGAGACGTAGAAATATGACTATAATGAGAGAAAAAAAATATACCTACATACATATAACAATAATCAAGTGCATCTAGGCAAATGTCTTAGTAGCTAATTACAAAATACAATACTGCTTATTCAGGGAACGCCCAAAAACATTTTGCTTTCACACTCGACAGATTGTTTCTGAACGGGCTAGGTGAATCGTTCGGCTTCGCTTGGGTTAGTTACTGAACGGCGTAGGGTAAAAGACTCACGCTTCCGAATGCCCCCCAAATCACAATCACTAGTCTATACAGACTATACACGTAATTACTCGTCTATTCACTCTCTTAAATTCCTGATGTTAAGGCAGGAGCTAACGAGGAGACGTTATATGTATTGCTTTTTTTTGCATTTTTATGCTACGAGTAGAAAATAATAATATATTTTATACAGGCTGGAAGCGATAAGACGTGATATGAAACGTCACTCGAATATTTCTAAACTCGGAGTTTGGTCAATATACAGTGTGGAAAAAAAAGAGCGGGGTTGGAGGAAAAGTACCCTTAATATTGATAATGGCAATTTGCCATCATAATTATTAAGGGTACTTTACTTCCAACCACGGTCAAGCCGAAACCTATCCATGTAACACATGTTTGCATAGTCATATAAAAGTTATGGCGTCATTAAAAATTCGAAATTGTAAAATTTATTTTCAAAACACCTATACAAATAGTTGGGTAGGTTTGTGAAAAGAAATGTATGGGGAATCAGTCAATAAATTTAACAATTTCGAATTTGTTATGAGTTCTACATGACCATGTTAACATGGGTAGGTTTCAGCTTGATAAGGTATTGAATAAACAAATCAAATCAAAACATTTATTTGCGAAATACATGTCAACTTGAGTGTTTACATTTAAAAAAGTACATTTTCATATTTTACCGTCAGGTGGGCAAATATGTAGGTCAGTTTAGAATTAAAGCATACTGAATTATAATTATTAGAATCTAATGTCAAACAAAATATTATAACAAATAAAGAATTAATATTAAAGTATGTATATGAATTGAACCAATTTTGTATATTAAACACCTTGTATGAGATATCATGGAGATATCAGAAAACTCATTTACGGATGCTGAGAGTGCTACGAGCTCTATGAAATGGTTGGAAACATCGTTTTCATAGCACTCATCGCATGATAATACCACAGCAAGTTAAATGTTTAATTTAATGAATTTTTTTAACAATAATTTTTAATGTTTTTCAAAGTGTCGCACTCGCAACATTAAACCGTCCGACATAATATGGCCATCTTGTTGCCATATTGTGCCCGCGAACTACGTTTCACCATATATTTTTTCCCGTTTTTGCAACATTTTTCATTGATGCTGTGCTCCTATTAGTCGTAGCGTAATGTAATATGGCCTATA
The DNA here is from genome assembly GCA_963935595.1 of Schoenobius gigantellus. NCBI lineage: Eukaryota > Metazoa > Arthropoda > Insecta > Lepidoptera > Crambidae > Schoenobius > Schoenobius gigantellus. The sequence goes on along the minus strand of OZ012544.1, from coordinate 10,602,570 downwards.
GCCTTCCTCGATAAAGGACTATCCAACATAAAAATAATTTTTCAATTTGAATCAAGTTCCTGAGATTAACGCGTTGAATTAAGCAAACAATCAAACAACCCTTTAGCTTTATAATATTAGTAAGTATAGTAAGTATAAATGTATGGAAGCTGGAAACATCGATGATTTGGATAGATCCAGTTTATTTTATAAACCATTATTGATAGCATTTGATAGAGCTCGTGAAGCACTTTCATGATGAGTAATCAGTTTTCCGATATGTTATATAGTTTAGAAAAAATCCAATGAGATCTTCTATTCAATCCTGTATGTAATATAGAAACATAATATCTGAGAAGTAAAGCTTGTTAATTTGTGAGTTTGTGTGTGGGAATTAAACTCATCAAATCCATTTGATAAAAAATTCATTAAATCCTTTAAAAACCCTTATAAAAGCCCACGCTGCTCAAGCTGCGGGCGGGTCGTTAGTTTAACTCGACATCGATCAATAGCTTTTTTGCGATATGCATCGATAATTTTAATTTTTTCTTTGATTGGGAAACCGCGCTTGAAATAACGTATTTTCGATAAGGGTCATAATCACGATGAAATTATACACGATGACTTCTTTGGTAACACTTACATACCTACTTACCTTTACTCGATTTTCGTAAGTACCTAATTCATAATCAGACACGATCTTCATTACGATAAGCAATATGATACGAGTATTTCAGTAATTTTTTTTAATTTCTAATGAAGCAAGATTGCTTTATTAGGCCTACATTTAGGACCTATTATGCCTATTTCATAGTCTACATGTAAGTACCTATTGTTTTTCATTTTCCTTGACTAATAACCGGTTGTTTGGTCGCTCCAATCAACTTTCCATGTGTCCGAAATGAATAGATAATTCTATATTCACGAAAAATAATATAAATTACGATTATACAATAATCGACGTTTGCATTAAAATGACTCATTTGGTTCGAGACTTAGGTGTTCTAATGGACTGCAAACTCGATTTTAACGAACACATTAGTGATATTGTAAACAGATCATATAAAAATCTTGACTTGATACTTCGTGTGTGTAACCCATATTCAGATATAACATGTCTTAAAATTCTATATTACTTATTTGTTAGAAGCATACTGGAATATTGCAGCAATATTTGGAACCCTCAATATATCACTTACAGCCAACAAATAGAAAAGATCTAATCAAAATTTATAAAACACCTGATCTACCGCTCACAGCGTAAGCCTGGAGACTATGGGGAATCCTGTGACTTCTTTAATATGTTATCACTTGCAGATAGACGACAACTTCTGGACATGCTGTTCCTCCACAAGGTCTGTCAGGGAACAATAGACGGTACAATTCTATGTGAATTGTTCTTGCAGCTCCAAACACCCACTATTTGCACAAGGCAGTCTCTCTCGTTCAATCTGCCACACACGCGTACCAACTATTACAAAAATTCCATAATATGTCGGACCCTTAGGAACTTCAATAAGCGATTTGATGCAGTACTTAGATAAACTTAGTAGCAGTAGTCAAAACTTTAAAAATAAAATTTGTAATATTTTAAATAATAAGTAAAATCATTTATTGTGCTGTTGTGATATAAGTTATATCACAAGAGAATTAAAAGAGGTTATGGTATGGTTATGCTCACCACCCCCCGTGGGAGCTCACAGCCCACGTTCTTGCGGCGGCTTACCGCGTCCGCGTAGACGCTCGGGACGGCGACCGGCGTTTGGCGCCGAAAGAGAGGGCCTCCGCCTTGGAGGAGGCCACAGTGGAGGCATTTCGCCTGTGGTTTGAGGAGCTCGAGGAGCTAACGGGTTCGGCCTCGGTCTCGGACACTCTGTCCAGGACCATCGAAGCCATGCACCCGTTCCTCACCACATGGACGAACCGGCACCACGGGTCGCTCTCGTACCACTTGGTGCAGATTCTTAGCAACCATGGTTGCTTTGGACGCTATCTGCACCGCATCGGACGGGAAGCGACCGCCGAGTGCCACCACTGTGGTGCTGAAGAGGACACCGCGCAGCACACCTTAGCGGTGTGCCCCGCTTTCTCTTCGGAGCGCCGTGAGCTGACTGCCGTTATCGGCGATAACCTCTCCCTCCAGAACGTGGTCTGTGCCATGCTGGTGGGAGAGAGGACGTGGGACGCGGTAAACTCCTTCTGCGTGGACGTGATGACGCAGAAGGAGTCCGCGGAGAGAGCCAGGGAGGAGGATCCCATGGCCGATCCGTGCCGCCGTAGAAGGACGGGGCGGAGGAGGCGGAATTACGCCCGCCTTCTTTCTCCTGATGGTAACCAGCGGGGCCCTGGGTCGGGAAGCCCGGGCCCTGCATTGCATCGGTTGCCGCCAGTCGCTGATCCCCTGGATGCCCCGGGGGATCACCGGCCTCCCCCTTTTGGGGGGGTGAGAGGGGCTCGCCCTAGGCGAGCAGACGCCGACGAGGTCGTGGATGTGTTCACCCGAGTTCCCATGACCTTGTCCGACAGCGACATGGCCCTCCTCGGCGTGTCCTCTTCGTCCGATGACGAGGAGGATGCGGCGATGATGGCCGTGCTCGCATCAAGGCGTATGTGAGGGGCATCGGTGGGTTTTAGTCGGTAGGCCGCGGTTCCTGGCGGCACTCTGCCCCCAGGGGCCGGGGAGAGTCCGACATAACCCCGCGCCTTCCCAAGCGCGGGGTATGCGTAATGCATTTCCCACCGTAAAAAAAAAAAAAAAAAATGGTTATGCTCACCACACACCACACGCAAAAAAAACACACCACACATACACACACACACATTTTAAAAGCGTCCGATGCGACATGAGTGTAGTAAGTCAGCCATACGTTTATTTTTCCGCAGTCGTTAAGATCTGTGGATTTTGTTAACCAAATAAATATATTTACCCACAATTAGCATGATTAAGAGGATGATGCATGTAAGTTGTTTCCTATACTCCTTCGCCGGCTCCACACGTTGGCCCCAATGTTGGAAAATGGCATTGGCTCTAACGTTGGGGCAACGTTAGACTGACGTGTGGAGCCGGCGTTATAGTTATTAAATCTGAAATTGTTATTTATTTTGAAATGTTTGCTATTAAATAGGCATATAAGCCAGCATACAAGCAGGTATGTAAACAAGCATGCAAGTAAACACGCAAGCAAGAGGGCAAGCATGGCTTCTGTCAAGGCTTCGGCACTGCGGACGCCATTTTGTACAATCTCGTCTAAAATCCCGTAAGACATTTTTGGATTATTTAAGATTCGTTTGCAAAACAGCACAAAGTAGTCGCTCGTCGATGCTTTCATTTTCGTTTTCTGCGCCTTTGAAGTGATAAAACTAAAACCAGTATTTCCTCGTCAGAATCCAATTTGTCAATGAGTGTATTGTACGCCGCCAACTGAAACGTTGCGTATTAGCTACATCCTCGCGGCGTGATGGCTGCGCCCTCAGCCCCATTCCGCTTTGAAAATGCTCGCAATGCGACAGTGAGATAAGGCCTTTATTGTATTTACAACAAGCAACTGACCCCCTAGACAAATGCCACACGCTAATTTTTCCGTAGTCGTTTCTTAGAAAAAATGTATGGAGATGACATTAGCTGCGGAAAAAATAGCGTGAGGTTGTCGTAAGCTAATGTCATTTCCATACAGTTTTCTGCGGAACGACTGCGGGAAAGTTTGCGTTTGTCATTTGTCTAGCTTATTTACAGGTGCTGTATTAAAAATTGAGGCGTTTGTTACAGTTAGTAAAACGGATAAATATTAATATTTTTTGGTATGTAACATCTTTCCTTTCGCTTTCTTGCCAAGTTGCCATCTGTTGGAGTGATCTCGTGAAATGGGACGGAAGTGTGTAACAGGAAGCTGGGGAAGCGCGCGCTATTTGATCTGACTAATGAGCGCGCGCAGTGGTAGAGATGATAGTGAGATGTCAGAAGTTTGAGATGTTACCATGGACTCATTAGGTAATAAGTCCATAAATGATACACATACCTATTCCATAAATATACTGTGAATCTTGCTCGTTTTCTTTTTAGTTTGCGTTTGCCTCGAAAAAGTGATTGTGATGAAGTCAGTGTTTAAAGCGTTAGATGAGACGTGTGGGAATTTAGTTCTAAGTAGTATCACAACCGGCTCGGCTTTTGTTAATACAAATTTTATTTAGTTGATGATTCTTGGAATATCTTGGTATTCTGTGTTCTGTCCTATTTATATGGGACTAGGATAGTTGACATATGAAACAGCTACAACAAATATTTATAAGTATACATTCAACTGTCTGTTCGTAACAAGAGTGCTATACAATTGTTTGAAAACGTTGAATGTTGTCCGGTCACTAGCAAAATGGACGCATTTTGTAAATGTCCACCGTTTGATGGATGTCTTTGTCGATGTTGTTTTTTAATAAACCAACAGATATAATAAATATATGCCTACGGTGCCGTTCGAAGATTGATGGCCCGTGGGAAATGTATGCTTGCAGTGACTTGGAAAAACTTTTTGTCTGAATGACAATGATTTTTCTATGAAAAATTCCATCTGATGGATTAAAATGTATTCTATCGTGAATTGAACGCGGTGGAGTCTAGTAAGTTAGTAAGTGCTTTTGGAAAGTATTTTTATGGGAATATGAATATTTATTATGGTTAGATTAAATTAACTGATTTCGAAAAAGGATTAGGTTCTACGTTCGACTGTATCTTTTTATGTAGTTTTTTATGTATGTTCACCGATTACTCCGACATTTGTGGGTCGATTTTCAAAATTCTTTTTGTAATCGAAAGAAGATACTCTGGGGGTGGGTCCATTGTCACCTAGTCATGATCTGATCTGGGACATCGAGGGAAACCCTTATATTTCACAGGCACATCCAACGTGTTTCATGTTTTTTTGAAGATATTCCAGTATTTGTATCTAGTAGTCATCATGTTACTGAGTTGATAATGGATGGTTCTTGAAGATAAGGAGCTTGGAAATAATTCTTTCAACACTGCTTAGAGTGAAAAACGTTTTATCTTAAGTTATTCTAGTGATTGCCTTGGCTAAAATTATAATAAATAAATAAAATAGTTTTCCATGATTCCTTACAATAAATATCACATATTTATACATTCATATTTTTAAAATTAGCGTCGAAGGCGTAGTGCGTAAGGCCGTCGCCTTCCAATCGGGAGGTAGCAGTTCAAACCCCGCCACGTACCGATGTGTTTTAAAATTTTGAATTCATATGTACGTTTATTAGACGCTTTTACGGTGAAGGAAAACATCGTGCACACACCTGTGAAGAGAGAATTTCTTTACAGGTTGTGTATGAAGTCGACCAACCCGCACTTGGCCAGCGTGGTTGAGTAAGGCCCAATCGCCCTAGTTTAGGGTAGGCTTGAGCCCCTCGGTGGGGACGTAAATGAGCTGTTGATGATTTTTAATATTATTACTTTCTTAATTATTTTATGTAAGTATCTAAGTTACAAATTATAACATATTTATCTATAAATTCATTTAAATCCATGAGAATTATAATTAATTAAAGTTACATTAAAATTATTTGGCATATTATTTACCATTATTTTGAATAGAATATTACGGTTTAATTAATACCATAGGAATTTATTAAGTAAAATACTTTCAATATGTTTGATAAAGTTCAAATTTTAATAAGCATTTATTAAATTTACTATATAAAAAGATTGAAAATATTTTATTTAAAAAAAAATGCCGACTTCAACAGCATCAAAAAGTCATAAATAATATAAGAATACTTAGAACATTGATCACCTAGAGAGTCTTAAAAATATTAGAACGATTAATATTTACTTACTTAAAAGAGAAATGTCCATTAATCATACAAAAAAATACCTGAGATGGACAAAGATGAATTCTACCTCTAATTATACTTGTAAAAGATTGTTTTATTTTTTTGTAAAAAAAATGTATATCCCAATGTCGGTGAACAAGCAAACTGCCCATTTGATGGTGAGTATTTAGATTCACAAGAATCATGGGTTACGTTGCCAACTTAAGATGTATAGTTAGAGTACCTACCCATAATTACCGCCTGTCTTAACCCTTCAAACAGCAACAGAGCAATGCAAGCACCAGCACTTTCGGCATACATAGGTAAGGAAATTGCGAAAAGGTAATTAAGGGATGAACGTTTATATGGAATTGCGCAAATATTAAGTTAGAAGTACTTATAAAACTTTAAAATAGTTTTTCCACAATATTCGTCCATTTGCATATACTATCAGTGGGATAATAAAAGCTGGATAAATCGGTGCCCGTGTAACGCTAAAACGCTGAAGTTTTCTGCATTTCAGTCTGGATTTTTACTACGGGAAAATGTTATCCCACGGGAAGAACGAAAAAATCCGATCTTAGCTGCGCGGTAAAAGCTAGTGCTACCTACTACATACGCAATTAATGTGACTTAGCTGAAGTAATAAAGATTTTACCTTTGGTTATTAGGTATAGTTTATTAGCGTCGTAACCGTAAATTTTCGTCTATTACTTACGTTTCAAGAGCTTCGTAGCGTGAGTATGACTATTGTTCCTGTTGATTATTCAAGTCGCCTTAAAGGCTTCTGACATACTAAATTGAACATACGATGCATCGTTATTGCAATGAGCTTATTGATTAGGTATTTAAATGATTAAAAGGACACAAAGAGGTTAATATTTTAAAATTAGGAAAGTGAGGATATTAATTACGATTTTTTTAAATCATTACTACCTCAAATAGCCTAAACATCTAAAATCAATATATTTTGAAGCATTTTTTTCTAGACTAAAAATGAAGAACTGTATCCTTTTATTTCTGTTCTCCTCCATACAATTAATTTTTCACTTATTTGATTGTACTATATAAAATCTTTAGAGAATTTAATATTTTGCTAATGTACCTAATATTATAAATTAATGAGAATAAAGGAATTGTGACATCGAGACTTTTCAACGTCCCGATGTTGGCAATAGTCACTCTATTGCCAACGTCCCGATGTTGGCAATAGTCACTCTATTGCCAACGTCCCGATGTTGGCAATAGTCGCTCTATTGCCAACGTCCCGATGTTGGCAATAGACGCTCTATTGCCAACGTCCCGATGTTGGCAATAGACGCTCTATTGCCAACGTCCCGATGTTGGTAATAGTCGCTCTATTGCCAACGTCCCGATGTTGGTAATAGTCGCTCTATTGCCAACGTCCCGATGTTGGTAATAGTCACTCTATTGCCAACGTCCCGATGTTGGCAATAGTCACTCTATTGCCAACGTCCCGATGTTGGCAATAGACGCTCTATTGTCAACGTCCCGATGTTGGCAATAGACGCTCTATTGCCAACGTCCCGATGTTGGTAATAGTCGCTCTATTGCCAACGTCCCGATGTTGGCAATAGACGCTCTATTGCCAACGTCCCGATGTTGGCAATAGACGCTCTATTGCCAACGTCCCGATGTTGGCAATAGACGCTCTATTGCCAACGTCCCGATGTTGGCAATAGACGCTCTATTGCCAACGTCCCGATGTTGGCAATAGTCACTCTATTGCCAACGTCCCGATGTTGGCAATAGACGCTCTATTGCCAACGTCCCGATGTTGGCAATAGTCGCTCTATTGCCAACGTCCCGATGTTGGTAATAGTCGCTCTATTGCCAACGTCCCGATGTTGGCAATAGTCGCTCTATTGCCAACGTCCCGATGTTGGCAATAGTCGCTCTATTGCCAACGTCCCGATGTTGGTAATAGTCGCTCTATTGCCAACGTCCCGATGTTGGTAATAGTCGCTCTATTGCCAACGTCCCGATGTTGGTAATAGTCGCTCTATTGCCAACGTCCCGATGTTGGTAATAGTCGCTCTATTGCCAACGTCCCGATGTTGGTAATAGTCGCTCTATTGCCAACGTCCCGATGTTGGCAATAGTCGCTCTATTGCCAACGTCCCGATGTTGGTAATAGTCGCTCTATTGCCAACGTCCCGATGTTGGTAATAGTCGCTCTATTGCCAACGTCCCGATGTTGGCAATAGTCGCTCTATTGCCAACGTCCCGATGTTGGCAATAGTCGCTCTATTGCCAACGTCCCGATGTTGGTAATAGTCGCTCTATTGCCAACGTCCCGATGTTGGTAATAGTCGCTCTATTGCCAACGTCCCGATGTTGGCAATAGTCACTCTATTGCAGAGAAAAGAATGAAATTGTGACAAAAATAAACATTTCAAAATTGTTATATAAGTATAGAAAGATTTAGCACCTCATCATCATCATCACAGCTTATAAATGTCCCCATCGAGAGGCTTGAGCCTACCCTAAGTTAGAGAGTTTAGGCACGGTATATACTACTTTATTGGGGTATAAGTAAAAAGCAGTCAACGCATACTACATTAGTATTATGCAAATCGATTAAAACAAAGTTTAGATATTTATAACACAATTTGGTTTAAACAATGAAAAAATAAGCCCGGTATCGCGGCTATATCGCTGAAAAAGTAGCAGTGTGTAAAGGGTCTAATCCGTTACATAATTACATGTATATTTTTACGATGTAGACCATCGTTCTAAATGATCGAGTAATTCCCCAGCCTCCCTTATACAATTTTTTGACTGGTTGCAAAATCCCTTTTTGCGTCTCGCACAAGTATTTCAGACAATTTACAAGTGTTTGGGTGGCGCAAACAAGGGGATTCGCCAACGGAATACATACTAGAAGATGCTTCGCTTTGAATAAATCGATAGGTAATTTGATTTTTTTCCTTAAGGGCCCACCATCCGCGCGAGCCCGAGCTAGTTTAGGTAAATTTGTCTAGTCTCCTTTTGTGTGCGTCGCTCACGCACACAAACGCACTCGGTCGAGCGATCGGTGCGGCCGCCTAGCAAAATACCGTAGGTGTTTATTTTGGAAAAAATTGTTGTTTATTACTGTGTTTAACTATAGTAAATACAGGCATGTGTTTATTAAGTTTTATTTTTACAAGCTTTTATTTATCTTGCACTGTAAGTATATAATGTAGATTTGACCACTTCCCGGTTTCCGATTGGGCTGAAATTTTGCATGCATATGTATATCGCGTGACAGACAATGCAATATTATGATAACATGGAGCTGATCTGATGAAGGAACTGGACGGTGGCAATAGGAACTCCGTAATAAAACGACACAACCCCATCGAGTTCAGGCTCGTTTGATCCGCATTGACGAGTATGTGTATTTTGATTCATTATGGTAACCAGGGTCTGATGCTGGAGTTCAAGATGGCCATAGGAACTCCGCAATAAAACGACACAACCCCATCGAGTTTGAACTCGTTTGATTCGTATTGACGAGAACTTGGATACTATATGGTAACCAGAGTCTGATGCTGGAACTGGAAGGTGGCCATAGGAACTCCGCAATCAAACAACGCAACCCCATCGAGTTTGGGCTCGTTTGATTCGTATTGATGAGTACTTTGGTCCTATATGGTAACAAGGGTCTGATGCTGGAGTTGGGAGGTGGCCATAGGAACTCCGCAATAAAACGACACAGCCCCATCGAGTTTGGGCTCGTTTGATTCGTATTGACGAGTACTTTGGTCCTATATGGTAACCAGGGTCTGATACTGCAGCTGGAAGGAGGCCATAGGAACTCCGCAATAAAGCAACACAACCCCATCGAGTTTGGGCTCGTTTGATTCGTATTGACGAGCACTTTGGTCCTATATGGTAACCAGGGTCTGATGCTGCAGCTGGAAGGAGGCCATAGGAACTCCGCACTAAAGCAACAAAACCCCATCGAGTTTGGGCTCGTTTGATTCGTATTGAAGAGCACTTTGGTCCTATATGGTAACCAGGGTCTGATGCTGCAGCTGGAAGGAGGCCATAGGAACTCAGTAATAAAACAACACAACCCCATCGAGTTTGGGCTCGTTTGATTCGTATTGACGAGTTCTTTGGTCCTAAAATAATAGTCAAAAGATTTTTAAAAACAATCTTTTATTTAATGCCCTAATAAGACGAAAATAAACTTAAAGGACATGTCCACTTTTTGTATGGAACGTGGAATTTTATTCTGAACCTTTTTTAACCAGTTTAAAAATTTATGACGGAAATAGAACTTTATGAGAAGGATGTTTATCCATGAATTTTAAAAATATTAAGGCCTGCATTTTGGAGAAAAAAATTAAAAATGTTTTTTTTATTGTTTCTTTAGCAGGGCCACATTTAGTTTTTTTTACTGGCAATTAAAAGGATGTCATTGTCAATGCCACTGTAGCTGTCGTTTTGACTTTTGTTTATTGTTTGTGTTTACGTGTGTAACCTTCCTTCCTTTCACAAAATAGTATCTTTTATTTTCTACAGCTATGCTCAGGTTCTTGATTTTACATGTGATTTAAATATTGGCTTGCTAACTGGACTAAGTTTTCTCGTAATTTGAACGTACGAAGTAACCAGACCCAAGAATTGAACAACAAAATGTTATACTTCCAGGTTACAGTCGCACTCCTGATACAACTTCTCATTTTTTTTGTACCAGAGTGCTATAATTTGGAATGTCGAAGGGTACCATTATATTTAAGAAAGAAGATCCTCGGGGATTGTAAAATATTCGTAAAGTAATGCCAGAGTCTGTGAAAATCACATGAGTCAATATGATTTTGCATTTTTACGGTAATATAAGTTCACTGTATTGTTTACACCAAATAATTCATGCTTGACTTACTAACAATAAAATCAAAGAACAGAAACTAATTGAATTTGAAAATATAGAAAATTCCACTGATATAGTAGGTATGTAAATACTGGACAGGTTTAACAGTCACACAATTTGTTTTATTGTTCTCTTGCTTAACTCAATTAGGTGAGGTTTGTTCAAAGCCTAAAAAGGCCTTAGGTTTATATTAAGTCAGACTATGGGCTAAGGAATCCCTTTGCAGAATTGCTTCTCGGGTATGCATTTCAAAAACTCATGTTTACTTATATAAAAAAGTGTTATTGCTTCAAAAATCAATATGCACCTTTACATTTAGGTATAGCCCATATAAGCAGGGAAAACCTGTCCAGTAGAAATCTAACTATACGTTATACTCTTTGGGTCTGATTCAAACAATTCCATTGTTTTATTAGAGGTTACTAAAATTTTACTTACAAAAGTCCTCTAATTACCTATTTCAAAAGAAATCTTATAACTTACACTGCTAGCTGCAGTAAGCGACCAACCAACCTGGTGGTCAATCTATTTTAAATAGGGCATTAGAAGTCATCTTTGTACATATTGATGCTTAAATTCCACACTTGAATATGTTCCCCAGAATGAAAATATTCAATTTAATTTTAATCAGTCTTGGAACATATTACATTAAGCAAGCTAAGTCATATTTTGGGGAACATATTCAAGAAAATGATCCATCATATGAGACTGCTGATAAGAGGAAAAATCAAATGAAATCCATGAATTTAGGATGGGCTCCGCACCAAACTCATATAACACCACTGGCTCAATTTTGAAATGACGTACTAATGAGGGAAGATGTTGAAATGGAATAAATGAGGGCTTTAACCACTCTTTACTCTTTACTCCATTCCCCAAATGCCCCAACTTATCTCACATCCCATTTTCAGTACTTATGTACATCTCATGATAGAAATCTCCGCTCTTCGTCAAATCGACTACTCAAATGTCCTTCCCATCACACAGATATATTTCACTCCTCCTTCTTTGTGCAAGCAATTCTCCTTTGGAACATGCTCCCACCCGATATTAGAATGTCCACTAGTCCTTATGCCTTCAAGAAGCGGCTACGCAAATGGCTTTCGAAGAATTCTTAGAACGATTAAATAGCAGATTTCTTAAGTTCTCCCTTTGTTGATGATTGTATATATATTATATCAATATATATATATATATATTTATATAATGTTAGTAAGTATATACGTATTTATTTATAATAGTAATTATGATAATATGTAGGCTTTATATATATAGTATAGTTTGTATGCGCGTTTAATATATATATTATAATATAGTTCACATAGATTATATATGCGTAGGTATTTGTTATTTCAATGAAATGAATCCGATATGTTGTGCATCTACCTTGATAGTCTCTTAACTACCCTAAGGTCGACTGGCAGAAAATGCCTAATGGCATTAAGTCCGCCTTTGTACACTCTATGTAGGTACATAAAGCATTAAATAAATAAATAAAATAAATAAATAAATAAAAATTACATAATTTCTGGGTTTTATTTCATACCTGCAACCAGTTTCTATATTACAACTCTTTCACATAGTTTCCACTATTATAATTATTCAACACTTCATATTACATATTTAGTACCCATGATAAAATCGAGGGTATGTAGTCATATAGAAGTAAATATTTACACTTTGAATTAGCATTATAGTAATCTTAGAGAATTTTGCACTTAGTTCATTATAATGACTTCATTAATTAGCATTTGTTTTGTAAAAAATCTTTAGTTATTGAAATAGTAAAACTGTAGCATTCTTAAGAACAGACCAGTATATTTTATTTATGTTGATATTTCATTACTGTGAGGTAGGTGCTTATCCTAAGAGTAAGCAGAGTAAAACAGGTATCACACACTAGACACTACCGCCAGGGGCTCATCCTAACAAATGCTGCACAAACACACTGCTACAAAGTAAAGTATAGAAGTCATCTGCCACCAACCAATGCATTTATTGTGCTAGATTTCATTTTATTATCATGGACCTATTGATTACATGTATCATTTTTTTGGTCAGAGTCAGAGATGCTTGTTTGTTACCAGCAGTGACCTGCAATGCTGCTAATTTGCAATCAATTCAATATGTGGTCACCTGGGGGTTTATTGTCGAAGGAAAAATCTATAACGTCTGCGCTGCCTTTAATTTGACAGTCATTGCGGCAACAACACAAGATTGTGCACTTCTTAATAAAAAGTATTGTGATGTATTGTGATTGCTTAGATTATAAGCGATCACGATCATTACAATCACAAAATTAGACAAGGATTTTTTTGACGCTGTCACTTCTGCAAGAGAAGGCAAAGGTAGCTAAGTTCATACAGCCATGTTTTTCGTAAATCTTGATAAAACATTAAAAATGTAATTTATGTGAATTTTAGTCAGAAAGTCACTCACTATCACATCGTTTGTGCGCTTTTGTTACTTATTTATTCGTTTGAGACACGTTTCAGTAACTTGTCATTGGTTTCCATACAAAAATCGCTTTGTTTTACATACTATGAAAGTCAATCGGAAAATTGCTGTTTTTTTAAATTTGCAGGCCTAAAAAAACCTAAATTTTATTCTAAACCCTAGATTTTTGAGTACTCTTTACAATAATACCTGAAACATGTTGGTTAATAAATAATTATATTCTTAGCCCAAAAGAGGACATGTCCTTTATTACATGATACATTTTTTATAAAATATAAAAGCTTGTCGCAAGATTTACCTATATATAAAAACAAATATTTTTTCTTAGAATTACCAATATTTATTGAAATGAATATTTTCTTGTGTTCAACGCACTTTTTAGTGCATTGTAGCCATTCGCTGGATTGTAATGAAAAAATAAATTGATGTTTATTTTCCTCTTTTTAGGGCATTAAAATAAAAGTTTGTTTTTATAAATCTTTTGTGATAGCGGCCAACTTGGTTTTTAGTTTTTTTCATGGTGTACCTACTGTATTTTACAAGTCATGCACTTTCATTTGATACCCATATTGTGGAGATTGTACATAAAAATAATCTGTCAATTTGTGACGGCGGCTGTAACTGAATGAAGTTAAAATAAACTCAGAATTGTATTTTGTGGTTGTAATATAATTACCAACCATACAATGTTATAAAAGCAATGGAATGTCAAGAAATATAAAACAAAACAAAAATCAAATCTATCAAAAATAATACAAAATAGGAATACAAAGTAATAGAGTAAACGTATCAAAAGGACAGTGACACACGTTCGGGAACAGCGGCCATCTTGGATTTGATTATTTTTCATAATATACTGTAACGAAACCAAACCTAGCTCAATGGTCGAAGTCTCTCCATTGATCTTATCTCCATGGTTTCGTCGGGTCAATTATTTGATCAAAGAAGTATTGTTGTAGACATATGACAATTAAAAATAATATTTGAAACTTTGAAGGATTTGGTTTTGACAGGAATGTCAGGGGATATATTTCAGAATTTTGTGCAAGCCGGTTGATCTTCGACGCACTCTATGATTTTGCATGTTTAATTTGGATTAATTTGTGTATGCAAAGATTTGAGAATTTCAAGATATAAGTATTACAAGTCCGAATATTTAATTGTGAAGTCCTAAACTCCGACCGAAGTGGATCCAGCTAAGTATCTTACATTTCGTAAGACAACACAACGCACCACACGTTTATTTAGTTTGTTCTTATTGAACTAGACAAATAGAAGCTTATAGATTCTGTTAGACATGATACATCAGGTTATCAATATTTAACCGCGTAACAAAGGCGGCACTTACGGAGTCATATCAGGTATGGTTAGGCAGAGAGAGAAGCCGAGGTGGTGAAGGTGAATGTTGATGCATTGTAAAGTAGCTACTTGAAACCTGCACCTGGGTCGTAAGCCCCAAACACTGCTCTTGGCTCTCTGCAACGTGATGGACCCGGCACCTGCATGGTGAGTCCATGGAATGCTAAGTTATCGTCTCTGTTACTGAATGTAATCAGGTCACTCCGCAGGAAACCTGCACCGATATTCAGGTCCCTCTATAAGAAACCTGCACCGATTATCAGGTCACTCCGAAGGACACCTGCTACGCTATATTCAGGTCGCTCTCTATAAGAAACCTGCGCCGATTATTCAGGTCACTCCGAAAGGAAGCCTGCAACGCTATATTCAGGTCCCTCTATAAGAAATCTGCACCGTTTATTCAGGTCCCTCCGAAGGAAACCTGCAATGATTATATTTATTCCTAGTTTCTCGAAGAGATTCTAGTGGCTTATTCCAATATCTGGTAATATTGAGTGAGTTTTGGATCATATTTTCCATGGAGCTCGGCTATGAAATACGCTGTAATAAGAGCTTGTGCTTAATGCATTATTTGTCTCGTGAGTGAATTATTTTGGCACTATGAAATGGTAGTGTTAACCTATAAAAACTTGAAGAGATGTGAAGGGATATATTTTATTGGGAACTATCTGCAACGGCAACGTGTCAGAAGGTTAGGCACGTTAGTCGATTATTACTAAAAAATAATTGCCTCAGTGTCAAAAGGTTAGGCACTGGAGTTGTTCCCTTCGACGACTTTTCCGACACATCTTCTTTATCTACGATTCGCCGAATTGTTCACACTATGGAGTGGTGCCTAAATCTTGAACTCTTCACTAAAACTAAAATGATATTATGCGCTATTTGAAGTGATTACTTTGTGTTGTGCAAAATGGAAATTGTGATAAAGATCTCATATAAGTTTCATCATTATTTTAACGTAAAGCTAATTCTATATCTATCCACTTGGAAAAGATCTTGGGTTACATAAACGGTTGCAACGTAGATCCTAATAAAATCACTAGTCGATCATTGGCCAAACTTCATACAAATCAAAGCTATTCTGTGCGTTTCTTTTAAAAGGCATAAATTGTTAGTAAAACTACGAATAACACCGTGTAAAGAGGTTTTCTATTTAGGGTTCCGTTTGACGTTAGGTTGGATCGTTACAATACCTACTATATTCTACAATTCATTCTACAATTCAAGCTCTTTCATTTGATATTTTGACAAATTGGGGAAGGTAGCACAAAAGAAATTGATGGGGTTGCATACGGATATTATCTAGGCTAGGATCAAAGTACTCATCAAGATAAATCAAACAAGCCCAAACTCGATGGGGTTGCGTTGCTTTATTGCGGAGTTAATATGGCCATCTTCCAGCTCCAGCATCAGACCCTGGTTACCATATAGGACCAAAGAACTCATCAATACGAATCAAACGAGCCCAAACTCGATGGAGCTGTGTCGTTTTATTGCGGAGTTCCTATGGCCACCTCCCAACTCCAGCATCAGACCCTGGTTACCATATAGGACCAAAGTACTCGTCAATACGAATCAAACGAGCCCAAACTCGATGGGGTTGCGTTGCTTTATTGCGGAGTTCCTATGGCCTCCTTCCAGCTGCAGCATCAGACCCTGGTTACCATATAGGACCAAAGTACTCGTCAATACGAATCAAATGAGCCCAAACTCGATGGGGTTGCGTTGCTTTTTTTTTTTTTTTTTTTTAGTTTTAAAAAACGTCGCCCCACTAGGATTTTCTCCTGTGTCGTGGGTGCAGTTACAAACATAGAATATCACATGCACATACGCCCAGACCGGAACAAATTTCTGTAGGCCATACAAAATATCTGTCCCGAGCGGGAATCGAACCCGCGACCCGTTGCGCAGTAGGCGATCTCTCGACCTCTGCACCAGCTCATCAGTGAGCTGGTATTTCATTAGCGTTTCCATCGATTTTCATGGGATCCCATTATCAGAGAATACAAAAAGAATGTTGAAAATCAGTCCACAATTGGCGGCGTAATCGCATAACATATACACAAAAAAAACATTCGCATCGAATTAAGAACCTCCTCCCTTTTTGAAGTCGGTTAAAAATAAAAACCGACTTCAAAAACACTGAAAAGGTAAAAATAATATAAGAATAGGTACTGACAACATCACACTTCTATTTTGAAGTCGGTGTCAATTTTAAGACTTTATAAGAGATCATCGTTTCGTACCGACTTCAATATCATCATCATCATCATCATCACAGCCCATATACGTCCCCACCGAGGGGCTCGAGCCTACCCTATATTAGGGTGATTAGGCCTTAGTCAACCACGCTGGCCCAGTGCGGATTGGTCGACTTCACATACATCATTGAACTTCTTCGCAGATGTATGCAGGTTGCCTCACGATGTTTTCCTTCACCGTACGAGCGTCAGACAAATGTACATATGAAATTGGAAACGAAAAACACATTGGTACATGGCGGGTCTCGAACCCCGACCCCCCGATTGGAAGGCAAGTGCCGAGTCCACTGCGCCACCGACGCTCTGTCGCGCGCTGTATATGCAAGTATGTATGTGTATATATAAACACATTCATACACATTACTTACATAACACTTACACACACACACATATACAATATTTATATGTGAGTGTTATGTGCGTGTATGTATGTTTATTTCTTAATATCATATTATTTGAATATAACAATTATTGTCATTTATTACATTTATTTTCTTATGCCGTCATTTACTTTCTCTCCTTAGCCTAATGGTTGACTGGTAGAGAGCGATGTTTATCGCTAAGTCCGCCATATGTTTGTAACATTAAAGCTTAAATTATTAAAAACTAAAATGTAGCACGCATGCCGCCATTATTTTCACGTCCTCCGTGTTCGTGTGCTAATATCAAAATGAATCACCCGCGAATGTGTGAACAGTAGTTCGCGGTGGCACTCGTAGGTACGAATGTTTCGTCGAATGACGAGGCGAATAGCGAACACGAATGTGTAAACGCCACACGAATGTTTCGTCGAATGTTTCGTCGAATGTTTCGTCGAATATTTCGTCGAATGTTTCGTCGAATAGCGAACACGCATTTCAATATACGAAATCAATATACGATAATTAAAAAAAATACCACGGTGTCAGTGTTTTGTTTACCCTTGTTCTATATATTTGTTAAATGAAAATACAATAGGGTTAATTAATGAAACTAAACATCACGAACGGTATATGGGTGTAACCCAAATTTTAAGTAAAATTGATGCTATTTTTTAACGAAATGTTATGTAAATTTGAAAAATGGTGACGGTGATAGTGTAAACACATAATTTAAGATCTTAAATTTATTTTTTCCCGGTCAATTAACTCGAACGTTAACGTAAAATATCAAAAACGCCAACGGCCTTTTTGCTATTTTTCGCGCCATGGGCCCTTAAGGAGCGTCCGGGGTTCGAGACCGCAAATAACCAATGTGTTTTTCGTTTTTCGAATTTCATAATAATATGTACATTTGTCTGACGCTCCTACGGTGAAGGAAAATATCGTGAGGCAACCTGCATACATCTGCAAAGAAATTCAAAGGTGTATGTGAAGTCGACCAATCCGCACTGGGCCAGCGTGGTTGACTAAGGCCTAAACACTCTAACTTAGGGTAGGCTCGAGCCCCTCGGTGGGGACTGTAATATGAGCTGTAATGATGATTTTCCTTAAATATGTTATGAAACAAGCATAGAACCTCTGTGAAAAAATAATCAACGTAATAAATTATATAAAAAATGTTTTTAGTTGAGAGTACTGGCTTTTAGATTGAATTACGAGTGTAACAAGTGATTCTAATATAGACTACTGAGACTTATAAGTGACTTAAAGACATGATACATCTCGCGTGAAACATGTAACAGTATTGGTTAGTGTTGTGTATGTGTCTAATAAAAGACCATTTAACACAATGTATTGTTTATTTATTTAATCACCATTTTCAGCTAAGTACCAGCCACAGACTAATCATCCTAGGGATGTCCAGCATTACTAGTGCTGTGACATAACAGTTAGGTACAATGTATTAAGGAGTAGCCTATAAGCAGTACCTAACCCACGATCATTCTCGCACTAATAATTTGAATGTGGGTGGGAGAGCGCATGAGGAGTTTTTAAGAAAATCATCGCACAAGTTGAAATACGAGTGAGTATTTAAATAATAACAAAATGAAAGTGAACCTGAGCAATTTGAAACAATTACCACCACAAATATTGTTAACACTATTTAATTTTATGGATTTAAAGTGGAAGGATTAATTTGATTTTTTTACGATTGTGGTATAAAAACTTTGTGATAATGTTAAAGTCAACATTTCAGTCTCTTACAACCACAATATCATACATGTCTTAAAGAATAATATATATTTATTTAGAATTTTCTCGAGTAACTCAGTGATTCCGACGACTAGGCGCCTTTTGCTTTAGTTCTCAGTAGTTCCTTTGAGGTAACTTATGCGGTTGCGGAGTTTATATGACTTTATTAAATTTGCCACACTCCTATTAATTTCTATTTCTGCTTACACGTATTTTCTTTTAAGTTCCTGACATAATTACGCTCTTACTCACAACTACAATGAATCTTAGGTTGTCGGCGCTACCTACCTGAACAGTTTTTGATTCCCGCTTTCTGATTCTATTTCATCACTGAGCACGAAATGGGAATGAATTATTTTGTTGCTAGATACTTAAATGTAAAAAGGTTTCTTCGATCACAATCTAAGCTTGTTTTATTTGAGATACACGTCTTTATCCTCCTGGTAATTAAGTTGGGGATTACACATAAGAGCGCAGTGTCCAATGCAAGTACTCGGTCACCATTGTATGTTGGGTTCTATTGTTTCATGATCTCAGCACCCATCAGTATTATAGCAGTGATAATAATAAGGCTTAAGGATAATGTTGATGCTTAAATTCTTCTCTTATTAATACATACCGTAAAAGGTCTAGGCTTCTCTCTGATCTAGGTGGCAATTTTGCTCATCTCATCTTCGGCATTCTTGGGCTCATCAGCAATCGACCATCGTTCAGATTGGATAATTCTGTGTGATTAAAAATGATTTTTAAAACGTTCGACATTTTATACGTCATACGAGCAGTCTTGACATATTTGTCGAATGAATCAATCAATACTTAAAACAAATAAACATATTAAGCTTCGTTTCATTAATTTGATAACGATTGCTGACAAGCTTTATTCAGATTCCACGACCGCGAGGAACTGACTGTCTTATTTGTCAATGTCTTGTTTTCAAGCTTCGTTGCTACGGCAAACATTTAAGGAAGATGGTGCTATTCAGGTAGTTGTTGTTCTATTAGTCCATTGATTTACTACCAAAAGTAGATAACGCATGAACGTTCGAAAAATGGGCCGGTGAAGAACTGCCCAATCGGGCCTCGTGCAGTTCTTTTCCATGCGTTGGATAAGCAATTCTGAGCATTATGTTTGAGAGTATAAAGTTGATATTTTCTTGTAGCAATTACTAAAACGTCAAATTTAATGTGGCTAGGTATGAAATGATGTAACTGCACACGGTTGTACTTCAAATAGTTGCCGTAATAATAAAGAATAAGGTTGAATTCGATAAATACGGTACTTTCTTTATGGTAATTTTAATTCGGGTGTGCAAATGCAACTACCTGTTTAACAGCGTACAAATGTATAGTCGATTAGGTGACAGATTTCAAGCGCGTTTTTGTATGAAGTGCTCTATCTACGTTTGGTAGTAAATCAATGTATTAGTCAGGTAGTCGACTTTTTGGCTTTTGGCGCAAATCAAAGGACTGCCCACATTGCCTCGCTTGCGTAACGCAATTGGAGTGGACTAATCGAAAAAGTTCAGCAATTACTGGAATTCTATTGAATGCTCTAGCTGGGACTCAAACGATGTACTTGGCTTGGATTTCATACATCTATGACATAATAGGCTGTTATTGATACGTACATCGCTATATTATCAGCACATTCGGCGCACCGGCACGCAGTATGGATGGCATGTTTGTTATTGGCGCGTCATACATAACAATGTTAAATATTGGGTCCTTATATAATAATATGAAATTAACGTTTATATGGAAAATAATAAAAAAATATGAAATTATTAAGAAATATGTATGTAATGTAATCGAAGTGTGTACTGTTGTTATCCATGCACTTTCGCCATTTTATTGGTATACATATTATAGTGCATTGATTGCTTAATTGGTATAATGTGCATTTATTCCAATGCTGAAGAAACGGGGAGCGAGAAAAAGGCGGTTTGGATTGCCTCATCTGAAATTGCAAGAAGTTGTCGAAATTCCCAAAATAAGTAGTAATCTGTTGAAGCAAGGTCCGGAGAGTATGGAGGGTATCGGACACATTCCAATCGCAGCTCCACTAAATTAGCGATCGCATATCGTATTTAATAAGTATGGGTTTAATAAGTGTTTCAGGAGGACCACACTAGACGTGTTGTCCTCCTGAAGCAGCAGGGGGCTGATTGATTGACCACATCAGTTACGGCTTTTCTACTATGGTATACAATTGTTGATAATACAGATCTGAGCTCTAACCATAATCATCTAGCCCGATCTTGGATGCTGTAATGTATGACACCAGCACTGGATCAACAAACACTTACCAGTACTTTTTTCTGAGTCTTTTCTGAGTCGCTTATGTCGCATATTTTCACAGATTTTGCGATTTCCCAAGGTATCAAAACTTTACTAGGGTATTGTGGAACTAGAATTATGAAATTTGACAAGAAGCAAGGTCTCATAGCACATGTTAAGGAAACTGAAAACCGTAAATGAGTACATAGTAAGTAAGGAACATATATACTTAGATAACTTTGTACGGAACCTTACGGAACCTTACTTACCTTACTGTGCGAGTGCAACTCGCAGTTGGCCTATTTTTTTATACAAGTACGGTTCGCACACCCGTTTATGATAATGAGATAGAGAAGGAAAATTCACTGATATTGATAAAATGGTGTATTGATATAAAAATTGAACTATGATGAAATGAGTTGGCGCGGCGTGAATGATTGCCTACAACGAACTGATTTTGCTTGGTACAGGTCTCGGTAAACATTATTTTTACAGATTAAAAAATCTGCGCTGTAAAAGCCTTTGATGTAATTTTTTTATTGCAATTAAGTTGGCAAACAAGCAAACTACCCACCTGATGGTAAGTGGTAACAGTCACTTATAATACCACACGTATTATACGTGACTGTTACCACTTACTGTATTATAGGTGACTGTTACCACTTACTTCTGTGAGATTCGCAGCAAAACTGCAACCCCCACAAAAACCACAGTGTATGTTGCCAACTTGTGACTTAAGATGTAAAGTCACGGTACCCAGTAATTTCAGTGCCATATCTTACCCTTGAAACCGGAACACAGCAATGCAAGCACTGCTGCTTTGCGGCAGAAATAGGTAAGACGGAGGTACCCATGCACACGACCCTCAGAGTCTCCCTCCGGTAAAATATTGCAACTGCGCATGTATTTTTCATCTGTGAAAATGTTCAAGATATTTGCCGGGACCTGTAACATTGAAGTTGCTAGTGTGGCGTAAAATGTTTATCGACAAAATATGATGGGTACTTTGTACGGTGTTAGCTCGTACAATACAATACACCAATGCTGGCAAACAAGACTGTCCCATCAGGTGGGTACTAATAACAAGCCGTCTATGTGCTTTTTCTAAAATGGGACAAGAACCACAAAGTACGTAGTCAATTTATGGCATAAGATGCTAACCAACTATTAAGTCTTTGATTAAGTAACGTAAATTACTCAGATTGTGTTGTAAACTTGGTGCTTGCAGGCCTAGTATAGCAGTCCACTTATCGTTGATAGGCTATCAACGATAAGTGGACACAAAAATCGGCCATATTTGGAATTCATTAAAAATAGGTGGGCTTGCACGGCTCTTCATCCCTGAAAGGCTGAAATACTACCGGGCATACCCGGCCCTCTGACGATTTATGAGAAACGGCGCTTACTTATTAAGTAAACCGAGAATACCGCAGTAATAAGTCTACGGACGCAGTCCCAGGTCTTGGGTCTCCGGTTGAGTTATTAGAAAATTTACTTGTCAGTTAAAGGAGCACTTAAGGTTGAGATTAATACGAGAACAGTACAATCTATTTGAGCTTCTAGTATTGTGGTAATATTAATTGAATTATTGTTATTGCAAATTTAACACTGTTAATTGGTGTGTTAATTAGGTCAAGGCTAATTTTAGAGACACGGAAAAGTGTTATGAAGAATTTTATATTTGTCGTATGATCAAGCATTCGGTATTGAGCGACTTTCATACTCACGCATCTTAAAGAGGTCCCTCGAGGTTCCGGTTTGAGCCTGTAGACCGCTTACCATGTCTTACCATCATTTACTATAATTTCCAATAGTTTAATATCACAAAACATATTTTTTAAAGACTATTACTATTTCCAGATTGTTTTCCTTATTGGAATGGTCACCACATTAGTCATCCTCAACCGTCGACACTATTTTTGGATGTCAACACTCTAGAATTCTAGAATTTTCCACGTTGTCCTATCATAAAAAAACTTAACATCGTAATACGTGTGTATTTTTTTTATTGCGTTTAATTTGGCAAACAAGCAAACTGCCCACCTGATGGTAAGTGGTACATGTGGCTCCTGTGAGATTCGCAGCAAAACTGCAACTTTGCAACGTTGCCAACTTGTGACTTAAGATGTAAGTCACGGTATTATTATTAATGCCATACTTACCCTTCAAGCCGAAACACAGCAATGCAAGCACTGCTGCTTTGCGGCAGAAATAGGTAAGACGGAGGTACCCAGCACACGCACGACCCTGGTACATAGTATACACAGTTATATTCGAGATGGAGTGGAGTTTACTACGAACTACATTGGAGGATTGATTGATTATTATTAGGCCGAGAACAATGATTTCAACACGCTCCTCATATCAGCGTCAACGCAGTCACACTCGAAGGGTTACAAGTGCCTCCCGTTTTTGATTGATCGTTTGGACCTGGAAGCGACACTATGTGCCTACCGTAGCCAGTTATAGTCCGGGCTTATATTGAACCTATTGTAAGTAAACTCCGCGTTTGCTTCCAATCGGTTATTGTTTCAGTAGTGGAGGCGATGTTTAGGCAGCTCAGACTGGATGCTATATGAAGCCATTGGCGTATATTGATACTAGCTTTGCCCGCGAAGCACGTTCGCCATAATACACTTGGACGTAATAATAAATGTTGCCGTCAATAATCGAGATTAAAACTATGCTTTCTTGTAAGTGGAGTTAAATTAAAAGTAGCTACTTAAACCTGCACCCGGTTCGTAAGCCCCAGGCACTGCTCTTAGCTCTTTTCTCTGTAACCCGCTCGGTGAATCCATAAAATACTAAGTTATCGTCTCTCTCTGTGACACGAGATTTTTAAATATACACTATAGCTGTGCCCCCAAACCACCTTTTGCTTTAATGAAGCTCAACACAAGTTTTTGGAGAGGGCCACCTTTATCCCTTAGGGGTATAAAATAGTCTACGGTCTATTATCAGACCCACCAAACATACCTACATAAAAAAAACGTAAAAATCGGTCGAGCCGTTTCGGAGGAGTTCGATAACAAACACGGTGACACGAGATTTTTATACATACATTTAAATCTCTGCATACGAGTATATACAGATTTAAGTCGAAACTGTTAAGCTTTATTTTAGTGACTTTGCATTTGTCGCGAAATAAATTTCTAACAAGAAATTTTATATAAATTCCATACAAGGAAAAACCGGCTAAGTGCGGGTCGGACTCACGCGCCGAGGGTACCGGACTTTATTTAAGTGCCTGACTACATATTTACGGTTTTCGGATTTTTTCCTTAACGTGTGCCATAAGACCTTGCTGCCTGCCAAATTTAATGATTCTATGTCAATGGAAAGTAAAGCAAAGTAGTAAGAAAGCGGAAATATGCGACACAAATGGTCAATATCTTTACAACTTGATTTTTTTACAGCTGAAAGAGACCCGTTTAATTGATATAAAGTTCAGTTTGATATGTCCACTCGTACCTGAGAGAAAAGGTCTTCTTTTGATAAACAGACAGTTGGACAAAAAAGTGATCCTTTAAGGGTTCCGTTTTTTTTTCATTTGAAGTAGGGCACCCTAAAAATTACCTCGGGCAGGATTCGAATCTGCGTCTTCAATTGAGCAAATTTAGACTTTATTCAGCTCCAGTGACAAGTCAAGTACGGCGATAAATTGAACGACAAGTCAAGTACGGTGATTGCTTCTTATCAGTAGAAAAAATACCACAGAAAATAATTAAACGTCTCATAATTTACCTCATTCTAAAACAGATTTCAATAAAACTAATGGTCATGGCACACTATCCCGGCACGCAACGGCACCGCTCCAACCCAGCAATTACCTTGTCATTTAAATTAGAGCATTAACTCATGTGTCATATAATACATTTTATAAAATCAATATGAAAGGGCCTCGTAGCCCGCGCTTCAAGCGAGTAGACCGCGTACTTACAGCGCGCCGACCGCGTGCTTACGCAAGTGATCTATTCTAGTCAATATTGTGATCTATTATTAAATGAAGAAAAAATTAAGAATAAGGAAACATTAAAAAGAAAACTTAAGAAAACACTATTAATGTAAAATCATTCAAAACTAGAGAGTAAAAAAGTAATTAAATATTAGGTGTCACGTTTTACAGAATAAGTATTATATTATTGTATGTAAGTGCGTATATGTTAAGGATTAAAAGAAACCAAGAGCACAACGCCAACAAACTACTCTGTAGTTTGGCGTATATGTAGTTTTGAAACGTGTATGTATATTGTTAAATAAATAAAATAAAAAAAGTACTAGACGTGTTCAATCTCGAATAAAAATGTGTTCGCGGTGACAGTAAGCTTGCACTTCGCGGCCAGTGCGAGGACTGCGAGCTTACAGTTCGTGGCCGGCGGGTAGTTGAGTTAGTGTGCTGGCGGCTAACCGTAGCCTAAATTTGAGGTGACGCCTTACTGTAGCTGTGCCCTGTGTGGTTGCCGTGCCGGTATAATGTGTCATGATCTTTAGTTGCCAAAAAAGCATACTCGTGCTGTAGCTGTGCGGTTGCCGTGCCGATATATGTGCTATGTTCTTTAGTTGCTAAAAATACTGTCCACCTGATGGTAAGTGCAAACAGTCGCCGATAGTACATGAGGTTCTTGTGATATTCGCAGTAAATCTGCAACCCCCACAAGAACCACAGTGTACGCTGCCAACTTGTACATAAGATGTAAAGTCACGGTACCCAGTAATTTCATTGCCATCTTATCCTTCAAACCGGAACACAGCAATGCAAGCACTGCTGTGCGGCAGAAATAGGTAAGACGTAGGTACCCAAGCAGGCGAATCCGGCACAGAGTCTCCCTCCGGTAACCAATAAGTACCACCCCAACATGTTCGCAATTAGTAGTACGCAAATAAGCCCTGCGAGCATGATACTCTCGATAAACAAAGTTTGACAGCTAAAATCGACAAAAATCGTAAATTTGACAGATATTCCTAAGGAGTGAAAAGGACAGATGCTTTTGTCGATCGATATAATGTCGACCGACAAGTCCATGCTCGCAGGGATGATTTGCTTTCTGTGTGCATGGAGCTCCTCACTTCAGTCGTTGGAACGCAGTGAGGGTGACAATCCTAAAGATGCCACGTGGAGTGGCGAAACGTGTCGAATTTTTTTTATAACAGAAAAATATACTAGTATTGGCAATGAATTAAAAAAAAATACAGCAACTATTGCCATTATCCAGGAAGGAAACAGGCGATTACGTTTGTATGGAAAAATGGCCCGTATGATTTTATCTTAATGTTACCGTTCTGTTTGGGAACAGTCCATGGGCCAAATGTTTTTCGGGTGAAAAGTTATTGGTCAAAACATTCTGTTGGTTAAACATTGATTGGCGAAAGGTTTGCGGGTGAAAAGTCTTTTGGATGGAAAGATAATGATGATCGAAGGTTCATGGACCAATCGACTGTTAGTAAATCGTTAATCGTTATTATTATACTTAAAGTTTTTTATGTTTCGAAGCTTTATAGGACAAAATCATTTTAAAAAAATTGTATTGATATTTGAGGTGGCATGATTTTAATGTCGCGGTCGTCGCGGAATCTACAGATACAAAATGCATATAAGATACTAGCTTTCCGCTCGCGACTTCGCCCGCGATATTTTTGTTTTCCCGTGGGATTTTTTTCCCGTAGGAAAATTACCCTATGCCCTTCCCCTGGTCTCAAACTATCCCTATACCAACTTTCATCAAAATCGGTTCAGTAGTTTCGAAGCCTATTCAATACAAACAAACAATCAAATCTTTCCTCTTTATAATATTACTAGCTGCCGGCATGCGTTACAATGCCATTTTTTTAAAAAAAATTGTCATTTTTGTTTACTAGAAACCCTCACGGTCCTCCCCAGAACACCATACCAAAGTTTCATTACAATCTGATGAATGGTTTCGGAACGCATAGAGGACAAACAAACATAGTAATACATTGATTTTTATATATAAAGAAGATTAGGTCTTTACATATGAAATTGGCGTTTTGCCGTACTGGCCACTGTGATCTCAAATATCTCCTCTATGGTTACGAGTTCCAAATTCAAATTTATATAGCTCATATATTTTTGTTTCGAAAATTATAATTCACTTGTATTTTCCTCAATTATTTTGGACTTTTCAATCAATTGTTTTGTTTTCAACTTTTTTGGAGTCAATTTTCGATTGGGGCATGGTTTGGCTGGTTCGGCAGGGTTCAGCCATTGCGATGAGCGCTGCCGATTATCGTACAGGACCCACTTTTCATCACAAGTAATGATTCGATTTAAAATCCCTTCATTATTGTGCCGGTTGAGTAATGCAATGCAGCAGTCAACACGCGTTTGTTGATATGCTTCACTCAATTCGTGAGGCACCCACCTTTCAAGCTTTTTCACCTTCCCAATTTGCTTCAAGTGGATTAAATCAGTTTTATCACTAATACCGCAGCCTGCAGCTAACTTGGACGTGGTTTGCGATGGATCCGCTTCCACAATAGCCTTCAATTCTTAATTATCAACTTTGGTCTCCGGCCGTCCACGGGGCTTGTTCTGCAGGTCGTTATTTCCAGAACGAAGACGTTGGAACCAAAAACGCACTATGTTTTCTTTTGCGGCACCGTCGCCATACACATCATTAATCCTTCGAGCCGTTTCTGCAGCACTGGTGCCACGGTGGAACTCGTACTCGTTAACAACGCGATATTTCAAGTTTTCCATTTTGTAAACTGAGTGACGCAAAGAAAAAAAAAACAATTGAGGAAAAAACAAGTAAATTATAATTTTCGAAAGACAAATACATGAGTAAATAGCTGTATAAATTTGAATTTGGAATTCCTAACCATAGAGGAGATATTTGAGATCAAAGTGGCCAGTACGGCAAAACGCCAATTTCATAGGTATAAGGACCTACTATTATTAGTATACTAGCTATGCCCGCGAACTACGTTTCGCCATCAAAATACTTAACACAGTGTTTAGTTTTTCCTCCATTTTATTCCATAATGATTCAACTTTATTCTGCCTTTCTTAAGCATCGGCCATTTCGAAATTAGGACAATTTTCGTAGGTTCGTAATGCTCTTTTTCTAACAGTCCACAAAATTAAATACATTACATATTACTTCAGTAGAAAGAACTACACAGTTGCAAGAATAATCTTTATCGTATTCATGTTTCGAATTAAAATAAACAATTGTTAATAAATTAGAACTGTATACGAATAAAGTTTAGATTTTATAATGGGTGTTGGTAACACCAACAAAATGTATTTTTTGGATATGACAACTTGGCCAATTTTGACTGGTCGTACAGTAAGCTCCTTGTCAAGCTATACTGTTTGACCTTTGAACCGTTCTTATGTCGCTCGTAATACTGGCGGTTTTCGTAGAGTTAATGTATAGCATGAATGGGGGGGTTACTGTACAAATACGTTTTCCGTATTCGATATCCGATCACGGAATACAGACACGGAGTTTCGTGAACGTATCGCAGACGTTCGTTTTTTCTCATTCGGGATTTCTACCATTCTACCTAAACGTACGTATAGAACGTGTTCCGTTCGTAATAAAAACGAACGTGTGCGGCAGTCAATGAGTATTTTGTATAGATTTGATGCATTCAGAAAACGAATGCGAAAAAACGTATTTATGCGGTTAGCCTTAAAATGTATTGAGACTTCCGTTTTTGTAACGTGTACTGTGCGATAAAGTGTTGCTGGCATAGTTCGGTTAGCAAACTCGCCGTGATGACTAACATCCAACACACAAACTTGAAGTTATCGTTAGTTAGTTCACGATCGTTGCATTATCACGGTCTCGAAGGACACTAAACACAGGTAACATCTAACATCGAACATCCAATAGGCCCCGAAGCGGTTCTCAAACTTTTTTGGTGACGGAACCCTTTTGGAAAGCAAAATACTTGACGGAACCCTAAAATAAAACAATAGTTTTTAAAAGTGTATTCTTTATTAATAAGCATAATAAAAGTACGACCAGAGAGGGTGTTTTGATTTTTATAAATTATTGCGGAACCCTTATAGGGGTATTGTGGAGCCCTAGGGTTCCGCGTAACATACTTAGAGCATGGCTGCTCTAGGTACTTTCATTTAATACCCCTATTGCTGGGTTTGAAAAGCAACTGTTATCCGTCTTTTTTGAGCGGCGGCCATGTTGAATTTACGTCAATGTTGCTACGTTCATAGTGCTCTACTGATCAAGGCCTTTCATTTGATACCCATATTGCTGGG
Source organism: Schoenobius gigantellus (assembly GCA_963935595.1). Classification (NCBI taxonomy): domain Eukaryota; kingdom Metazoa; phylum Arthropoda; class Insecta; order Lepidoptera; family Crambidae; genus Schoenobius; species Schoenobius gigantellus. The sequence continues at coordinate 10,573,173 of OZ012544.1, read as the reverse complement.
CTTAGAAACGAACTTTTATCAGTTTTTTTTTTGAGCAGCGGCCATATTGAATTTTGTGCTATTTTCCTAGGTTCATAGTGCTCTACTGTTCAAGGCCTTTCATTTGATACCTATATTGCTAGGTTTGGTAACGAACTTTTATCCACCTTTTTTGAGCGGTGGCCATGTCGAATTTACGTCAATATTGCTAGGTCCATAGTGCTCTACTCTTGAAGACCTTTCATTTGATACCTATATTGCTAGATTAGAAAACTAACTTTTATCCACCTTTATTGAGCGGCGGCCATGTTGAATTTATTTATGTGTTGCTAGTTCATAGTGCTCTACTCATCAAGGCCTTTCATTTGGTACATTGCTCGGCTTGAAAACGAACATTTATCCTTTTTGTGAGCGGCGGCCATGTTGAATTTAGTTAGATTTTCGTAGGTACCTAATGCTCTACTCTTGAAGGCCTTTCATTTGATACCCATATTCCTAGGTTTGGAAACTAACTTTTATCCACCTTTTTTGAGTGGCGGCCATGTTGAATTTATGTAAATGTTGCTAGGTTCATAGTGCTCTACTCATCAAGGCCTTTCATTTGAGACCCATATTGCTGGGTTTGGAAACGAACTATTATCCATTTTTTTAGCGGCGGCCATGTTGAATTTAGTTAGATTTTCGTAGGTACCTAATGCTCTACTCTTCAAGGCCTTTCATTTGATACCCATATTGCTAGGTTTGGAAACGAACTATTATTCTTCTTTTTAGAGCGGCGGCTATGTTCAATTTATGTCAATGTTGCTAGGTTCATAGTACTCTACTCATCAGGGCCTTTCATTTGATACCCATATTGCTGGGTTTGAAAACGTTTTATCCTTTTTTTTTGAGCGGCGGCAATGTTGAATTTAGGTCGATTTTCCTAGGTACCTAATGCTCTACTCTTCAAGGCCTTTCATTTGATACCCATATTGCTAGGCTTGGAAACTAACATTTATCCACCTTTTTATAAGCGGCGGCCATGTTAAATTTATGTCAATGTTGCTAGGTCCATAGTGCTCTACTCTTCAAGGCCTTTCATTTGATACCCATATTGCTAGGTTTGGAAACTAACTTTTATCCACCTTTTTTGAGCGGCGGCCATGTTGAATTTATGTCAATGTTGCTAGGTTCATAGTGCTCTACTCATCAATGCCTTTCATTTGATACCCATATTGCTAGGTTTGGAAACTAACTTTTATCCACCTTTTTTGAGCGGCGGCCATGTTGAATTTATGTCAATGTTGCTAGGTTCATAGTGCTCTACTCATCAATGCCTTTCATTTGATACCCATATTGCTGGGTTTGGAAACGAACTTTTATCCGTTTTATTTGAGCGGCGGCCATGTTGAATTTAGGGCGATTTTCCTATGTTCATAGTGCTCTACTCATCAAGGCCTTTCATTTGATATGCATATCGCTGGGTTTGGAAACGAACTTTATCGGCAGTCATGTCAAATTAAGTCAACGTGGCTAGGTTCAATGTGTTCTACTCTTTAGGTTCTTCGTTCGATATCCAATGTTCCTTGGGTGGATCCAAAAAAATGTGATCCGTCATTTTAGACATTAGGATCAAGAGTCCCGTCCCGTCCCTCTACGCGTAACCCAGAACATTGCAGTCAGATATTTTTTTTAATTATCAATATTAATCCATTACTTTTAATAGTTTTAAATGGATGAAAGAGTTTGATTCCTTAGTCCTAATGTAAAAACATATAACACCTTTCAAAATTGACAACACGTTTAGCGCAGAGGTCGAGTGATCACCTACTGCGCAACGGGTCGCGGGTTCGATTCCCGTACGGGACAAATGTTTTGTATGGCCTACAGAAATTTGTTCCGGTCTGGGCGTATGTGCATGTGATATTCTATGTTTGTAACTGCACCCACGACACAGGAGAAAATCCTAATGTGGGGCGACGTTTTTTTAAAAAAAAAAAAAAAAAAATACCTTGAAAAGAGCATCTTCATTTTTCAACATTTCAAATATTTCAAAAATTGTACCGATGTTGTGAAAATTAGTCAAGAATTAAATCAATCTACAAAGTTTATGGTCACTCGATAAGCATTATCAAAAAAAATGCTTTATACATTGGTTGAAAGGCTTGATCTTTTTGCCTTACCATCACGGTACGACATAAGATAAAGACAATTTGGTTGGCGAAATCCAGTTGGGCACAGCTATTAACAGAAAATATTAAATTTTATTTGTACTATGTGAAACACTTCATTCCTGCCTTTCAATTTTCGAAATCCAATTACTTAAGATCAGGCTGTATAGCGTAGTTCCATTGCCTTTCCTTTGTGGAAGAAAATACCTTCTATTTGTACTATGTGACAGACTTGTCAAAATAATTTCACGTGCGCCATGTTGTTTTTCTACCTAAAGCCAATTCGAAAATTTTATATGGTATTTTTTCACTAAAAATAAAAAGTGAATTTAAACAAACGAAATTATGCCTAAATGTTCTTCCGGAAAATTCTAAGCATTGTGGTGTAAGCCATATCAAATTCTGTCCAGTAGTTTCGGAGATCTTTCCGGACAAACAGACAAACAAACAAACAAACAAACAAACCAACAAACAAACAAACAAACAATTTTTTTAAAAACTATTCTATCGTGTTCTGCTAATGATTTTAAGGTGACCTGTGTATTTTTTTTCTTAATATTTCGCAATTACATATTTTTGTACCCCTACGATTTTATTATATATAGAGATTAGTATTAGTATATATGATGTAATGGAGGGATGTCAAGTTTTGACTTGCATTTTTGTCTACCCTGTTTAATATATCTGTGCACGCCACTGGGTGAGCCGTACAACATTGGCATGCATAGTTACCTAGTACCATTTTACTGACTTCTTCGTTGTTTTGCTATATTGGGTGTATAGCAAAACTTCTGACAAGGTAACAATTAGTAATGGAAAAATAACGACAGATACCTATAATTATTCATTGAAATCATGATGAAAGGTCCAAATATCATCGAAACGAAACAAGGTTTAGAGGATAAGGTAGGAAGAATTTGATACTTTGCAATCAGTCGCTACAATGCTAAAACAATGGAAACACGAATTTGAACAAAGTATTAAAAACAATTTCACTTTACAAGGTATTTTCGTTTAGAACGGTGCCAATTTCAAGAAAATTGGGAACTATGCTCTAGAACGCAACTTAATTTAGCCTCCAACAACGTCTACTCTCTTCATCGATATCTGTGGTAAAATCGTGCTTAATCATCTTATCGAAATTCCTCCCCAGATACTTTGGAAACAGCTTAAAATATTTTAGGAAGTAAAAACAGGTTTGTTTCTCCTATGACTTGTAGAATAACATTTGCAATAATTTTATGGCAGCGGACGTCGCATTGTATGTAGATTTTTGATAACAAATTTATGCATATTTTATAACATTGCTACATAAAAAGTACAAAACTATGATTCACTTTTAATGATATTTAATGATAGCGCTACACAAAACACTGTATGAATGAATAAAAATGTAAAAAAAAACATATATAGCTTCAGATCCAGGAATGTAAAGGGCATAGAGTTGTTGTTTGACATGGTATATTATTGGCCGATTGTCAATGAGTATATAGCGTATTTATAATTGTCAATGTATATGTTACAGTCCAAACCCATAACCAGTCAAAACCACTTTTGACTGATAAAATCAGGCAAAAGTTGTTTTGACCGATACCCTTAGTTAAAAACAATTTTGACTAATTTTCGAAGTCAAAAGTGGCTTTAACTAAGGACGTTGGGCAAAACTACTTTTAACTGCAAAATATTGGGTAATAGTGTTTGTGACCAATTTATATCGGTCAGAAGTGGTTCGAGCTTAAAAAAGTGGGTTATAAATAAACGTTAAAAAGCGCCTAAATTACTATGTTAAAGATTAGAAATACAGAGAGGGCATCTTTTTGTATAAAAAACTAAGGAGTAGGGGGACGGGGGGGCGCAGCCCCCCAAAATAGGCTCGGGGGCGAAGCCCCTTTTCATCACAAAAGAAAATAGGTAACAAATTGCCTACTGTAGGTTAGGTTAGGTTCAGAACATGACCATGCGTAGCGGAGCGAGCGAAGCGAGCGCAGCGTCATACCATTCTAAGGGAACCCATACCACCGAAATCTTAAATCAGGCAACACCACTTATGACTGGTTTTTGCAGTCAAAACTGTTTTTGACTAAGGACATCGGTCAAAACCACTTTTGACTACAAAAATCAGTCAAAACTGTTTTTAACTGAAGGCATCGGTCAAAACCACTTTTGCCTGATTTTTGCAGTCAAAAGTGGTTTTGACCGGTTATGAGTTTTGACTGTAACATATATAGCAAAACTTTCGACAAAAATGTCGAGATTAAGTATTATCGATCAATTTAAATATGCCAATTGTAACATTCAACAGAATTATCAGACAGGTAACTTTTTTCGGGGGGAAATGCGTAACCGCACCATACCTGCAGTTGGCTAGACGGTGAGCGCAGAGTGTCAGGCCTACCCACTAAAGCCCCCCGGTGTTCTCCCTGCCCTTATGGGCGCGCATGGTAAGGTCACGGTAATAGTATATATTACCGCGGTAAGGTTCACACTGCGACACTACTACCAACGCGCCCGGGCAAGCCCGATCAACTGGTCGGGCTATCGCCAAACTTAAATGTAGATATCTGATGGAAAAAGTGCAGGTGGCAATACAAGGATTGTACATTTCTCATTAGAGTGATCATTAGTATTTTGGACTCTTAACAAAACTAACAGTAGTAAAAATGAAATACATGTATTTTATTGTTCACATTAAATTAACCGAAAGTTGAAAAATTGATGCCACACAATCGACTCGACAAATGCGTTTTGTCTTCTTAACAAAAGACCGGATTCGGGTATTTATGAAATCATTACCTACTTCAATGATATTAGAAATGTTGTAGTTGTCATGGCGAGTTTGACGTCATTATATACATAGGTACTGCAGAAAAACTTCAAAAGACAATAGATCTACTTTTGGATTCTATGAAATGAATAACCCGAGTTCCTTATGTAACCGTCGTCGGACGACTTCATTTCGTTTTAGGCACTGACAGAGCTTGAATAGCTAGCCAACGGGTTGCCAACTTTTCATTTCAGCATCCAACTAAGCGGGGATCATTATCTGAAGCATGTTCCTCGTTGATAACGACGGTGAATAATTGGCAGCACTAACTATCGACTTGATTTAATCGATTACTTGGAATATAAATATCTGTTAAGGTATTTTTGGAGATTGTACCTATATTATATTGTATCATGTTGACAAAAAAAATTACATAAAACAGATTGTTATGTTGCGCCATGGAACTACTTCCAGAGAACTACTGGGGATACAGGTAGCCTATGAGTCTAACGAAAGGAAGACCTATTCTCTTCCAGTTATTGCCCTGTTCAAGAGTAATGTAGGATGAATAATAAGAATAGAATATAGAATAGAATAATTTTATTTGCTAGAATATGGTACAATAATAGTTGATACTACATTCTGTTGCTCCGACATATATCCTATTGATAACAATGTGCAAAATTTTTATTTATATCTTATTCATTAGGTATTCATTCATTAAGATAAAAACTATGTCAATATTAATAAGAATTACAATTTTGATATGTCAACATTTAGCATTAATTATTTAAAATAGTAATTTTTATGTACAATTATTATTTATATCATATTTCAAATCATTATTTTTGTTTCATGTCATATTGTATACGATCGTCTAAATAATCCCTTACATTGTAATACATTTTATTAAGTAAAACATGAAATACCACCTTTTTAAATTTGGGATAGGGAAGACTTAATATGTTATCTGGTAATTTATTAAATATCCTAATAGCCATATTGTAAGCATTTTTAGAAACTAATTTTAACCTTTGTTCGGGCACATGAAGTTTATTTCCCTGTCTACCTCTATACACCATGATGATCATTATTAGTAGTGAACAAGCTAAAGTGTTTTTTAACAAATAGACACATCTCAAGAATGTACAAGCACGGGAGTGATAGTATGCGTAAAGTTTTGAACAATGGCTGATTACCACTTACCATCAGATGAATTGAGGTCCAGAGCATCCTCATTAAGATTAAATAATGTTGCCCATGACACCGGTATCGATACGTTATTTGATATCTTTATTTTAAATATTACTTGTATTTTTCGTCCGGTTATTATTGTTCCTAAGTTTCCCGTTATGGCTAGAACATCGGTGCTTCGAAAAATAAAAAATAAATAAAACACTTAACATAGTTTTTAATCTAATACTTTCGATTCCCATAAGGAATTTCCCAGCAGTAATAATGAAGTTTTCTGTGCTTGTTTTAACTTTAATAGCATATACTTTTATGTTAGTTTAACGTGTTAAATCAAAATAGATCTTAAGTTTCTAAGCGTAGAGGTGAAAACAGAAAAAATGGAAGATGTTTATATTCGTGGTATTGCGTTGTTGACAGCTTTTTTATATTCATTGCACACTCCTCACAGGCAGGTTTTAATTAAGTTTGCCCGTAGTTTTGTTGGATCCGAGGTGTGAGGGAAACTTCTTTAGATAATCATACTGCGTGATTAGACGCCACGATGAGTAAAGGATTTTGAGTCTTATGTACTATTGATTCATCTTTAAATAGCTAAAATGTACTAAACAAGACAATTTAGGTGACGTGACAATTTAGGTCAAAATTCCTAATTAGTCTATTCTATTTTCTTTTATTGTTCCTTCGTGGAATCGTTGTGTACCTAAGCAAATATTCAAAATCTGTGTAAGCATTTACTGCGAAGCCATTATAATAATCGTTTCGCTCATGATAATCCAGTCGAATGTGGTGTTCTCATTCTGGGAATTTCGAGCTAGACCTAGCACTTAACCCAAATGCCTATCGATCGACATTGGGATTATGATTTTTCGTACACTTGAGTAGCAACGTTAGCGCTAAATTGAATCTGTATCTTGAGATAATTAAAAAACACTGACACTCATATTTATAAATAAGCAAAAGTCATTACTTAAGTTAAAGTAATTGCTCAAGTAACTATTTTCATTCAATAATTTAGTAATTGATTGATATTAGAACGGTCTACGGTTAGAATTCTAAGCTAAGTAAAATTCACCGTCTCCTTTGCCTAAGCATCAAGAATTCTCCATAAACGTCCATTGTCAATTTTGAATCACTGTGGTAATGCGGAGCGGAGCTCCGTGTGCCAATGTGCCGGCTGCAAGTACTGCTCTGCAGACTGCCCGCCCGCCCCCGGCCTGCTCGCTGTGGTTGCAGCCTTTTACAAGCCATGAGGTTACGAAGCGTGTTCCTAACAAACCTAACAAAGATGAGACATCTATGGAACTTTCCAATTCTGTTGCCTATACCATCTCTCCTGTATTAGCAGTTCTGTACAATTTATGTCTGAACGAAGGATCGATCCCTAGGTAGTTGAAACTAAGTAAGATTTCACCGCTTTTTAAAGAGAAAGGTAAAATGCAAAAAATTGATGGGTATAGACCTGTCTCAATAATTCCAGTTGCCGCAAATATTTTTGACAACAGCTTAAGTGACAGGCTAATGAAATACTTGTCGTCCACTGATTCGTTGTCGGATCGGCAGTACAAATATAGGGCGGGCAGTTGCGCGACGTCTATGTTGCGCAATGTACTCTGCTGTGTGATGGCTGCCCGTGAGAAGTCGTTACACGTGGCTGTGCTCCTGTGCGATTTGTCTAAAGCTTTTGATATTTCAAATCACGATTTACTGGGTGATTACTGAAACATTATGGAATATGTGGAAGGGCCCACTCTTTATTTACAAACATATTAAAAGATAGAACACAAATCGTTGTTGCTGATGGTGGTCAAGTGAAATCTCCCTATCGAGAACTATGGGTGTGGCACAAGGATCCTCTGTATCCAATATTTTGTTTTCCCTCTTACTCAATGATCTACCCGAATCAATAACTACCGGGGAACTGTTTATGTATACGGACGATGTCGCGACTGTTGTATTCGGTCATTCCACAGAAGACCTAGAAGACCGCATGAATGTTACTGCGCTGCAACATGCGGGTTGGTTTAGCGTAAATGGATTGGCGCTTAACCTCAATAAAACCAATTTCATTCACATACATTTAGGGGTCGTATGCCAAGAAATTTAAATATTTCAGTAAACGGTGTAAAATTGAATCAAGTAGGATCAGCCAACTGGCAACTTCCTTGGCTTTCAGATCGACAGGGGTCTAACGTGGGCAACGCATATAGACAAACCGTGTGCTAGACTGGGGAGTGGCTGTTTTGTATTAAGTCGTGTTCCACAAAATGTTGCATGCACTTGCTGTTTTGCCACGATCCATTCCATTCTGCAGTATGGTGCAGAGCTGTGGCGCCGTGGAGCAAACTGGTTGTATTTAGAATGCAGAAGAGAGCCATCCGCGGAATTATCCGGGAAAGGCGCCAGAATATATCTGCTAGGCCTCATTTTCGATCATTAAAGATAATGACATTGCCATCTATCATTATTTATCAAGTTGCAGTTTATGTTTACTTAAATAAAAGCCAATTCACTACACATGGGCGAAATTTAAGACACTCGGATAGATTAGCACCCGTAAGTCACACATTAAGCAATCCAAAAAAGTTGACTCATGGTTGACTCACCTTCAGTGTTCAATAGACTCCCAGAGCATGTAATAAAAAGCATCACGTTCGACTCCTTTAAAAAAGGTTAAAAGACTGTCTAATCAAGCCAAATTTCTATAGTGTAAGTAAGTAAATGAATTCTTATTCGGTGATATGAATTAATAATCATTTATTTATTATGTGTTGACATGAATTTAAATGTATTGTATTTTGACATAATATATTGTTTATGTATATTTTATTAATTAATTAATTTATAACTATAGAACCTTTTCACACGTTATGTGACCTCTTTTTATACAACAATAACAACTTCACCTGTAATATGATAGGATTAAACGAACTTACCTAAAGTGAAGTTCAATCCATATTATATGAAGTAATTAGTCCAAGGTATAACTATTGTAGTAACGCCTTCTTCCGCTACTAAATACGCGAATTTTAAAGACACCATTAAAAATATAAAAGAAAAATACACCTGGCAACTCCACCGTCACCATAGCTCATTAGTTTAGAGTATGAGGTATATATAATTGGGTTAGTAATTTATTACTTCAAAAGGGAAGGGTGGGATGCTCCATACCTTGGACTAATTACTTCATATAATATGGATTGAACTTCACTTTAGGTAAGTTCGTTTAATCCTATCATTATATTCATAATTAGTCCAAGGTATAACTATTGTAGATGTTTAGAGTTTTTGATAAATAGGTAAACATTAGTACCTATTTACTAACTATCAATAGGTATTCAATAACATTAAATATTTATTTCATAATGTAGATAACGTTTACTAGTGTAAACAGTTTCATGTTAACCATATAATAACTATAAATTTCAAGAACTACCAGCCGTGGCAAAAAGGTTTGCCAATCTAACTAGCGTGGTATATTATAATATTTAGCAAATATCGATAATTTATTAGATCATCCAATAGTAGGGATATGTCACCCAATGTGTTATCTAACTCTTTGTAAGTTTCGGTTCCCTTTCCAGATTGAAACCTAATGGGATTTCAATGTACAGTACAGAGACTCAATTAATTTTGCCTCAGTGAAATATTTGTAAGTACAGAAGTTAATAATTAATATCAAATACATTAAAAATAATTTAGCCTTAGTCTGTTCCACAACAAACTACATAATCGCCACGCGAAAATGTAATAGTAATAAAATCCTGAAATCAATCATTTACCTTTATAGGTACCTATTTGTACTTTGGAATGTCCCATGGACAGAGTACATAATCGCCACGCGAAAATGTAGTATTAACAATTCCTTAGGACTGTCCCACGGACAGAGTACATAATCGCCACGCGATAATGTAGAATTAACAATTCCTTAAAATTATTCATATGCCTGGACAATTTGTCCTTTAACTTGTCCCACAGACAGAGTACCTACATCCTCGCCACGCGAAAATGTAGAATTAACGATTCCCTAAAAAAAACATTAATGTGCTTTGAAAGATATATGTCCTTCAGCCTGTCCCACGGACAGAGTACATAATCGCCACGCGAAAATGTAAAATAGTGATTTACTGAAAATGTTTATTCGCCTTTAGAATATTATAAACAGTTAATCCTGCCCTATATGCATGATAATTTGAAGCATATTGTTTGGAGGGTGATGAATAAATAGAATATTAATATGAAAGATGAACAATTAGATTAACTTTCCTCCATTGTTTGCTTTAGTCATCTACTAATGGATTGAGTAGTAGTATTTTAAAAGTCTAAAATAAATTTATCAAATGTTTATTTCTATGGTCCTTTATTATTTGTTACTTCTAAAGCAATAACAAAGTTCTCACAAGTAAAATATCTGGAATAATCTTTAAATAGAGAAGAGACAACTTGCTTAAGTGTCGCTGTCATAGAACTTTTAATATCTCTTAAAATAGCCATCTTAATTTAAGAAAACTATAATTAATACATAACTAATTATGTATAGGATTTGTGAGTTTTTGGGCAGTGGTTTTGCTAATAATAGCAGTTTTTAATGTCAGTTTTCTTGAGTCTAGGTTATTTCAATGTCAGGTTTCTAGATGACCCATGCTTAAGGTAATATAAAACTATGGCAGGATTGCATATGCCATATTTCATTATGCTAACATACATTGGCTTTGCCAGACATAGTCTTTTAACTCGTTTTATCCATTTTTTAATTTTATCATCTGACCTTATTCTATTGCCTATAGTTAGATAATTGGTGTAAAAGCTGAACAGTGAAAATGCAATGATTGATGCGATGCTTCTGCTTTAAAAATAAACATAAGATTTGAAAAAAGAAACTTTTGGTATTAGAACATTGGATAGATCTGAATGAAACATTATTTCTTTGTAGGAAGCCTGAGTGGTAATGGTCTAAAAAGGAAATACTTAGATTCCTTAAGCTCTGTCAGTTATAACTCTGCAAAAATTTCAAAATCAAAGAAAAGGAGTTTCTTCTTCTTTTATAACAATATTAATCCTATGGTAATAGTATCAACATTTGAAACATCAAGACTATGCCATGATTACATGTATATTATAAAATATAATTTATTTATCATATATATATTATTATTATTATTATTTTGTTTATTGAAATGTGTTACAAATGAATCAATGCATCACAAATCTTAGAAGTACATTATATCCTGCGACAGTTTCCAACTTACATCTGCATTGAGACTACAAGATTTAAAATCAGCTTTAATATTTTGAAATTTTATATATTAAGTAAAAAATCAGATGCTGCTAGTTTCACACCACCGCCAAATGTTTAGCAAGATCAATTTGATTGATATCAGACTGAGCTTTTTCTGTTAATATATGTATTGAAAGTGTGGTGTTATCTATTTCTAATAAAATATCACATCTACTTGAGAGGTCAGCAAAACATCTTAATGCATAATTATGTATCTAACAGTTCTAAGAAATTGATACTGTCTTGCTTTTACCATTTAATTACTGTCAGTTGATAATACACCTGAGAAAATTTCTAAAGAAAATGTTTAGGAAGTACTCCATATCGCAGAATCATTTTACAATACTTTTCATATACATAAGCATGTTATAATTGCCCCCCAAACGTTCAAAGTCATAAACTTATATCTATCTGAGCTCTTAGTGTAAACAATTAAACTGCCATTCCTAATGAAATATTGAGCAAAATTACAAACCTAATTTATTTATAAGTGATAATGACTAATAGTGTGATACATTTCCTTTCTATTGCACTTAATCTTTAAGGTCATATCGAAGGAATATATTTTAAAACCTAAAAATTATTTTACATTGAAGAAAATTAGTAAAATCTTATTTAAAAAAAATTTAATAAAGCCTAGCTATTGTAAACCGTTATAAGTTATAGTTTAAAATTATAATAACTAACATTTCTTATTGATTTATCAATATTTTAATCAAGTCGTCAAACATTTATTAATTTTAATTATTATGTTCTTTATTCAGCTTTTTTACGGTTATTTACGGTTTTTTACGGTTACGGTTATTTTTTTATCACCCTGGAAAATTTAAGGGACGCTTCACGACATGGTATTAGAATGTTTTATATATGAATAAAAAAAATTACTCGCTTACTTAATTTTATATTATTTTTTTTAAAAATCCAAAAAATGCTGCCTTAGTTGAAAGTAGGATTTTTAGAGATTTTTTTTATTTTTTTGTAATTTTTTTTAATTTTTTAATTTTTTATTTTTTATTTTTTATATAATAATGGATGTGTCCTGAAGCAACCCTGAAATTTTCCAGGGTGATAAAAAAATAACCGTGTATATATATATATACACGGTTATTTTTTTAAAATTTTAGGGACGCTTCAGGACACATCCAATATTATATAAAAAATATAAAAAATGAAATAAAAAAATAAAAAAAAAAATAAAAAAAAATCTCTAAAATGCTGCTCTCGACTAGTGCAACATTTTTTGTATTTTTTAAAAAATTAATATAAAATTAAGGATGGGGGTTATTTTTTTTATTTATATTTAAATCATTCTAATACCGTGCCGTGAAGCGTCCCTTAAAATTTCCAGGGTGATAAAAAAATAACCGTGTATATATATATTACAATATAAAAATACACCTCTTTTTTTTTGTTTTTTTTTTAAATTAAAATACCTCAAATTGACTTGAGACAAATGGTTAAGGTATGTATGTACTGTATTTAACCCGCATGGTAAAAGCAATTGTATTCATACAGGTCTTGTACCCACTGGACCTTCATAATTGGACCTTACCTACACGATAGGACCTATTCGACCTCCTATCAAAAATCTGGTGCCCATTGGACCTTCAAAATTAACGATACGTCTTATTCGACCTCCTATCAAAAACATGGTACCCACTGGACCTTCAAAATTACACATTACCTACACCATTGGATCCATCAGACCTTTTATCAAAAAGCTCTTTTCTTTTGGAATGTTACATACAGTCATGCAGAAAAGTAAAATTGTTAAAGAAATAAAAACAAAAGATATAAATCAAAATATTTAAACAACATCAATAGGGTCTAATCTTGAAGGTCCAGTAGGTACCAGTCGAATTCAAAAAAGAGGTCCAATGGCCGCATTAAATATAATATTTTTAGGAAGGTCGAATGGGCCCTGTAAATGAGGTCCAATAAGCACTTTTTGCTTTTGGGTCGAATCTTGAAGGTCCAGTGGGTACAAGACCTTCATACAATTATTCAAACATAAAAACTAACAATTTTCTTCGTTATGAATAATTTGGATGTAAATAGTGCATGCATTAATTTAATCAAAACTATAACATGAAATCTTCATTTGAAAGTGTAGATTTTCAATAAACTTACTATCAACTTATTTTAAGGAATCATTATTTTATTTTAAAATAAATCTATGGAACCATCCTTTTAGGAATAGTAAAATGGTAAAATTCTAGAAATCTTTGCATGGGGCCAAGCATTTCTGCTACCTATGCAGTTGTTAATTTGTTTGTATAATTATCCATTTCATAATATTTATTATTGTCTAGTGGATAATAAAGTTGATTCAAAATAGTAACAAAATGTATTACATAGTCTCTTATCCACTTTTAAAATTAATTGACCTCGGTTATTTATTCCCACGATGGGTAAAAATATGGGGTCTATGGATAATTGGTTCGAGACTGGGTGCTGAAAACAGAGCATGTTCATTCGTGACCTGAATGATAGTTGAGGTTGGCCCTCTCTCTATGACCCTCTCCGAGGAGGATATTGTTAGAAATTATTGCAGCACACAGGCTGCTGGTAGGTTTTCAAATTAGAAGCAAATTTTTGAGGTTTTTATACATGGCTTATATTTTAGAATGTTTATCATTCTTTTTATGACTGTAAATAATTTTACACTTTTATTGGAGTACAAATATTCATCCCTCTTATTGCTTTTAATAGCTTCTATTAGGTCTTTTATAAAAGCATAGTCATGTTTCCTTCTGATCCTGCTGTACTGACATTGTAAACTTATTGCATTGTAATCTAAAGACATCACTCAGATATTTTAAGAAGATTGTTTGGAAATTGAAGTCAATACTTGTGATATTACAGCTATTGCAAAGCTCATTTCCTTTGACTTTATTTTTCGAGTAATTTATCTCAAGTTTTAGAAGGATATTAGGAATTTCCATGTTATGTTATGGACCATCTAACAGTTTGCAGTTTTCAAGAAACTTTATCTACATAGGCAACCTCAATTAAAATATTTTTCAATGCAGTTCTTTGTAAACTTGGTCATAAATATAAACTACTCGTATATACCATAATTTCCTATAAAGGTATTTGTGCTTTAGCCTATATCCAATGAATAGAGTTCATAATCGAGTAGGTACCTACCTAGATACATCATCTAATTCATTTGCCTTGATAGGTAACGCTTTCCCACGGAAAGCAGGCAGTTTTAAAAAATATATTTCTTATTATAAAATTTTATCTAAATTAATTGTATCTAGGTCCTCTTGCCAAGCTAAATCAAAATTACGACGCATCTTCAAAACAGGTAGGTACTTACTGTTTCGACATCTTGGGTTATTTTCTTTATGTTAAGATAACCATTTTACTTTCGAACAACTTTTGACATCTTTTCTCCATTTTTATCACTGCGTATCTGGATTTTAGTTTTATTTAGATAATCACTTTGAAAAACATCAACATGTAAAATATGTGTCAGCTGCGTAGAGCGCGAAAAAAACGAAATAAGCTATGGTGACGGTGGAGTTGCCAGGTGTATTTTTCTTTTATATTTTTAATGGTGTCTTTAAAATTCGCGTATTTAGTAGCGGAAGAAGGCGTTACTACAATAGTTATACCTTGGACTAATTATGAATATAATTTCATGTTATCAATAAAATGATTAATTGTAAGTTATTTTTTTTATACTCTCATTTAGTTTGTTTGCTATTTCAGAATGGAAAGCATTGAAACTACTTTTGCTATTATACGAGGAGATGACATAGAACAAGCATCAAGCATCGACAATTGCCTTACCATTGCTTATGCTAATGCTTTGCTAGGTAACATGCATTACTTAAATATAGAAAAAGATTTTGTACTGAAGAATTCTCACTAACCTAATTAAGAAATTACTTATTAGCAACAAGTAAATGACTACTTTATAAATACGGGTGTGAGTTTGGTTTACTTGAAGTCCGCGCAATATGCGGTCAATTTGGCACCAACATAGCAATTCAAGCGTACGAAAAATCACAATCTCAATGTCGATCAATTCAATTCAATTCAATTCGATTCAATATTGTGTATTCAAAATGAATTACTACATAATCACTTTTGTACGTCAAAGAAGATACGCCAATGGTTCACGAGTCTACGGCAGGAGACCTTGTGCTGGAAAGAACCAGTAAGGGCTATTTTGTTCTCCCTATATTGTTACAGGGTTGTCAATTGAAAGCCGGGGGGTTATTGTCTAAGAAAAAATCTATCACGATCGCCTAGAAATTACTAATCATTGCGGCGTCAATACAAGACTCAGTGTCGACTGTCTGATAAAAAATAGCAATGGATGCACTTTGACTGTCAAAATTGTAAGAGATCGCAATAGATTTTTGTTACACAATCAAGGGGCTGGATCGATCGGTTTTGGTTCAAGAGTCAGCTAACAGTAGGCCAAGCACAAATGTATTTTTAGAGATTCGTAACGTTAACGTATCGAGTTCACGATACGATAGCGCTAGTACATAGCACGAAGCACCTTCGTAATCGTAAAATATTCGTACGTTTTCGATAGCCAGCCTTCGAATTTGACGATAGCTACTATACGTCAAAACCTTGTTCGTGCTCGCAATCTTTATACAAATGTACAAAGTACGCTTATACGTTGCGCTACGAATCTTTGCACAAAAGGTTCATGCTTCCAAATTTAGTTCTAAGTAGTAGGGGCGCTGTAAAATTCTCATACAAATATTTCAGGATGATTTTACGAATACTTTGATGTAAATGTTCGTGCTAACCCTACTGGTTTTGATGCGTAGGTCAAAAACTGTATACTATCGCAATGTAGGTATTTACAACCATCTCTCGAGGCTGCAGTTTATCTGTTTACATTCAGGAAAATAGTTCTCTCGCGTGAAAAGGTGTCTATTTTCGTGACTGAATGAACGCCGCTTCATTCAAGAGTGTTCGCGCCACGCTCGTACATTAGGTATAGTCGCCGACAAAATTTGATGGATGGCCTGATATTTTTGTATGTTATCTCAGTTATTGCCTCTCGAAAAGCTATCACATGTGTAGCTGGTTTTGTAGCTCGTCGATTAATCGGTAATTCTAACCGGCGACTCAATAAAATAGTATGTAATAAATTTGTGCATTTTTTACTTAGATGACTCATCAGGCCAACCATATTCAACCATCTCTGACAGGTGCGACAACTGTCAAAATGGTCGAATAGGGCCCTGATGGTAAGTGGCTACAATCCCCTGTAGTAGCTACATACTCGTATTATTCCTATAATAATGCAAATCTACAATCCTTACATGGACTCAAAGCACGATGCCAACTTGTGACGTAGGTGTCAAGTCATAGAAGTCAGTAATTTCACTGCCTGCATGTCTTACCCTTCAAATCTTGTTCAGACAGTAGCAATTGGCGGTAGGAATAGGTAAGATAGCGATAAGCGGCGGTGTCAAATGTCATATAGGTAATCAATCATATCGGTACATAATTACTTGTCTGTGATTTTATCCGCGCGCCACCGATATAATGGGTAATATTTCCGAACTTTTTGGAAATATTTGGTAACAAAAAGTTTTCTAGTAGGCAAGTTAGCGTATAAAATCCCTCTTCAACTCACTTGTGTGTTTATGTCAAATTACTTAACACTAGGTGTATTTAAAAGGCGTAACTATAAAATAATAATAAAACAAACCATGATAAATTAATATTCTCTGATTTTCGAAGTAACACCGTTAAATTCTACAGCTATATTTTTGATAGGTCACGAAATTCGAAAGCCCTTTCATTTTTGAAGTAGAAAAATTGTAACTTGAAGATATTGAGTTCTAAAGAAGTACTTCCTTAAGAGGATTGTGAAGCTGTAAATTTTCATACAAAAAGCGATAACGCTTTTCTCCCTCTAAACATAGTCCAATTTTCATAATTTTTGGAAATCTTGTAGATATAATGAAAAACTAGGTTCGTACGTTTTGATTTTGAAGAAATATTGCTCAGAATATAAGTTATTAGCATCTAAATATCTATATTTTCGACATAAAAACTACCTTGAGCATTTTTGTCTTTTTTTGACTAAATTATACTGAATTACAAGAAAAGCAAAACGTACAAACATAGACTAAGGTATACTGAATCTAATGAGACCAAAAGCGTCTAATTTCATAAAGGTTTAGGGGGGTAAAACAGTTATCGCCCGAAACAATATTTCAAACAGGAATTGTAGGCAATTTCGACCATTTCTTGCAACTCTCTCTATCGCACGATACGGGTCGGGGGCAGGGGTACAATGTAGTGATAGTGATGTGACATAATGTTATCGTAGTTATTGTCGCCTAGGGAGGAGAAAGTAATATCGATCAATAGTGAAAGTTATTACTCAAGTCGGAACTATTAATCTTCACAAATACCTTATACATGAAAAGGTAAATATCTTTTTGAATACGTTTATTGATTTTAGTGTTTTATTTTAAAGATTTTATTTCAATACAAATTTCCTTATTTAAGGGTTAGCAGCCTGTAGCCTGTTAACTTTACTGTAAATTCCCAAAACCAAAAAAGGAAATAAATGTAAGTATGTGAGTAGTTGTTTGTTATAATAAATATGTGACATAAAGAAACCAACTCAAAATAAATTCGTATTTTGTTTCTTGTGATAGGTATTTGTTATGCAATGTATGAAGTTGGAGCAGTTAAAAACGTGTAATAGAGCAAGTAGCCTTATTTTTAATATTATTTTATTTGAATTTTATTCCTCTAAAGCTGAGCTCTAAGGTTTTACTCGCGTTATGGAATCTACGATTGTATAAAAAATACAAACGACAAAGTACCTAAATAATATACGAGTATGTAGGGTAGGCAGGGTAGGCATATATGGGAAGAAGGCACCCTTCGTACGGTTTTGAAGTTTTTTTTGTTATTTTAACTATAAAATTTAAAGCAGCTGATTACATACTAATAGGTATTTTTTAACCGACTTCAAAAAAGGAGTTTCTCAATTCGATGCGTATGTTTTTTCTGTGTATGTTACGCGATTACGACACCAATTGCAGACCGATTTTCAAAATTCTTTTTGTATTCTCAAGATTATACTCCAATGGTGGTCTCACGGTTACCAAAGTTAGGATCTGATGATGGGATCCCATAAAAATGGAGGGAAATCCTTAAATTTTTAGGTGCGTCCAACGTGTTTTTTTTTTTTATAAAAACGTCGCCCCACACTGGAATTTTCTCCTGTGTCGTGGGTGCAGTTACAAACATAGAATATCACATGCACATACGCCCAGACCGGAACAAATTGATCGCCCCCAGCGCCTCCCTCGAAGTGGAGGAAGCGGGCCCTCCCGTGTCGGACCTTGAGTTCGACGTGGTGAGGGAGCGGTTCCGGCGCAAGGGGAAGGGGAAGGCGCCGGGACCGGACGTGGTGCCAGCGAGGGTCCTGTGCCTGGCACTGGGCCCCCTGGAGGAGCGGTTCCGGGCGGTGCTCAATACGAGCAGCGCCTCGGGCCGGTTCCCTCAGGGCTGGAAGGTGGGGGGAGGGTGGGCCTTCTGCGGAAGCCGAATCGCCCCGCCGATGCCCCGTCGGGGTACAGGCCGGTGGTGCTGCTCGACGAGGCCGGGAAGTTTTTTGAGAAAATTCTCGCTTCCCGGCTCGTCGAGCATCTGGAGGGCCCGGGACCGGACTTGGCCGAGCGACAGTACGGTTTCCGCACCGGCCGGTCCACCGTGGACGCGGTGGCCCACCTCAAGAGGTGAACTGAGGGGGCCACGTCGGCGGGGGAGGTTGTCGTTGCGGTGTCGTTAGACATCCGCAACGCATTCAACAGCCTCCCCCACGAATGCATAGAGGAGGCACTGCGTTTCCACGGAGTGCCCCTCTACCTCCGCTCCCTCATCACCGATTACCTCCGCGAGAGGGAAATCGTGTATGAGGGGGCGGTTCCGTGCTGGGCCCTCTGCTCTGGAACCTGGGGTACAACTGGGTTCTGCGGGGCAACCTCCTGCCGAACATGGAGGTTGTCTGCTTCGCCGACGACACCCTTGTGGCGGCGAAGGGGCGCACGTACGAGGAGGCGGTCCACCTGGCGTCGGTCGGCACGACGATGGTCGTCCGGCGCATCCGCCTCCTCGGGCTGGACGTGGCCGTCGAGAAGACGACGGCCATGACTTTCAGGCCGCCGCGTCGACGCAGACCCCAGGCGGGGCTCCGTGTCCGAGTGGAGGGGGTCCAAGTCCAGATCGAGAGCTCCATGAAGTATCTCGGTCTGGTGCTGGACCCCCGCTTTGCTCCTCGCCCCAAGGCTGTCTGCCGCCGCGGCAGCCCTCGGACGGGTCCTCCCCAACGTGGGGGGACCGGGCGCAGCGTGCCGTCGACTTTATCAGACGGTGATAAAGTCGATGGCGCTGTACGGAGCCCCGATTTGGGCGGAGCGTCTCGCCCCCCGAACGATGGCCCTCCTGCACAGGCCGCAGAGGGTCATTGCCACCCGGGCCGTGCGGGCCTACCGCACGGTCTCTCACCGGGCGGCATGCGTTCTAGCGGTCTCGCCTCCGTGGGATGTCGAGGCACGCGTCCTTGCGGCCGTGCACCGACATCGGGTGGCAGCAAGGAGTAAGGGGGAGCGGCCCCTCCCGTAGGAGGTGGCCCGCACGAGGCACCTGGCGCAGAGGGAGGCTCTCCGCCAGTGGGCCGAGACGCTCGCCCACCCAGCTGCCGGCCACTGGACGATCGAGGCCGTTCGTCCAGTGTTGGAGGAGTGGGTTGGGCGCCGGCGAGGCAGCCTCACCTACCGGATGGTGCAGATGATGACCGGCCACGGGTGCTTCGGACATTATCTGCATCATGTCGCACGGAGGGAGCAGACGCCGCAGTGTCACCATTGCGGCGCTCCCGACGACACGGCCGGGCACACCCTCTCGGAGTGCCCGGCCTGGCGACCCCAGCGCGATGCATTAGCCCTCGCGCTGGGCCTAGGTAGGGGTACGCCCGTCACGCTGGCCAGCGTCGCACGGGAGATGCTGACCAGCGCGGCGGCGTGGGAGGCTGTCGCCTCCTTCTGTGAGGATGTTATCTCGCAGAAGGAGGCTGCGGAGCGGGCGCGAGAGGATGACCCTCTCGCCGCACCGCTCCGGCGCAGACGGTTGGGGAGGAGGAGGCGTGCGTTCCTCAACGCGCGCCAGCTCCCCTAGCAAGCTGGGGACTGAAACGGCTCGGCCGGATGACTACCGGCCGAGAGATACTTTTCACCCCTAGCTTGGCCGTCTGGGGGGGTCGAATTTCTCAAGATACTTGTCGACCCCCCCCGTAGAGGTAAGTCCTGGCGCGTGCGCCAGGCAACCCTCCAGGGGGCACAATCGGGGAATGGCTAACGCCGATCCCGATTGTGTCTCTACGGAGGTAGAAGTATCTAGAGGGTTTTTAGCCGGTAGTGGGTCTTCTACCCGAGTCCTGCATATCCTTGGGGTGGCCTAGTCAGCTCAATTCCCTTGTCGAATACCGTAAAAACTGTATTTTCCCTCTTGTAAAAAAAAAAGGGTGGTCCCTAGGTCACCAAAGTCAGGTTCTGATGATGGGATCCTATGAAAATCGAGGGATACCCTAATTTAATTAGGGTTTCTTTCACTAAAAAGTTAAACAAAAAAAAATGTTTTACAAATAATAAAAACTGACTTCAAAAACACTGAAAAGTTAAAAATAGTGTAAGAATAGGTACAGACAACATTACATTTCTATATTGAAGTCGGTGCCAAACGATGATCTCCTAGAAAGTCTTAAAATTTGGCACCGTCTTCAATAATGATGGGTGATGTTGTCTGTACCTATTCTTATATTATTTCTAACTTTTCAGTGTTTTTGTAGTTCGGACGAACCCGACGAATCGAACCCCGCCGGACGGACCTCCCGATCAACATCCGGTGGCCTCCATCACTAGACCACGGAGGTGGTAAAAATTAGAATTCTAAGACTATTAGTATAACTACCCAAGATTAGTGTATAAAAATGAGAGGTATTTTTTATTTAATGCATAATTATTACTTTATATTTTTTAAATCTCTGCTCCTATTTAGTTTGTATGTAAAAGTTTTAATTTATCTATCTAAAATAATAGATTTTTTGTTATTTATTTTTAAGTTAACAAGAGGTCTGTTCTTGTTTAAACAATTGTAAATGTCATTTTAGGTTTAGTGTTTATTTTTTTCATAAAAGGATCCATTATTAATTCACATCTCAAATGAAAATCATTTTAATTCAGTATAACACTTATCTTACAAAAAGTCATTTTCTTTAGACAGGTAAATGTACGATAGATAGGTACTTTCATAACAAATAACAGCTCAGTCCTATAAAGTTGGACTTGGTAGGGATACCAAGTAAGGCACTTACACTATAAATTTCAAAGGAATACTGAAATAATTTACGAAACTTATCTACTAAAATATTATAAAGGAAGAAGATTTGTATTTTTGTTTGTAATGAATAAACTCAAAAACTAGCTCACTGGGAAGTCTCGGCGTAATTATTGTTAAAATGATTTTTAGAAATAAAGCTATTTTTATTTATTATATTTTTTATTTTTAAAAACTACTAGGCTGATTTAAAAAAAATTTTGACTAATAGAATGCTACTTACATTATCACTGAGTAATATAAGGTTATAAAATAATTTTTCATACGGGAAAACAAAATTCCCTCACGAAAAACGAAAATAACGAAGGCAAAGTTGCGAGCGGAAAGGCAGTCAGGAATACCTAAGCAACGCAAAACATTACAAACGGTAAAATAATGATCTCGAGTTCTCGCGCCGAGGAGTGCGCGCTGCTGTCGTTGTGTGCGTGAGAATTTGCGCGTGTTGTATTTGTGGTGTAAACGTCAGACGGGAGGCCGAGCGGTGTGAAACAGATAGCATTTTAGAAAATACCTACTCGCGCCGCGCACGATTACTTCACAATCCTCTTAAAGGGGTAGAATGAATGAACTGCCACCCTTGCCCAATTGTGACTCCTTTATGCCTGATATCAAAATCAGGCAGCGGGATGTTCGTGCTATTTTGCAGTCACTCGATGTCAGGAAAGCTACTGGACCTGATGGCATTCCTGATGGACCTGATGGGGGTTGTACTCAAAAAATGCGCAGCGGAGTTATCTCCCGTACTCACACGCCTGTACAAACTATCGTACTCTTTGGGACGCGTTCCGGAGGCTTGGAGGGAGGCTTATGTGAAGCCAGCGCCCAAGAATGGGGACAGTTCGGACCCGGCCAACTATCGGCCAATAGCTGTCACCTCAGTTCTGTGTAAAATCATGGAAAGGATCCTAATAAACCAACTGATCCGTTACCTAGAGGATCACTCCCTCCCTGCTCCCTAACCATGATCGCTCAAAACAATATTAAAACCAAGCTGAGAGCGGGATGGCGCTATACGGAGCAAGAGCCGTGTCTCTGTTTCAATATTGTTTTAACGTTGCTATAAGCGATCATGGTAGGGCCCCTGATTAACGCTCGTCAATACGGTTTCAGACCGAAGCGATCGACGGGTGATCTTCTAGCGTATCTGACGCATGTCTGGAGTGAAGCTATCGACAAGCAAGGCGAGTCATTGGCTATCAGCCTAGACATCGCCAAAGCCTTTGATAGGGTTTGGCACAAGGGTCTTCTCTGCAAATTTCCGTCCTAAGGTCTTCCTGTTCAGCTCTGTACCTGGGTGGCTGACTTCCTGCATGAGCGAAGAATCCGTGTCCTGTTGGATGGATGTAGTTCGCGGCTTATGCCGGTGAATGCCTGAGTACCCCAGGGTTCCGTTATATCCCCGACACTCTTTCTTCTGCATATTAATGATATGATTCATCTTGGGAACATTCATTGTTATGCAGATGATAGTACAGTGCATGCGGGATATTTCGGACACACGGCGGCTAGACGGGCAGACATCGCGCAGAGACGGGATGACCTTGTCATTGAACTTAGCCGGGTCTTGGACCGCATATCCAAATGGGGCACAGAGAACCTAGCTAATTTAATTGCCAAGAAAACACAGGTGTGTGCGTTCTCGGCAAAAACGTCACCGTTTCTCCCCCTTCCCTCTCTTCAGGGCACAAGACTGAACCTGCAGAATAGTATAACCATGCTCGGTATGGACGTACGCTGCGACCTAAACCCAAAGGATTACATCGAAAGCCTTTTAAAAACAGCTTCACGAAAACTCGGTGTTATGAACAAGGTGCGGCGATTCCTTACAGCTGATCAACTGTGCTTGCTATACAAAACACAAGTATGGTCCTGTGTAGAATATTGTTCGCACCTCTGACTTTGGACAGGTTGGAAAAAATGGAACTCTTTGCCAGCGCATGTGTTTCCTCCTTCCTCTAACCCGGGTCCTTTAAAAGAGGCGTGAAGAAGCACCTTGCAGATCGGCAAGGTGAGGGTGGCTAGTGTGGCGTTTAACCTCTCTCCCATACTAGCTATCTTCGCATTTGGACTCTATTTCCACTTTCCACCAGGTGGAATAGTGTCATTTGCTTAGCCTTCTATAAGAAAAATGAAGAACGGTTGCAAAGAAACATCGGTCATTTTTAAAGTTGTAGCTGCCAAAATCGTATAACCAGTGGGTATATAATGCTAGTCGGATCATAGTTGTGTTTGTATCGTACTAATTGATAAATTGCAATGTAAACAAAAAAAAACACATAACTAAAGACTTTGTGTATCCGACTGTACCCAACGAGTGGGTGTCAGTTGCAGGAGCACAGGTTAAGAGGTGGCATATATGTATATCGATGTACGTCATGCTTCACGCTTCAAGTGTACGATTCGACGAATGTGGGTATTCCTAAAACAAGAGAAGATAGACAAGGAGATACAGAAGTTTTTTATTTGTCTAAAAAATTCATAGTAAATTTATACTTATCTATAGCATCAGAAATATCAATGATAAATTGCATGTATGTCAAACAATCCGCAACGACCATGACCCGGCCACCGAGTACTTCAACCAGAGCGAAATTTCAACTGCATTGATGTCTTTTTGCTTTGTTAAACCAAAGTAGACCTTTTAACTGTTGTTTTGTATTGACATTCAAATTATGCTTTACAGATATTGTGAAAATGTGTTGGGAATAAAGCACAGTCACAAAATTTATATTTATGGCTACAGGGAAAAAATTTATTGTGGTTTTTCCGATGTTCACTTGTTTTGCCGATGTTTATTTGTTTTTTCGATGTTCACTTGCTTTCCCGATCTATATCGGTAAATTAACCTGAATCAAAGATTAAAGGGTGCAATAAGTTCCATCAATAGATTTCTCAATCATGGATGAAGAGGATATAACAGTGCAAAAAAATCCATCGATGGATTCTTGAATGGATCTTAGGGACATCGCCGAATTCACCATATTCATACCGCTCGCTATTTGCTTCCTGCACTCCTTCCTTAAGAAAGCAAAATATCGGCTTCAAAATATGAACTGCTCTTAAGACAAAGAAGAGTTGCTTCAGAAAACGACAGCCATGTCTGAAATGTTTCGCTGTAACGATGCCGCTAACACAACCGTAGGCTTATCCTACTAATAAGCAACAATAGGAGTCGCATTTTTGAAACAATAGAATTCGAAATCGTAAGATTCGAACACGAGTTTCCAGAATATTCATTCCGTGAATTCTGCAACTGTGATCCTGCCCACTCGTTTTTGATTTCTTTTAGTAGAATATACGCAAAGTATATACTCGTACATTCCATTTTTTGGTGCGATTTATCGCCGGTTTCTAAATTAATTAGTTATTACGTACCGGTTTTAAAATTTTGAATTTTGAATCAAGAAAATCTATATTAGATTATAGAGTTTATAGATTTTCTTTTGCATGACAACACTCAATTCGAGTTATTTAGAAATCTTTAAAATTGGAAACAGTACA
This sequence comes from Schoenobius gigantellus, assembly GCA_963935595.1. NCBI lineage: Eukaryota > Metazoa > Arthropoda > Insecta > Lepidoptera > Crambidae > Schoenobius > Schoenobius gigantellus. Next base: position 10,547,906 of record OZ012544.1, on the reverse strand, counting down.
AAATTATTTCGCACTTGTATTCATGTTCGAATGCCAGATTCACTTCTGATGATTAAAAAATGTATCTCCTGAACCGTAACTGAATCGTTGCGCTCGACCAATCGAATCGCCACGTTATCACGTCATCGAACACTAGGAAGTCAATTAATGAACTCCGATTGGTTGGATGTAACGTTTCAGCTTCCGTCAAGCTGTGGTTAGTTAGAGCAATTGGTCCTCTGAATACCATAACAAGACAACGCTCCGCCCGTCGAAACCGCATCGCTCACTATGCAGCAAGTTGAGGCCGCCGTGACCAGAAGGTCAATCGCTAAATCGATAAATAAATGCAATTGGATTGGAATTGAAGTACGACTGAACTACAACCTTTATGACATTTCGTATCGGTATCGCGGTAATGATTTGACAGGAGATTGGAACGCAACCCGATTGAATTTGGAAAGCAACTGCTGTCAAAATACAAAGTTTATGTGACGCTACGCTACTTTTTTCGATTGAAGTTTGGCTTTTTTCAGTGTTGAGTCTAAGTGTTTTTCTAATCTCTCTCTATGTTATCACTAGAGCTCCTATTGCGATGCTTTACTTGCGGTTCAACTCTCATGTAGAAATTAGTGCGATACCAATTTTGTCCAAAGTTGGATTGTTATTACTCGTAGAACTGCGGGCCAATTATGGATCTTTCATCGTATGACATGGTATAAATTTGAGAAAAAGAAGTCATGAAATGCTGCATTTCGTATTACCGATCTCCAATGATATCATCACTATGGCATAATTTCAATGATGTCATCACTAAACAATGAAAAAATGATCAAAAATGTGACTGGAAATGGTATTTTTCGTTTTGTACTATGATATCATATGATATCATTTGCAAAACCATGAGATCGGTAATAGGCCCTCTGGATTGGAATTGAGCCGGAATTAACCTTAAACGGTCCATTCGAACTGTAAATTACCACGTTTGGCCCCCAGGGGCCTTACCATGATCGCTTATAGCAAGGTTAATACAATATTGAAACAGAGACACCGCTCTTGCTGCGTATAGCGCCATCTCGCTCTGAGTGCGGTTTTAATATTGTCTGGAGCGATCAGGGTTAGGGGGCTGGCCCCTATTTCACCATTTTTTACACAACTAAGTTGGCAAACAAGTAAACTGCCCACCTGATGGTAAGTGGTAACAGTCGCCTATAGTACATGTGGCTCTTGTGAGATTCACAGCAAAACTGCAACCCCCACAAGAAACACTGTGCGTTGTTAACTTGTGAAATCAGATGTAAAGTCGCGGCACCCAGTAATTTCACTGCTATATCTTACCCTTCAAACCGGAACAGCAATGCAAGCACTGCTGCTTTGGGGCAGAAATAGGTAATACGGAGGTACCCAAGCAGGCGACCCTGGTACAGAGTTTTCCTTCGGTACACCATCTTTGGAACGTACGGCAATTGTCAAAATTTATGATATATCTATACTAATATTATAAAGAGGAAATATTTGATTGTTTGTTTGTTTGTTTATTTGTTTGTATTGAATAGGCTTCGAAACTACTGAACCGATTTTGATGAAAGTTGGCATAGGGATAGTTCAAGACCAGGGGAAGGACATTGGGTTTTCCTATGTCCTTCCCCTGGTAATTTTCCAACGGTAAAATATAAAATTCCCACTGGAAAACAAAAATAACGCGGACGAGGTCGCGAGCGAAAAGCTAGTGTCATATATTTTAACAATTGTTACCCGTTGATAATAAAAACATCTAGAAAAATCCCCGCCAAGCGAGTTGGACTCGCGCACTGAGGGTTCCGTACAAACTTATGTTAATAAATAAGTTTCTAACTATGTACATATTTACCGTTTGTCCGTGGTGCCACCAGTATTGCTACCAGTAGCACCACGGGCATAAAAAATTACCGTTGTGCCACAAAGCCATCCAGGAGTACCACGGGAATTTTTTTTTACCCGTGGTGCCCTAACAGTTAGGCAGACCATCGGGAAGTACCCTAGGTTTTGATTCCTTTATGAAATCGCAACATATGCGACATAAACGGCCTTATCTTTTGATTGCGTTGATTTACAAGTTTGATTTTTTTACAGCCGAAAGAAACTGTAGACCCGAATACTTAATAAAAATTTCAGCTTAATATCTTTACGCGTTCCCGAGAATAATGGTATTGAGAGAAAGACGAACAAACGGACATCGAAATGGGATACAAGTTTGATTTTTTTTCCTTTTGAGGCACGGGACCCTAAAAAGGGAATCCATATTTATGGAACAACAATAAAGCCTCACTCAATAATGTGTTTGAGTAAAAAATGCCATTCAAAAATATGGTGACGGGATAAATCGTTATGACTAAGCAATTCCGAGGGTCGGACCCTCGCTATCCCTTTCAGCTTTTGCATACACACACACAATATTAATGACACGTTCTTACTGACATGACCTGTCCCAGTTTGATTGTCGAGGCGCCTTTAGTCCAGCAGCTGTTTTGATCTTAAATGAGCGGAACGAGATGGGAGGCAAAATTGAACGGTGTCAGAATTGCAAGGGAACGGAAAAAGTGACTTTCTTTATTCTGAATCCCTATACTAGACTAAACATGTAGACTAGACAAGACATGTAGGCGATATAAAATAAAAATTTTCACATCGTGTATCTGAAAACTTTGATTTTATACACGGTGTTTCAAAATAACCAATAAATAATCAATTCTTTAACGAAAACTCATTATTAAAATGTGTTTACACGTAATGACAAATTTGAGTTAATTAATAATACTTTGCTGACTATATTGTCGCAAAATCAAATCATGCAGAAATCTGTTGATACGCTGACTAACCAACACCAACAATTACTTACAAAAATAAATAATTTAGAACAGGAAAATGTGGAGTACAAAAAAAAGGTATCTATTCTTGAAGACAAAATTGATATGATGGATAAAGTAAATCACTGCACTACATTAGAAGTCCGTAATCTACCCAAACAAGAGAATGAAAACAAAAAAATATTGATAAATATTGTCAAAAATTTACACTTGACACTGAACCCTGAAATTCCTATCCAAGATTCGGAAATCAGAGATATTTACCGTAATAAGTCAGCCACTGTTGTTGTTAACTTAACCACCAATATGAGAAAGGAAAATATTATTCGTCAGTTTAAGTCATTTAACAAGAACAAACGTGAGTCTAAAGAACTACCGCTGCACTCTCAACACCTGAAACTGCCTGGTGAGGCTCGTACTATGTACGTCTCTGAGTACTTAACAAGCAAAACAAGACGATTGCTGTTTTTGGCACGCCAAAATGTAAAAACGAACAATTTGACGGCCGCATGGACATCGTTCGGTAGGGTGTACGTGAGAAAGGACGAAGCTTCAAAGCCTGTTCTTATAACTGAAGAATCTGATCTATGTAATATTAATAAATGACTATCACAGTTTCATTACAGTACCAATAGATTATCAATAGTATATGTTAGTCATAATTTGTTTGTAAACAGGTTCAGTGAGTCTATATTTTATCTAGTTTTAATTCTTTATTTTTGTTTTTTGTTAATGCATGTAGTATGTAATATTTTAAGGTTTTATTTTTTCTCATATTGTGTAACTCTCTGTAAAATCCATGTCTCTTATTCCGATGTAGTAGTTTTTATTAACCAGGTACTTGAAGGATATAATATATTTCTATGTTTTTATTATATTTGGCTTACTCATACAATCTTAACAAAGTGTTTCAACTCCATTGTAATATTAGAATATCAATATCACACACTCTCACACTTACTCACCTTAACATGCAGACACACGTGGGGGGGAACGCGGGCGGGATGGTGGATTCTCTGGATCTCGGATTGCTTATTTCTTTTTATTTATTATACGCCACGCATAATACGTGGCATCATTTAATATTATCTTAGGCAAACAAGCTATGCAAAATATTGGTTCATTAACCCGGGATCTGGACTCTCTCTCGCTTGCTCGTGTGGTCGACTGTGACGTGGATGACGTGGTCGGTAAGATTCACAATAATAATCGTTCTCTCAACGTTATTACTCAAAATATACGTAGCATAAATTGTAATATGCCAAATTTTGTTACACTGCTTCAGAGGACACAGGTGGCTTGGGATGTGATTGTCCTATCTGAATGTTGGCTATCAGGCTCAAAGACCTTACCTGAACTTGACAATTACGTATGTTCGTCTACAAATCATCACAAAACTCAAAATGAAGGTGTTGTTATTTACTATAATAAATGCATACATGGAATAATTGAGGAACCATTGATTGACGTCTGTAATTGCCTTATATTAAAGATTAATCATGAGACATGTATTATTGGGATTTATCGTCCACCTAGTTATTCAAATGTTGATAGATTTATCAATTCTATCGACACGCTACTGTCAAGCCTTAATAGTTATAAAAATATTATTCTTTGTGGCGACGTTAATATCGATATAACGCCTAATGGTCCTGATAAGCGTTCTCATGAATACTTAAATCTCTTAGCTAGTCACTGTCTCCTCCCTGGTCATACAAAACCCACACATGGTCGCACTTGTCTTGATCATATTATGATTAAGTCTAAGCTAGATGCCACTTGTGTGTGTCTTAATTCTTCTATTACTGACCATACTAGTATTGCCATTAGTCTTAATTTAAACACTCAAATTTTCCCTCCAAAATTACAATTTACTTCAATTAATTTCAATAGCTTAGATAACAAAATTAAATGTATAGACTTTAATCCTATCTTGAACTGTAACGATGCTAATTTGGCGACTAACATTTTACTAAAATCATTGAATTCTGCCATTATTGAGTGCTCCACTACTAGTAAAATCCCTAATCGTCAGATAATTTGTAAGCCTTGGATAACAAAAGGTTTATTGCGTTGTTTGAGGCACAGAGATAATTTATATAAAAAGACTATCAAGGACCCTGCTAACAAGGAAATTAAAATTATTTACAAACGGTATAGGAATTTTTGCACGTCTATCTTGAAAAAAGTTAAAAAGTCTTATGAAAAACTGGAATTCGAAAGGGCTCAAGGTAATAAAAAAGACATTTGGCAAGTTATCAAAAAGTTTACTTTATCAAACAAAATGGTCGATTACTCGTCATCACTTATAAAATTAGATAATCCTCAAAATAGCGTCAATGCTGTAAATTCATTTTTCGCTAACATAGGTCGTAAATTAGCTGAGGAAATTGCTCAAGTTCCCAATTCTATGAATATTACCAGTTCGCTTTTTATTCCTCCTCTCCATTCATTGGCTATGGCCCCAGCTGATGAAATTGAAGTTACTCATATCATCAGAGCCATGAAGGATAAGTGTGCTGTGGGTGTGGACTTGATATCCACTAAAATTCTTAAAAGGTATTTATCTTGTCTTGTGGCTCCAATCACTCATATAGTTAATCTCTCATTAGCCACAGGAGTCTTCCCTTCTGCATTCAAAATAGCTCTTGTAAAGCCAGTGCATAAGAGTGGTGACAAAGACTCTGTCAACAACTACAGACCTATTTCCATCTTACCGACACTCTCCAAAGTACTGGAACGAATAATGAATGGACGACTCGTTAGTTACCTTGAGTCAAATACCTTACTATCAAAATCACAGTATGGATTCCGTCGTTCCAAATCAACAAGCGATGCTGTCCATGAGCTTGTCAATTCTATCATCATCTCGCTCGATAGCAAAAGTAAGTGCCTGACCATATTTCTCGACCTTGCTAAGGCATTTGACACGGTATCAATTCCGCGCCTCTTGTCTAAGCTAGAAAACATCGGTGTTCGCGGCATCACACTCAAATTATTTAAAGATTATCTGACGCATAGATCACAAAAAGTTAAAATCAATCAGTGGACAAGTGATGATGCTCCTGTAACATTTGGCGTGCCACAGGACAGCGTCTTAGGACCAACATTGTTCTTGATTTATATCAATGATTTATGTAGTTTGAATTTACAGTGTGGAAAAATATTTACTTTGGCTGATGACACTGCACTATTCTTCACTGGAGCATCCTGGGATGAGGTATTTAATTACGCTCAGCGGGGCTTTGACATAGTGAGTGATTGGTTGAAACATAATATACTAACGTTGAACGTTTCCAAAACGAAATACTTAGCATTTGCTTTGCGTTCAGATTTTCTTCCTCCAAAAAGATTGTCTTTAACAGCTCATCACTGCTCACGAGCCAACACTACTTGTGACTGCCCTTTATTAATAAGGGCTGCCTCTACTAATTATCTAGGTGTAGCTATTGATCAATGCATGACATTTAAATCACATATTGAAGCTCTTGTACCCAGACTGCGTAAACTTGTTTATGTATTCAAGACAATGAGGCCAGTCGCTAATCGTCATGTCATTAAGATGGTATAGTTCGCATTGTGTCAAAGTCTCGTTGACTACTGTATTACTTCTTGGGGGGGAGCTGCGAAGTCCTACCTTATTGAGGTTGAAAAAGCCCAGCGTGCGGTTTTAAAGGTTGCTGCGGGTCTTCCATACAGATACCCTACGCTTACCCTTTATAGAGATTGGGATGTTTTAACAGTTAGACAGTCATTTATTCTCCACACTATTCTTAAAAAACATACTGAACTACAGTTTGACCTGACATCTATGGGGGATAGGCGGAGGAAGGACGTTGTATGCTCAATGCAAGCCTTTAGAACTGCATCTTCTCACAATTTCTTTTGCTTTCTTGGCGGTTTTTTATATAACAAAATAAACCGAATTCTTAACATTTATCCACTATCTAAATTTTTATGCAAGGCTAAAGTCAGTAAGTACCTCAAGTCACTGGATTATGAAACAACCGAGAAGTTGCTGAAGCCTATTAGTTAGCAGTGCCCAACAATAAATGGAATCAAGTTGTTGCCTTCTATTCCTGTCATACTCGTTAATGGTTCGGCTTTTCTCACTCACTGATGTGACTGTCTGTTAAAGACTTGGTGTTTTCACTCACTTATATTATTCACACACTCACCCATACACTCAGATATACGCACACACATACACACACACACGCACACACACACACACACACAATTTTATTGTTCATTACATTCATAATTATGTACACTTTTCCATATTTGCTATGTACCAATGTTAAAAGTATGTTCCTACAGTACCTGTGTTGTAGTATAGTTTTTAATCATTTTGTGTTTAAAGTCGATCTTGTCAAGATTAGGCGTCAAGAGGGATCCTGGTGACCTGTATCACAGGTTTCTTGGAAACCTACATCAGGCACCAGTCTCTCACAAATAAGTTGTTGTTTGTCAACTTAATACACTACTGTACCTACATGTATTATTAATCTTATTTGTGTGGAGAGAATAAAGTAATTTTATTATTTTATTATTATTATTATTATTAATGTCATTCAATCCAAAATTTTCATGTAAACCATAGTATCATCATCATAATAATAAAATATGAAAGAAAAAAAAAAGAAAAAACAGCCTGTCATAGCAAGCAGATTACAACTATGAATTATTGTCATTAAGACAATTCATTACTTTGTGGTATTTTTTGTTTAATTATATTTTAGAATTTATTATGAGGTAAATTTGAAATATTAAAGAATATATTTTTATCGACAACTGTGTCAAAACGTGATTTTCCCAAATGGTCAACTTTTAAAATCAATTTCCCAAAATGTTAACTTCTCAGAATGTCAATGTTTTGAACGAGTCACTTATTCTGTGGATCTCTAGAATAAGAAGCTAGTTAATTTTTACGTCGTAAAAAATAATAACGATCGCTTTGTTTTCATAGAGCTCAAATTGTTTCTTAACATATACCTTTTTTATTAATATTTTGTGATGCCAATGTAAGAATATTAATTTATTTGAGCTTTTCTTAATTTTTTATTGTTAATATATATAACAATTTTTTTTCTCAAGGTCCTTAATTTGTAAATTGTTCTAATTGCGCGTTGACACAAACACGATCCTCAAAAACTTATTAACATATTATGTCACGTATACCCCATTTTTCACTCAAGAAAATAACATCTATTTTAATAAAAGCCCATGGCTATTCGTATTTTGTCAATGTACGCAACTGTTTTGAAATATTAACTAAAATTAGATAAACGTTCCTGAAAGTATTCCTGTAAGAAGCCTTGAACCACACTGCCACACTGAAAGCAGCTTTACAATACTGACGAGAAGGAATGACCAGGGACCCGATTCTCATGTAATAGAACTTTTCCGCATGGTAAATTCGTATGCGAATTTTTCGATTCTACTGAAAAGTTCGAATGATTCGTATGAACCGTATTCTGGGGTACCCATAGAACAATATTACCAATCGAACTAGGAAGTCGGAAATAGCATTGACAATTTAATGTTTCGTACGACGTTCATGAGGCGTTTTTAAAAACGCTATGGCAACCACTATAATTTACATCTTAAAATTGTTCTTTTTGGTAAAAAAATATTACTAAATCTATTTTAACACAAAATATATTTTTAAATGTCATCATATTTTATAAAAATAATACTTATATTACAAAATATAAAAGTTCAATTTTTAATATTTCGTAAAGTACATTGATTGAAACGGAACGCTCCAGACAGCTCATTCATAAGTTCTGACATTAAATGTCATTAATTACAACAAAGTTTGTCTATGATAAATATTGAATTGAGACAAATTCTTATTTTAATTATTTTATTTATATAATAATCTGTTATGGAGCAAAATAATGTATCCAAAAAATTTGCTAGCGGAGCGGAGCAAAGGCTTCGTCTAGTACATTTAGTAAAATGTGGCAAACTTGATTGTCCAACTTAGTCCCGAATCATTCACTAAGAATGAAGCTAAAAGGCGGTGGATAAACATTAGTGAAGATATAAACTCCATCACAGGGGCTAAAAATCTTGGGAAGAGTGGCGCAAGGTAAATTTTTGAAGTTATCCTCGATGTTATGTGTATGTGGTTCGGCGCTTGCTGCCTCTAATTCTTCCACCAAATTGGGGAAGAAGTTCACCAAAAACTCTTCCTCATTCATTTTAATGAGACAAAACACAGAGAGAAAACACAGTTTGAGCCAGCTTCGCGGTTTGAGCTCGTTTATACAGAAATAATCACAAACTCCTTGTATTTTTATAATTTTGAAACTTTTGACAGCTAAATTCGTATACGAACCTCAACTTCGACTGGTCCATACCACTCGTTGCGTTCGAGTGAAGTTCGTTCGAATTATTTCGATTGTGAAATTCCGAGAATACACAAACTGTGGTTCCTTCGAAAAAAATTCGAATTTCGAACATTTTTACGAATGTGAACTTTTTTCGAATGCATGAGAATCGTGTCCCTGGTGAGTGTCTATTGTTGCTTATAGCCGTAACAGACGATCCGATTTGGTTGGAGCCAACCGCCCAACCCCGACCAAATTGGAACGTGTGTACGGCTGTCGGCCAGACATAATTATTATCAGCTTGTTGGGTGCTTGACGGCCCGATCGCTCATCCGACAAGTAGGGACACGACAAAAGACAAAAGTATCGATACTTTGTGGTTTAATTAATTATGTGTGCTTAAAGTAATAAATTAATAATGTAGTAAACTAAAATAACTCGACTGCTGTCCTGCCAAACCACAAAGTAGAGAAAAAAATGTAATGCAAAAATTTTGTTTTAACAGGGCAACCATGTTTCATTATCATTACGGTAAATTACTTGAGTTGTCTTAGTGCGAGCTCCCTAATAAATTATGCTTTAAAAATTGTTAAAACTGCAAAGTTCTATTTAAATCTATAAAGTAATTGTGTATTGAACAGCAACCTGTGGATTTGTCAGTGTTTTGTGTGATTTTTGTGCATATTTATATCGAAATAATCATCAGCTAATATAAATCTCAGTGTTGACACTACCTGCAATTGTTTTGTTATCGTGCGTCCTGCAAGTGAATTTCGCCATTACAAACGCCTTCGTGCATACCACGCGAGTACGACAGTAGCGTGCGTATCGTTTACATACCGCTCATTGCGTCAACGCCCAAAGAGTAATAACGCAGACTCGCCGTTAATACGTAACGTTTTGACTTTTTCTCTGAGAGTCAACATACTAAAAATATTACAAAAAATGAATTGTATTGCGTGTAAAAATAAGATAAACCGAGGAGAGGTTTTAGCATGTATTACTTGTAATGAAGTTTATCATTATAAGTGTCTAAATATGACGCAAAATATTTTTATGGATATTAAGCATAAGTGGATCTGCCCAGTCTGCGCTATGGCTAATAAACGTTTAAGAGGTGATGAAACTCCTACTCGAACACAATTCGAGAGTCCGTCAGCGGTTGCCGATATGTCTTGTGACGAAGTCAGCTCTGATTGTATGCCTGACAATACTGCTGATGTAAGTATTACAGCCGTCTTACAAGAGCTACGAGCGTTTAGGAATGATTTTATTGGTATGAGATCTGATATCCAAAAAGTTACCGATAGCATACAGGAAATCAATACCAAGTTAGGCGAAATGGAATCTCGATTTAGTGACATGGAGGATCGTATTATATCGTGTGAAAATAAAACCGCTGTAATTCCTAAACTAAAGCAAGATTTAGATTTTGCGAATAGCTCGATATCGGCATTGGAGCTTGAGTTACAGCAACGGGATCAGTTGGCGAGGATGAACAACGTAGAAATATCAGGAATCCCTTTTTCTGCTGGTGAAAACATTTTAACATTATTGCGAGCCATTAGCAATAAGGTTGGCTACTCATTTGATGACCGTGATATTGATGGAGTCACGCGTGTACGAAGATTTGAAGCACAGAATTCGCACGGGGAATCGAATGCCTCACGTCCACCAGCGATCATTGCCAAATTCACCCGTAGATTTTGTAAGGATCAATTCCTGGCGGCAGTGCGCTCACGGCGCGGTCTAACTACTGCCGATATAAACGTCTCGGGTCCATCGCAGAATATTTACGTGTCAGATCACCTTACACCGCTAAACAAGTTATTACTGAAACGTGCAAGACAAGTTAAAACGGAATTAGACTATTCTTATCTGTGGGTTAGAGACTGTAAAATACTAATGCGAAAAAATGACAAGTCCAAGGCTATTGTTATTAAGAATGAGGCTGACATTTCAAAGTTAAAGTGACTATTAGGCTTTAGTTTTTTAGACGTTTGCACTAAAAAAATATATTATTTAGTTATTTTGTTAGTCTTGTTGGTAACGTTTGTGTTTATAAGACTTTTCTTATTATTTGATAAATGTTTATATTTCATATCCCATTTTTATACTAATAATATTTGTTTTGTGTCGAACTTAGCGGTACGCCCTAAATTCTTTTTTTTTATTTACTGCAAAAATCGTAAAAAATATGTTTTCTTGTTACGAGGCAATACGTTCATTCAAAACTTTAACTACTTTATATGTTTCATAAAATTGTTTTTATTAGTTAATCCAATGATAACTAACAAATTCATAACAATACCTACAATTTCCAATGGATTCCAGGGATAGATTATTGTTAGGCTATTACCAAAATGTTAGGGGTTTACGCACAAAATCTCATGATTTTTTACCTCAGACGGCCAGAAATGACTACGATTTTATATGTATCACTGAAAGTTGGTTAACGCCAGATTTTTACGATCGTGAATATTTTGATAATAGATATACAGTGTTTCGTTGTGATCGTTCATATGCAGAAACCGGTGTCACGCGTGGTGGTGGGGTCATGGTTGCGATACGCACTAATTTAATGCCGATGCTTCGGGGGTGGCCGATTCCATCGCGAACTTCCTCTGAATGTGTTTGGATATCGATACCCTTAGATAAAAATAAAAGATATCTGAACATTGCTTGTATTTACTTACCGCACGGGCCGGGCTATCGTGACGCACTCGAAGAATTTTTTAACATTGCTGGGGATTTGTTGAATGAGAGGCCTAATGATGTGTTTTTACTGGCGGGCGACTTTAATATTTCAAATGCAGTTTGGCAAGAAACTAGCACACTCAGTTTATCGTTACAGATGAACAGCGATGTTGCGGTGAAATCTTTAAAAAATTTTTCGGCGTTTACTGGTGTGCATCAATATAACAATGTTCGTAACATTCATAATCGAACCTTAGACTTGGTAATGAGTAATTATCATTGCCAAGTTACGAGATGTCCTGAACCTTTGACTCAAGAAGACGCCCATCATAAGTCAATTAAAATTAATGTTCTCCTTAATCATTTTAATCCTATAACATCAACTCCTAGGCGTTGCTATAATTTTTATAGAGCCGATTATGTTTCAATTAATAATGAACTTGCTTCTATAAATTGGGGTGATTTATTTAAAAGTTTAAACTTAGAAGAATGTGTTTCAAAATTGTACGATATTTTAAGAGATGTCATGTTGAAATTTGTTCCTTTTCAGATGTTAAGATCTACAAAACCTTTTCCTATATGGTATACTAAGTCTCTTATAAAAATACTAAATGAGAAAAGGAAATATCATAAGTTATGGAAACTGTATAACAATCCTCTTGATTATCAAAGTTTTAAAGTTTTGAGAAAGCGGGCAAAACGTTTAGTTATTGAATGTTATCAGGATTATATAAAACGTACAGAAGACAAAATAAAAACTAACCCTAAGTTCTTTTGGAGCTACATTAAAGCTATAAGGGCTAACAACAGTTTACCACAAACCATGACTTACAACGGACAAAGCAGTAATGACGTTAGAGAAATTTGTAATTTCTTTAATGATCACTTCTATTCCGTGTTTGTTGATGACTCAGGACCATCATCTTCTAGTTTATGGACTCCTCCCAATAATGCTCTTTTGGACATAGGTACAATTGAAATTAACGTTAAGTTAGTTAATGAATATTTAAATAAAATTAACATTAATAAGGGTGCAGGACCAGATGGCATTCATCCAGTACTTATCCGTAACTGCGCCGATTCTTTAGCTTGCCCTCTCACGCATATTTTTAATTTATCTCTTAACAGTGGATGCGTGCCTCTTGACTGGAAACGTGCTTGGATCACACCTATTCCTAAAGGTAGTGTTAGCGATAATGTAGTAAATTATAGGCCGATTTCAAAACTGTGTCAATTTGCTAAAATACAGGAAAAGATTATAACAGATCAGCTTTTCGGGGTTTTGCATTATATCATAGTTCCAAATCAACACGGATTTATTAAAAAGCGGGGCGTGGATAGCAATTTAATTAGTTTTACAGAGGAAATACTTTCAGCAATGGATAACAATACACAGGTAGATGCTATATATACAGATTTCGCTAAAGCTTTTGACAAAATTTCTCACGACAAATTGCTTTTTAAGCTCTGGCAGCTCGGAATCCATGGCGACTTATTTAGATGGATACGGTCATACATTAAAAATCGTAGTCAGGCTGTAGTACTAAGCGGTTACTGTTCAATGTACAAAAAGATACCTTCAGGAGTCCCACAGGGCTCACATTTAGGACCTTTACTGTTTATTATATATGTAAATGATCTTATAAAATCAATTAATAACTCTAATATGTTATTATATGCGGATGATACAAAACTGTTTAGAATTGTTAAAAACGATAATGATGCTTTGCTTCTACAAAAAGACCTGGACAGTTTTATTAACTTTTGCAACAATAATAATTTATTTTTGAATCCGGAGAAATGTCAAGTTATCTCTTTTACTAGGAAAAAAAGTCCAATAATATTCTCTTATAAAATTTTTGGAATGGAATTAAAGCGCTTGAGTGAAATTAGGGATCTTGGCGTAATAATGGACTCCAGACTGTCCTTTGTACCTCACATAGACAAAATAGTAAATCGTTCATTCAAGCTTTTGGGATTCATATTACGCGTGGGAAAACCCTTTAAATCTGCGTCTACGTATAAGCTTCTGTTTAACAGTTTCGTACGAAGTAGATTGGAATTTGCAAGTACAGTATGGAATCCCTTCCAAAAAATTCATCAAAATAAAATAGAAAAGTTACAAAAGAAGTTCCTTAGATGCTTAAATTATAGAATCGGTAACCATGACAATGACTATGAATCATCCCTTTCATTTTATAAAGTGAACAGTCTACAGCAACGTCGCGACCTTTTAGATGCTTCTTATTTATATAAACTACTAAACAATATGGTGGATGCTCCTTCCCTATTGGAACAAATTTTTTTCCGTATTTCGAAATGTTTGTAGAAAATATTTGTTTGCAGTGAAACCTACTAACACTTACTACGCTAAAAATAGTTTTATTAAAAGGGCCTGTACCGTGTACAATGAGAAACATAGTGATTTGGATATTTTTAATACTAGTTTGGTTAATTTTAAAAATCAAATCTCATCTTTATTTTTTTTTAATGATATTGAATAGTAATATTAGATTTTTTTTTTAAATAGTGGAGTAAAAGCGCTTTTAAAGTACAACTTTATATGATTTTATAATATAGGGGACTATAGGTTTTTAAAATAAGTTATTTTTAAGATGTTCTTTTGTATTTACGCAACTGTTTGTTCATGAATAAATTAAAAAAAAAAAAAAAAAAAAAAATATTTTTTTATTTTCGCACGTTTAGTTACGCATTGTACAGTAAGCTCTTTGTCAATCTATTACTATTTAACCTTTGGATCGTTCTTATGTCGCTTGTAATATACCTACCGTAGATATAACTTTGCGGAAAGAATTCATAATTTTAAATTCAAAAACAAATCCAACCGTACTCAAACACTGCTAAATAATCACCTGTCTGGATCGGGAATCGAATCCGCCAAATGAAGAAAACAAATATCCTGTATTTTTATGATACCGATCGATAGAGTCGGATCACAGGAAAGAAATATCTCTAACAAACATTACCTCAAAAACTTAAAGACAACCATGAAATCTATCTGTACCTATTTATTTATTCTTTATAAAGAAATTTTATAAACTTTATAAAATACTAGCTTTCCCCTCGCGACTTCGCCCGCGTTATTTTTGTTTTCCCGTAGGTTTTTCTTCGTAGAAAAATTACCCTTTGTCCTTCCCCTGGTCTCGAACTATCCCTGTACCAACTTTCATCAAAATCGGTTCAGTAGTTTGGAAGCCTATTCAATACAAACAAACAAATAATCAAATCTTTCCTCTTTATAATATTAGTATAGATAAACAAAAGGTTTTAATTTGTTTGAGTTTCGCAAAGACAAATTGTGTTTTTGTATTGGCCAAAATAGTATTTTGTATCGATATCGATATAGGTACATAAAACTTTTAGGGCATCCCTCCTGTTGGATTGCCAACCGCGTCGGACCGTCTGTAGGCGCATCGGCTCCTCATTTGGTTGGATCACGTTGGATCCAACCAAATCGGATCGTCTGTTAGCACTTTTATTCTGGGTGTTTACCGAGGCAGATATATCTTCCGAAAGCTATCTTTATTTTAATTTCGATATTTACATACAGTCCATTTCGATTTTTCAATAAAGAACCACATAAGGCGCATACTTTTACTCCACATGTCCACGCATATATCTCAATTTAAAATGCAATAATGTTATGGTACTCATTTCGCCATTATATTCAGGCTGACGCAATTGGATTATCCTACTCTCCATCAACAACGCGATGTTTTAAAGCCATCATCCAAATGCTACTGAAACAATGCCTCCGCGGATCACCCTTTTGCCTATGTTTATGCATATGAAATTCAGGGTGGCATCATTGCTTTGTTATTGTGAATTATGTAGGATTTATGGCTTTATTTGGTGTTGAAAAATTATCTACACTACCCACTGGGCCGCGGTTTTGTCCGCGTATATCTCTGATAATATTTGGAAATCTAATGTCTTGTGGATATTTTAGTTCGGCCCAAACTTTATTTAGTGACGCTAATGTCTGTTCTATCATGATCTCGGCCCCTGGGCCAGGCGCGGATCCAACCCTCAAAAAGGGCTGTGGTCACAGCCACCCGAAAATCGGCCAAGTGCGAGCCGAAGTTTGGACTTGCTTATGATCGATATGTTTTGTAAACATCTCCTTTGTAGGAATGCACTATCATTCCTACGAAGGAGATGTTTACAAAACATATCACGCCCTGACCAAAATTCATTGTTTTTTTATTAAGCATTAGATACACGAGTAATATCATCAGAGTATTTATCTCACTAAACCGTGAAAGTGTGACGTCACAAGTCTATTAGGGTTGTGGGCATGCCCATCGTGCCCACAACGGTGGATCCGCGCTTGCCCTGGGCTACATAGGCTTCGCCTTTACTAGATGATATTACACGGGACCTAAAAAAAATCCAAATTGGGCATAACCCTAGTTTTGCCCATTTTGGAAATTTTGAGGTGCGACCTAGTTTTCCCATTCACACACATTTTATTCAACTTTCTCAAATTGTTTCCAACATGTCATAGATTTTGAAACATTTAATAGTGTCAAAACGCTACAATTTAATCCGGCTAAATGCGTTGGACTCGTTTACCGTACAAACTTAACAAATTATATGAGTTCGTTGCTAGGTATACTAGGTACAACATTTACGGTTTTACGATTTTTTCGATTTTTGTTAACATATACTACTAGACCTTGCTTCTTGCTGAATTTCTCGATTCTAGGTCACAGTTTAGGGCTCCACATTGGAGCCGTGAAGCCCCGCGCACAGGCGTGAAGGTAGTGTAGATGGGTTTCGCGGGGTTCACGTGCGTTCACTTGTTTCCCGATCGGAGTTGGCATTTTGTCCCGCGACAAAGGGTTCGCGGCGTGTTCACGCAGCGTTCACCGTTCACGCGTATACATCTTCATTCAGGGATAGGGATGCAAGGTTTTTAAAAATATCGATATATCGATATCGATATCGATATATATCGAATTAGTTCGATACTAATATATCGATATATCGGTCTTGTACGCCGATATATTGACATTTAATCGATATTTCTCCTTTTTTAAAAGCTTATTAAAATCCAATGTAGTTTTATAGCCCCTCTACACCATGGGCTATAGTGGTGACCATTCGCTGTACATTACTCTGGTTTACTATAGTTTTAGAGAGAAATTAAAGTCAACATGATGGATGACCATTCGTTGTACACTGTTGACTTAACAGTGTATCTTTGACACACACTACACTCACCACAGATTACAACAATAGATTAGAAAAGAGAACGGCCAATTGCCACTTAAGGCGCATAATAGGGTCAATCATAAAAAAATAACTGCAGAAAAAACCGGTTCTCTTCATAAATATTGAATAAAAAAACTTTAAAAAAGATATGTTATTATTCAACGCATTCTTTATTTCTCTTTTTAATTTTTTGATAAATTAATTAAAACTTGGTTAAAGTGACCCAAACATGCCTCGATTTTAAAACTTTAAACCTAATCGCGTCGTAAATATTAGGTTAAATCATATACTTTCGATTTCAATAAATAAAGTGAACAATATTCTAGCGGATGGTCTTTTTAGATTTTTTTTATTCGCCTTTATTAATTTTCAATTGAATTTTTCACGGTTTTGTGGGTTCTGGGTTTTATATTGGGTTTTCGATATTTCGTCACAATATCGAGATTTTTTCTATACTGATATATCGATAACGACGTATCGTCGATATCGATTAATATCGATTTATTTTGGCGTCGATATATCGATATTTACTTATTGCTTTTCCGATATATCATGGCATCAGGGAGCTCCTCCAGTTTCCTCTTGGCTACAGATGCATACGGACGGATGTGTGCAGTTAAAATGATAACGCAGCATCGTATAATATGGGACAACGAGTCAGAAATGCGATTTTTAAAACAATATCACTCTGAAACAAAGCAAACAAAGTTATTGCAACAGCAGCTTCCAGGTCCATTTCCCGGCAGATTCACGCACGAATATTTGACCCCCGTGAATGTGGTGAGACACAACTTTCTGTGAATTCACGGCGCGAATTAACGGCACTAATCTGGAGCCGCCATTAAACAGTGTCTAGGTCAACGGGAAGTACCCTCTAGGTTTTAATGTCCTTGAGCAAATCGCAAAATTTGCGACGTAAACGGTCATATCTTTTCATTACTCATATATTGAAAGCAGGTCTGAAATTGCCTGAGGAGCGGGTTGAAAGCAATACTTTTCAGCCCTAGGGAGAAACACTTTCAACTGACAGCCGCTGTCAAATTTTAAAAAAGAAACTAAGTAGTTCTTTCAACGTCGTCGTTTGACCACCTGAAAGGACAATCACAATATAAACATAACAAAAATATGGTTAGTATGGTTAGACTATTTATAATTTAATTTGGTTAGTACAAATATATTTACACAACACCTTAATAACGCGGACATCTTTTAGGATGAGCAAACTCTTAATATTAATAGGCCTGGGGATATTATTAGGAAGGAGTTCATATAAGGACACAGGGTACAAAGGACAATTAAAAAAAATATGATCTGTTGTACCTTCCTCGAGACCGCAATCGCAGATAGGAGAATCCCGGACTTGTATTTTATTTAGATGGACCGGGGTAGAAGAATGGCCAAATCTAAGTCTGCATAATATTGACGAGCAGTGTTTGTCAATACCACGGAGACGGAAAAACCAAGGCTTTATTGGAATGTCAGGTTGAATGTCTCCATAATATCGTCCTTTAGCTTTACGGCTTTGTTCCCACCGTTTCGACCAGAGGTTACGTAAGTCATCTCTTGCAAGGGAGGAGAGGTCAAAAGCGAACGCGTGATAAAAGTCCTTACTACCCGTCACAACTGCATCTTTAGCAAACGCGTCCACAGTTTCATTACCCCTAATACCTTTATGGCTTGGAATCCAAGCCAATGTTATGCTTAAGTTCTCTCTGGAACAAAGGTAGAGAAGCTCTTTGATCTTTAAAATATTTGGGTGTCTGGACCCGATAGACAGGGGATCTGAGTCAATAGCTTGCAGACTGCTAAGGGAGTCAGAAAATATAATTGTTTTATCAACTTTATGGCATATTATAAATTTCAGTGCTTCTTGTATCGCTAAAGATTCTCCGGAGAAAATAGATGCAACTGGAGGGTATTTAAAATTGAGAACAATATGAAACTTAGTAAACCAAACAGCAACCCCGACGTCTTTTTCACTTTCCAATTTAGAGACATCTATGTAGACATGAGTCCAATCTGTCCAGTCTTGTTTTATGATACTTTGAAATATATCCTTTGCTGAAGTATCGTTTTTATTTATTCCAAAAGAGAACAATATATGGGGCTTGAATATTAAAGCTTCGTAGGGGGTCGAAAAAAGAGGTGATGGGGATTGATACAGAGTGTGATTCAGATTGCTCAACTTATGAAAACTTTTACTTAGGCAAGGGTACTCCTTCCTATTCCAATAGGAATTTTGAGGGATCAGATTTGCCAGGCTTTTTAATTTATTCCATAAGGGATGAGAAGGAGACTGCGCTATTTTGAATATAAAGCTGTTACCAAGAAAGAGACGTCTTAGGTCAAAGGGGGGATCAACTCCCTCGATTTGCATAGCATTGGTAGGAGTCGTTTTCATTGCTCCTAATATTAAACGGAGGCTTTTAAACTGGATTCTGTCTAGTATCCTAAGGGCTTCTTTATTGGCTGGTTCTAAAATAAATGACCCATAATCTACCATACTACGAACTAATGCATTATAAATTAATTTCTGAGCATAAGGATGAGCTCCCCACCATACCCCTGACAAACAACGCATTATATTTAGGTTTTTTTCACATTTGCCGGAAGTGTAATTAATATGGTCTTTGCCTGAAAGTGTTCTATCCAGATACACCCCCAAAAACTTTACAGATTCTACCTCAGGAATTGCTTGACCATTGAATCTAATATCAATTTTAGGAACTTTTCTTTTCCTAGTAAAGACTACTACAGAGCTCTTAGCTGCAGACAAAGAGAGTCCATTGTCGGTCAACCAAATACGCGCGATATTACTCTATAAGACTGTCTATCCTGGCACTTGACACTGGCAGTAATGGTTGTTCTCTCCAACGACCATTTGTCACATATTAAAAAAGAAGAAGAAGTAGTTCTTTTTTCACATTTCTATTGAACCATGTTCCGACTTTCTATACAGCCACTCAATTACAGCGCGGTGTAAAATTGAAATATCATAATGTTAAGAATTTAAAGAATATATTTTTAAATGACTTTATTATAATTTATTTTCAACTATTTCTTTAAAATAACATAGATTTGGGCAAAATATTCACCATTTTTTAAATTATGAAAATGAAAAATAATGGCCGAATAGCTGGCCGGCCACAGAAAAAAAAAAACGAGTGTGCTTATGACCACACGACTGAAGTGAAACTTCTATGAGAGGAAGAGAGAAAGAAAATGTGCGCGCGCACTGCTGTCTCTTGCCTTGCCCGATCACACTTTTCGTAACGCGTTCGCCAGCTTACTCCCCAAGTCAAGCGTGCCTAAAGAAGTTTCACTTCAAAAACAAAATAAGCTCGAAAGCGGTAATGCAATCTTCATTTGTTTTTTCCATTTGTAGAGTTTTGTTAATACTTCCGTATAGCATAGAGATTTGTATTAACTGTTAATTATATTTGTATAAAATTGTATTAATAATTAACACAATGAGTTTATCTGATTCAGGTATGGAGTTAACGCCTGATTTTATAAGAGAAAGCGGGCTAAAGCAGAAGTTGTTGATTTAAGTATGTAAAATAAAATTTACACGTTTTTGCTTTAGCTAAATCATTGTTTTATTTTTACTTTCCTTGTATTCGTAATGAAAAGCACAGTGTTT
This sequence comes from Schoenobius gigantellus, assembly GCA_963935595.1. Classification (NCBI taxonomy): domain Eukaryota; kingdom Metazoa; phylum Arthropoda; class Insecta; order Lepidoptera; family Crambidae; genus Schoenobius; species Schoenobius gigantellus. The sequence continues at coordinate 10,527,165 of OZ012544.1, read as the reverse complement.
ACCTCGGGTTAAAGTCTAATTTAGTCCCTCGAACTATTGTCCGTAACTATTGTCTATACAAATAAATAAAATTGAAGTGTCTGTTTGTAATGTCAAAATAACAAGTTTTTACTAAATGGGTATGAATGTATATCGGGTACCAATAACAAAAACACAATTTTTTTTTGTCTGTCTGTCTGTCCGTTTGTTCCCGCTAATCTCCGGAATGGCTGGACCGATTTTGACAGGTCTTTCACTAATAGATAGCTAATTATATAAGGTATAACATAGGCTTTTATCAACTTCAACAAAAGTTACTATTCCACGCGGACGAAGTCGCGGGCACAGCTAGTATGTATATAAAAATCTCGTGACACTATGTTTGTAATAGCAGAGAGAAACTCCGAAACTACTTAATTTTTGCTTTCTGTATGTAATTTGGTTCATCTTAACAGATGGGATAGTTTTCATTTCGATTTTTGATCTTAATATTTATTATTGCGTTAAACGTCATTATGGCGAAACGTGGTTCGCGGTTTGATATTTTCAATTTGATATCTCTACGCGTTTCCGAGAAAAAGGGTCTTGACCTTAGAGAATTTAGCCCTAAGGTATTGACGGACAGATACACGGACAACGAAGTGAAGTGAAGAGTTCTGTTTTTTTCTTTTGAGGCACCGAAATCGAATGATTTGGGAGCTGATTATGTGTAAAGATTTTAATCGAAATAGTAGCAGGATATTAGACGCCTAAGCAGAGCTTGGTGTGCAATGACATTTTTTTTTATACAGGGCTACTTTTCAAGCAGGAGTCAAATTTTGTATGCTTGTTTAGACAAGCAAAATGAACAACTTTTACTATGGGACCAATCTTGGAATCGTGAAAAAATCAGCTGTTACGTGAAAAAATCACCATAGGTCCAGTGGATGTTGAACATTTGTATGGAAGAGCTGATATTTATCTCGCGATTTCACATATTTTGTCAAATCAAATCAACTCAAATCAGTTATTTGCTATGAATAGGGTTACATTGTGTTCTAAGTTATATAATTAGTTCTAACCTATTTAGCAGATAACAATATCAGCATGCAAATATAATAGGACATTTTATTAAATCAGTGACCCATCGATTTTAAAGAGTCGCATTTGGCATTATCAATTTATTTATAATTTCTGTTTCATATAACTTAATTTGACTTGTTTTATTAAATTTAATCTAATTTAATTAAGTCCGTGCCTATATATTATAATTTATATTATAATTATAATAAATTGATTATTTTAAGCTATTCTAATCTAATCTCTCTAATCAGATTAAAATTTATATACCTAATCTAATTTATTTATGGTAGGTAAGTATACAAATGTATACAATTTGTGGTATACAAATGTGGCAAAGGAGCTTACGGGCCACATGCTTAGTGCCTTTCCATAGCGTCTGCATCACGCGTGCGTTTTCACTTTTGAATTTATAATATCACTATGAACGGTTTCACTGATTTCACTTTTAAGAAAATTCAATAATGGAGGTGTCAGCTCATTGATTTATTCGATGAGAGAGAAAAAGCGCCATGATTAGGCTCCTCGCTGAGTCGTGAGAATGATAGCGCACTCCATTAGACTCGCAGAACGGAGAACTTGGGTCATTTATAAACCTGCCCGTTTGAAAGTAAGCTTGTATTACACAAAAATGCCCTCAGAAATTCCATTGAAGGCGAAATTTCATTTTTACTTCATTAGATTTTATCTTTTGCGCGGTGTTAATGGAACTGTCATTTTTACTCCATTTTTAAATGTTGTGACGCAGCAAAGCACTTATGAAGTACTGTGACCTAGACTGGCGTTATAAGTACTTACCCAAAAAAAACATTAACTTCAAAACCACAAAATGTGATTGGTTTTAAAATTATTAAAGACGTCTATCAGAAAATTATTGTGATTCATTGAAACAAATTGTTCCATATTTATTAAGTAGAGAAGATATACAGACAAATTAGGTACTACTTATTAAGAAAGTTACAACTGAAAATTTTGCAGTTTATAAACTCGTTGAGAGCAAGCTTACAAAAGAAAGTGCTATTGTAGCGTACAGCGCTAGTTTTATGTTGGTAGATATTGGTATCGTTTTAATATAGACAAAGGACTACAGTCTATAGATAAGTAGATTGGAAGATGCTTCATCACTGAATGATGTCGTCAAGGCCTGGATAGAAGGAAAAACCTTTTCGCTCCACCTGCTCAAAAATTACATTCAACATAAAGTAAATCATTTCAAGCCTCTAAAAACAGAGATTGAATATTGTACTGAATTCCCTTCCTTCCCTAGATAAACTTAATTTGTATATGGAATACAAAAAGTAATTTGTGTTTCGAACACAAAAAGTACTTAAATTATAAAAGAAACCTATAATATTGTTAGGCGAAAAAAAATAATGATTCTGAATCGACATCTTTCATTTTCAAGTTTGTGTAGATATGCGACGTTCATAAAAGTTCTATTTCAATATTACTCTTTATTGTAAATACCTTTCTAACTCTGGCTCCATTCTCGGTTCGTTTACGTTGCCTCGTTTTATCAACACCTTGCACAGACGTACATATTTATAGTGACGTAAAGAAGATTTTATTAAACATCAAGAGAACGCACCTACTCGCAATCCTCTGCTGAATGTTGCTGATAGATTGTGAAATAGTGAACATTTGGAAATTTTTTTTCATTATATTTTTTATATTTTGTTTTCATTAAGTATAATTTTTATATTCTGCATTTTTATTCTCGCTCTCGATAAACCTATTAAATGTGAGTTAGTATGTTTTGGTATATATGGGGGATTTTTTGTTGTTTGCACTCGAAAAAGCACCCTATTTCACTATTTCTGACAGGTGCGACAATTGTCTATGTAATGATTATTATCGTAGATGGTCAAATAGGAGCCAGGTGCTTTTTCGAATGCGAACAACAAAAATATCCCACATATAAAAAACATACTAACACTTATTCGTTCGCAATAGCTCGTATTTAGTGCACATTTAGAATTTAAATCAAAAAAATATTTTACAAAAAATAAAAACCGACTTAAAAAACACTGAAAAGTTAAAAATAATGTTAGAATAGGTACAGACAACATCACACTTACCTATATATTGAAATCGGTCCCAAACGATGATCTCTTTTTGGCACCGACTTCATTATAGAAGTGTGATATAGATGCTGTATGTACCTATTCTTACATTATTTTTAACTTTTCAGTGTTTTTGAAGTCGGTTTTTATTTTTTGTAAAATATTTTTTATTTTTTATATTTTTAGTGAAAGGAATAGTTTTAGTGAATTGATACCAGCTCACCAGGTCATGTCAGGTCAGGTGAAATCCTAAAGTTAAAGATCCTTCCATCATCAGCTCGGTTCACGACTACTAGACGCAAATATGTGAATAACTTCGGAACAAACATGAAACACGTTGGAAGAACCTATAAAATTTAAGGGCTTCCCTCGATTTTTATGGGATCCCATCATCAGATCCTGACTTTGGGACTACCCCAGAAGTATAGTCTATTGAATACAAAAATAATTATGGAAATCGGTCCACAATTGGCGGAGTAATCGCGTAACACACGGAAAACACTTTGTAAATACCTATAAAATATTTGGAGTTTCCCCTCGATTTTTATTGGATTCCATCATCAGATCCTGACTTTGGTGACCTTGGGACTACCCCAGGAGTATACTCTATCGAATACAAAAAGAATTTTGAAAATCGGTCCACAACTGGCGGCGTAATCGCGTAACATACACAAAAAAAGACACATACGAGTCGAATTGATAACCTCCTCCTTTTTTGAAGTCGGTTAAAAAGACACCATGTGTTGTTGCGACTATTACGCGACGGAAGTTTTTCGGATTCATACATTAAGTATGATTAGAAATACATGATTAATCACTGTAATAATATATTGGCACACCGATGTCCCGACGTCACATAAAGAGTGGGGATAAGGGCGGGGTGATGAGCACAGAAGATATAAAAGTTGTGTTCTGTGGTGATAATGTTGAATATCCTTAAATCAGTAACAAACTATGTGTCAAGTGATATAGTCTATAAAATAAAATTGAACATACTGGCTCTCTACTAGCAGCTTCGCTCACGTTTCTTTTGTTTTTTCTGAAAAACGATACAACAAAGCAGGGACTTTGAAAGAATGCCTTGAAATAGCTTAAAATTGACCTCAAATAAAAAACAAACTTTTAGTTTTTGTGTTTAAGATTAAAAAATAACTCAAGTTACTTAATATTTATTATCCATCTCGTGGTTTAAGCTATGTGCTGAAAGATCCGTCAGGTAAACTTTCTATTTAAATAGAAAGAGATAAATAAAAATCGTAAACATAATATAAATATTTCGTTCAGCTTAGCTTTTCACTTTTTGTCGAATTCTACAAATTCACGTCGACATAAAATATTAATATAATAACGTCGACATAATATCTGACTTCTAAGACATGTAGTTGCGAATGTCATACTGAATATAATAAAATATTTTTATTGGTTTTTAACGCACATTAGCGTAAAACGGAAGCTTTGCAGTACAAATCATATTATCATTAGCCTCGCCACAACACCACATTTAATTTCACGAGAAGATTTATTTTTATGAAAAATCTATTCTCTCCAGTAAATGCAAATCACAACTACCTTTTCCTTGTCATTGTAATAAAATGTGTAGGTTTAGAAAACTAGGTTAGGTTGGTGTACAAAACTAGGTTTGACAAAAATAAAAAATAATAGTTTCACAAACTATCGCTTTTGAAATAAGCGTATGCTTCTGCAATAAATAATGTACCAAAAATGTTTGCTTTACATAATATGTTCATTATACAAACTCAGGTGGCGGGAGTGGCCGCAAAATGTTTTTAAACGGAAAAATGTCTGAAATTGATTTGTCGATAGTCTTCGTTAGTGGTACTGATATTGTACGTGACCGAAAGAGTACGACCTAAAGTTTACATCTGCCAGTTTAAAAAAAATTGCCGTTGCGACAACAGTAGCTCTAGCTTACTCGTAGTTTTCGATGCGCTAAGCGCGATATCGATAATCGTTTTGCTTATTTTCTATTAAAATCGTTACTATGAGTTCACGATTACTACTCAATATAGACGTTCAAGTAAGATATTCGTACTTTCGCTCATTTTTGAGCGATAGACTCTGAAATCTTAGAATGCGATGGAGATGAATGATAAAAGAATGAAAACGTTTGCTGGGGCAAAGGAATCTTATGATGAGGAGGTATTAACATAATTTACGGTTTACATATTTACCAATATTAACTATTATTAATAATAATAAGTATAACCATATTTACCAATAAATAATCAATTCTTTATCGAAAACTAATTATTAAATTGTGTTTACCCGTAATGTCATTAAACCCAAAATTTTCATGTAAATCATAGACATGATGATGATACTATGATATACATGAAAATTTTGGGTTGAATGACATTATGTGTAAACACATTTTTAATAATTAGTTTTAGATAAGGAATTGATTATTTATTGGTTATTATGAAACACCGTGTATATGGACGAATTTTAGGAATCTTACATAGATACCGTAAGTGTAAAGGGTGTGTACTAGTTGACTCATAAATCAACATTAACCGGCAATCTGTTATGAGGAACTCGCTCACGCACCTGCTATAAATTGTTATACACGCTCAATAAAAAACATAGAAATTACGCGCGAAATAAGAATTAGGTCGATCTGTCTTCACATCAAAAGAAGCTTTTATAGGAAATTGAATATTAATACAGGTTTAAGACGCTGAAATGGAATGGGATTATCAATATAGTGTATGAGCATACTCGAGTTCTACAGGAAATAATACATGCAATATTTACCTAGATGTTTTAAATCCTCTGTAGTTTTGAAGACGATGAAAAAAATGGTACTCGTAGTATTAAAAATTTATATTTTTCATCGCTATAAAAACGGAAACAAAATTATATTAAATTTAATTATCATCATAACAGCTCATATACGTCCCCACCGAGGGGCTCGAGCCTACCCTAAGTTAGAGTGTTTAGGCCTCAGTCCACCACACTGGCCCAGTGCGGATTGGTCGACTTCAGATACACCTTTGAATTTCTTCGCAGATGAATGCAGGTTGCCTCACGATGTTTTCCTTCGCCGTTTTCAAATTTAATTATGATGCAACAAAATGCTCATATAAGTTGTATATAAACCGTTCGTGTTTCATACACAATAATCGTCACCATAAATAAAATGTCATGATCAACGGCATATTGCGGCGTCTAATTTTGAAGACGTCAATTACAAAGCCATGTTATTAATGACATCGTATTTCTAATTTATCGTACAATTAACAAATTGCCTCTTGCTCAGCTCAAGTAATCGTCTTTGCAGACATTTGGTTTGAAATTGTCAAAAAGGTGCTTATTTTTTGGGATAGTTTGCTGTTGAGACCATCCTGTATTGACCTGGAGTTTTGGGTTCGGTTTCCCATGCAACCCGAAAGTTTTTTTGGTTTGGTTGGTGACAGGGCTTCTGAGCACCTGGCAAGCTACCACCATCTTACCTAAGTTTTCTTCTTAAAAACATTAGACGAAGGATTTTTCAACAACTAAGCGACTGGCTAGTCACTCAGTTGTTGAGGAATTCAGGTGAAGCTCGCTTTTTTTTTATAGATTACGGGTAGACACTTGTCCTCATGTTGCCTGATGGTAAGCAAAGGTGGGGACTAAGGTGAAGCGTGCCTACTCATTAGGTGCCGACTCACTCTAGTCCCGGTTGTAATGAGGTGGGAACACAGAGGACGGCAAAGAATTCCATTCCTTTGCAGTACGCATTAAAAAAGTGGAAGCGAAACGCTTCGTGCGGAGCAGTGGAATTTCTATTACGTAGGAGTGGGTCTTTGCCGTTCTCCGGGTGCCTCGGTAGTAAAAGGGAGATGGTGGAATAAGATCAAACAGCTCTTGGGAACACTCTCCGAAAAGTAACCTGTAGAAAACCGATAAACGGGCCACTGCGCGGCGATGTTCAAGACTCTGGAAATTTTAAATTTTCAGAGTGTCTTCACCGATCAACCTATTCGCCGGGCGTTCCACCGAGTCAAGGGCAGATAACTGGTACTTAGCAGAGCCGTCCCAAAGGTGGCTGCAGTATTCCATGCACGACCGGACCTGTGCTTGATAAAGTGTAAGAAGCTGTCCCGGCGTGAAATACCGCCTAACCTTCGAGAGTATGCCAAGCTTTTTAGCTGCAGTAGCCGCCTTAGCCTCAAAAGAACGCCCAAAGTTGAGGTTCGGTGAGAGGTCGATGCCCAGTAGGCTTAAATAGTCCGTTAAAGGCAAGGGTACATTTCGGAATGTGGGAACCAAGTTGAAAGGGTTCCGCTTGGAGCTGAAAAGACACGCCTGGGTCTTGCAGGGATTGAACTCGACTCTGTTAGCTTCTACTATCAGCTTGCTTCAAAATGCTTCTACTATCAGCTTCATCATCACCATCTAGTGTGAAAAAGGCCACGGACCTGCTGTATGTAAAAAACACTAAACTTTAATTAACAGTTACGGGAAAGGTTGCTTTTAATTGACGGTTCCTTTTTATTCACTGAAAAGGGCAATAAACGTCAATTATTGAATGCACGCCGATTATCGTGCACACCAATGAATAGCATTTCGTAATAAATGCGCCAGTTTTCGGGAATCGGGCTCTGCACGGTGCGTGCTCGTCACGGCCGCCAATCAATGTCCAACCCAGATCTGGGCATAATGCCCGTTAAACAACTCTGCGGCTGCCATGTTTTACCTGAAAACGGGGTGAGGCTTCACGGAATTAATTTAGAAAAGAAGGACGACGATGAAAAGATTACAATTAGAACAACACCGGATGAGTCAATAAACAAAACAACACTTAGTAAAGATGCTATTGATTTTGAAATTTTGCCTTCGAGGCCGAAAGTATTCCAGATACTGATAAAATATACAACTTTTTTTTTTTTTTTTTCCTCCTCTTTGTATCTACTTACAGTGCGACTAAAGAGACTAATAGGTAAATGCGGCAATGTTTAATTTCAGAATAAAAGTGGTATTAAGAGGCTGACAACTCTGAGCTGAGCTCATCGAGCCCCACTTAAAACTTTTTTTAAGCAAAACCTGTTTAATATACCGTAGTTAAAAAAAATATATGTTACTCTGAACATATTTATTTATTTATTTATTGTCCATATTTCTAAGAATATCCATGCCTGATCACATCCTAAAGATAACCCTACCGATCTGTACTTGCTGGCGTCCTTTGTCGGTTTGAGTATTTGGTGCCAGTTGAAAAACGGTGCCAGATTTCCGTCTGGCTTTATACCGAACTGGTTTCCCTTTTCCATGCAGTTGTGAGACACTCCACTTTGGTATGTTATTATAATGTATCCTGTAATCCCCTCAGTGTCTGATTATTCTATTGTTTTTTTTCTGTATGCGCTGTGTGTCTTGTTTCTGCATGTAAATAAAAATTTTCATTCATTCATTCATTCAAATTATTAAAGACTATTGCTTTCTGCTCGCAGCTTCGCCCGCGTTATTTTTGTTTTCCCGTGAGTATTTTATATTTTCCCGTAGGAAAAATAATTTCGTAGCCTATTGTAATATAGAAGATAGCTGTGCCCGCGAACTATGTTTCACCTTCAAGATCAAAAGTTCAAAGAAAAAACTGTAAATCTAGTTTCCCGCAGGAACTTCATACTTTTTCGGGATAATGAGGCCTATATGTTAATCCATGTCGTAATCCGTCTACCTACAAAATTTCATCCAAATCCATTCAGTAGTTTTTGCGTAAAAGAGTAACAAACATCATCCATCCATAACTCAGAAACTTTCGCGTTTATAATATTAGCAAGGATATTAAGATTGTAACAAATATTGTTTAGTTATATCTATTAAAAATAATGAAACACATGAATTATCGACGGTATCAAAATTGTAATGAAGGTATGTAAAACACCTCTTTAATATGGTTACCCGCCTAAATATCCACATTAATCCCCCTGCGCGGACTGCTCAATACGCTTGATTCTAAATATACCATCAACAGAGTGTTGTTCATGTAAATTGACAGTTCTAATCCATCAACCAAATTGGAATGGCCGATGAAAGTGGGAACTTACCGGGGCAGGTTTCTGATCCGAGGTACAATTTTATTAATTAACCCTTCGGCAGCGGACTCTTCCGAAAGAGCTATTTCAATTAAAGCGTGTCGGTTTCACGGACCTAAGACCTATACGTGACACTGTAAGGATAATGTTGGAAAGGATACGAGTATGGGTAATCACGGAAAAGCAGAATCAATTTATTTGGGTCGGCAAATAGGCAGTACAGTTGGTTCGAGAGCGGGACAAGCACACTTAACCGTTTAACAAGCTCTATTGTGATTTCTACATATCCGCATAGAAATGTGGGCTATTTCGATAGTTTGTTTATTGATTGGAATTTTCCGAGAGGTTTTTTATTCGGAGATTATAACCTTTATTTATAAAAAATATACCTATAATACATTATAATATAAAAGAATCAGAAACATAACCAATTAAAGCTATTTAAATGTAATATTATTATTTGAGCGTCGGTAGCGCTGTGGACTCGGCACTGTCTTCTAATCGGGAGGTCCGGGATCAGCTCCTCCATATGTCAATGTGTTTTTTCGAATTATATGGGCATTTAGCCGACGCTTATACAGGGAGAAAAAAATATTGAATAAAAGATATTGAATTTGAATTTGCTTCTACGGTGAAGAAAAACATCGTTAGGCAACTTGCACACATCTGCGAAGAAATTCAAAGGTGTATGTGAAGTTGATCAATCACTGAACCAGCTTGGCTGACTAAGGCAAACCCTAACTTAGGGTACATGCTCCAGCAACTCGGTGGGGACATGTATAATGATGAAATATATTATTATTTATGTTTCCTCTAAAGCGTGGTTACACCTAGTTTAACCTACCGAGCAATCAACGCAGTATATCCAAAGGCCACGCAAAATACCAGATTCGTAAAAAGCCAGATGCGTTGATTCCTCACGTTCGATGAAATCAAGGAGTAACTAGATCATTGCTGATTCTTATATAATTTTCTGGCGAGCCGGCGCGCTACCGAGCTTCAAACTTTCCTTCTCACGAAAGCATTTAAAACACCTAAGTAAATGCTCTTTACGTGAAACTCCTCCGATAAATCTACTAAGCTGCCGTCTGAGAACTAAGGGCGTCGTTTTAAAAACTCTTATGACGTCCGTAACAAATGGTCACTGTCCGTTCCATACAGATAATATAGAACTGTCCCGGAAACTTCCCACGATTCATTTCTCGCGTTCTTCCTTCATTCGCAATGATGCTAAGGATAAATGGTTCTGCTGTATTCAATTATGCAGGAGGGCCATTCTTAATTTCTGCTCTTAGCCCCTTAGATAATTAACGATATTTCAGTTCAGCTCCTACTTCTTAAAATTTAATTGCTTTGTTACTTAAAAATGGGTTATTATGTTATGAATTTTGCCGTCTATCTAAATTTATGATGAACTTAGTCAAGAGCAGCTCAAACTTGCCCAAATTTTGTTTACTGATGATCAGTAATGAAGTTTTCGTTGTCTATGGAATGTATCTATAACGATGGCTATCATTCTGAACAACTGATTAATTTTGTTTAGTAAAAGTAAGATAAATAAAATAGTATTTTCTCAAAACTGAGCTTTTTGTTAGTAATATATGTCACTACTTCCCAGAATTTGGTCCTTACAAACGACACGTTTTGATGGTGGAATAATACAGGTAGGTATGTTTTTTTCCTTTTATAAATATTTTTTCAAAAATCTAATGCTAGACTTTTATTTTTCGAATTTGGCCATCCTGACACACTTGAAAAATTTGGGCTGTTCCCTGTAGTTTTACTGAGTAGTCTTACCAGTAGTAATACTGGGAGTTTCTTTCCCAATAAACTTACTAGTAAGATTACTGGGAACTTTGCTCCCAGTAGACTTACCAGTAAAACAAAACAATACACTCATATATACCCTAATACTCTTATGTAGATGTACACCTGACCCTTGATTGCGTAACAAAAATCTATCACGATCGCTTTCAATTTTGACACTTTGTCTGTCAAAATTGAAAGCGATTACTATTTTTTACCAGACACAGAGTCTTGTATTGACGCCGCAATGATTAGTAATTTCAAGGCGATCGTGATAGATTTTTCTTTAGACAATAACCCCCGTCGGTTACACCGAAACGTCTTACTTTTTACGATTTCAATTTTGCTTTCAATTTCAAAAGGTAAAACAAACAACACAATCTGACGTATTATGTTCACTTTTACTGTCACTTTCTACTAAATTGTAAAACGTAAAACTTGGTGCATCCGGCCGCCAGTGTAGTCTGACGTTTTGAAAATCTGACCAACTGAAAACAAACGTAATATTTTTATTGATAACTTCGCTATTCATTCATTGAAGACGGATATCTATGAAGGGATATTTATCCTTCTTAAAGAACTTGAATCTATGACACAAGATAAAACATTTGGTTGACTCACATAGTTACATCTTGTCACTAAATAATTAACTAAAAGTAAATGATTTTGAAATAAATTATACTGCTAATAATAACTTAAACTAATAACTAAAACTTTTTCAATTCTGAAAAATGTGTGTCATAAAAATGTATAATAAAAAGGCGACGAGGTGACGTATTCTTACTGCATATTCCGAATGCCCAAATGAAATTAATTTATGGGGATATAAGCGTTGGCGCATGGCGTTGGTGTTGGTATTTTTTCTGGAAAATCTACTTTGGTGAAAAAAAAAACAATGACGATATTACTTTAAAGAACAAAGTACTTTTAATTTAATTTTGTTATGCGATTGTTTTAATTTATTTTTCAATAAAAACATAATTGCCACTGCCTATCAATTGTGAGGTCTGTTTTATTTTTTATGTGCGATAGTACTAATGGGCAAAATATAACACCAGTGAAGTCTTACTATGAGTAAGTCTATTGTGAAAAAAAACTGCCAGTAGTACTACTGGTAAGACTACTCGTTAAGACTATAACAGCCCACAAAACCCTATATAACGAATAGTACTCATAGATGTTTAATATCCAAAAGCTCGTTTCTAATAATGCTATATGTTTTGAATTTATTTTGGAAAAATATATGGCAGCATCTCAACAATTTTTACCGTTAAAGAAAAAATCTACAGTTAAGCATGTATTAAAATGTTTTAATGACTCATAAAATTGTTATCATAAGTTAATTTACATCTTGATGAACCTGGTTGGGACTCGTAAGGTGAATCTAATGATTTAAGGCAGAGCATTAGCAAAATGGATCAGCCGAATGAATCCGACCCTAAACGTATTACCTCCACATCAGCCAATACATTTATCTAGATGCAACCTAACGATGGCTCTCTCATCTTGTCTCTTGAGATAAGTAATGTGATATCGGCTATTAGACCTCCATTTAAGCCCCGGAATAGATTGCAATGGGTAAAAAATATCAATCGAATTAAACCTTCGTGACTGGACGCTCGAGACGAGAAAATCGCTTAGCAAATTCATCGTCGTATAGTACTTAACTTGTTGAAACAATCGTGAGTCATACTTAAAAATAATATCTACATCACAGCTATACTCACGAAGTATGTCGGTTTCTGTCCGACTAGTTTCGGGTCCATCGGGGACCCTTCTTCAGGGAGAGTGAGGCGGTGGTGTCGCGAAACCGACATACTTCGTGAGTATAGCTGTGATGTAGATATTATTTTGTCGTATAGTACGTTCAGTTTTAACCAAAAAGTTACCACGCGACGAAAAATAATACTCGATAATTATTATGTTCAGTTCACCGGAAGGAGACTCTATACCAGGTTCACCTGCTTTGGTACCTCCGTCTACCTATTTCTGCCGCAAAACAGCAGTGGATGCATTGCTGTGTTCCGGTTTGAAGGGTAAGATATGGCAGTGAAGTTACTTGGTACCGTGAATTTACATTTTATGTCACAAGTTGGTAACGTATGTACACTGTGGTTCTTGTGGGGTTGGAGATATCTTGCGAATCTTACAGGAGCCACATGTACTATATAGGTGACTGTTACCACTTTACATTAGGTGGGTAGTATGTTTTGGCGATTGTGTCGGAACCGTACTACGTTCCGCCACAGTCGTCAAATTGGTTGGAGGCGGCGGATGGTTCCGCCGCCATAATGCGGGCGGCGCGTGGCACAGCCCCCTCTCTCGTTTTTAGAGAGAGGGGCACTGGCTACGTTGCCGCCATGTGGGGGAGAATAATGATGGTCTCGACATACTTCTCCCCCAATCGCAGCCGGGCGGACTTCCAAATCTTCCTGGCTGCATTAGAGGGGGTCGTCCGCAGGACGGCCCCGGTACCGGTGCTAGTTGCGGGGGACTTCAACGCGTGGTCTACCGCGTGGGGGTCCTCCTGCACCAATACGAGGGAGATCTGGAGTCCTGGGTTCTGTCCCTGGGGCTCCAGATTTTGAATAGGGGCTCCACCCCTACCTGCGTCCGGGTGCAGGGCACGTCCGTGGTGGACGTGACCTTCGCTACCCCCTCCCTCGCCTGTCGAATCAACGACTGGCGAGTGGAGGAAGATGTAGAGACTCTATCGGACCACCTGTACGTCCGATACGAGGTCTCTGCGGCATCCCGCGGGATCCCGAACCGCAGGGGCTCCGCGGTGAGCGCCTTTCCTCGATGGGCGCTCACCAAGCTCCGCCCGGATGTGGCGGAGGAGGCTGCGATGGTGCGGGCGTGGGCAGAAGTGCCGCCGCACCTTGCCGGGGATGTCGATGGCATGGCGGAGCTCTTCGCAGACGACATGAAAGTCGTCTGCCAAGCCGCCATGCCTAGGGCGCAGGCCTGCCCCGAAAGGGGGCAGGTGTACTGGTGGACGCAGGTAATTGCGGATCTGCGTACCACCAGCATGAGGGCCAGGCGCGCCTACGTGCGGTGTCGTAGGCGCGCTAGAACTACACCCGACGAGGAAGCTGAACTTCGTCGGGTGTATGCGGCAGCCAAGAACGCCCTGCGGAATGAAATCTGCAGGGCCAAAGAGGAGTCCAGGGAGTCGTTTATACGGCTTCTGGACGATGATCCGTGGGGGCGCCCGTACCGGATGGTAAGGGGGAAATTCATATCTTCCGCTCCCCCTACCTCCGCTATGGACAGGGGGCTACTAGATCGGGTGTTGGGGACTCTGTTCCCCGATCCCGGTCCGTTCCAGCCCCCCAGAATGGTCCCCCCGGATACTCCTCCAGTGGAGGTGGCTGCCGCCATCCCTCCCGTGTCGAACGTGGAATTCGACACGGTGAGGGACCGGTTACGGCGCAAAAAGAAGGCGCCGGGACCGGACGGTGTCCCAAGCAGGGTTCTGGCCCTCGCCCTGGGACACCTCGAGGAGCGGTTCCGAGCGGTGCTTGACCTATGCATCGCTTCGGGTCGCTTCCCCAGTTGGTGGAAAGTAGGCAGGCTCTACCTGATAAGAAAGGAGAGCCGCCCCGCGGATTCCCCGACTGGGTATCGGCCGGTGGTGCTGCTCGATGAAGCCGGGAAGTTTTTCGAGAAGATTCTCGCTTCCGCATCATCGAGCACCTAGAGGACCGGGGGCCGGACTTGGCTAACAACCAGTTCGGCTTCCGCACCGGCCGGTTAACGATGGACGCAGTGGCCCTCCTCAAGGGGTGAACTGAGGGGGCCACAGCTCGTAGGGAGACTGTCGTTGCGGTGTCTCTTGACATCCGCAACGCCTTCAACAGCCTTCCCCATGAGTGCATAAAGGAGGCACTCCGTTTCCACCGGGTACCTCCGTACCTCCGCGCCCTCGTGGAGAGCTACCTTGAAGGCAGGTCAGTTCTCTACGAGGGGCCGGACGGTCGCGTCCATACGTGGGCAATGGCGGCAGGTGTACCCCAGGGATCCGTACTAGGTCCTCTACTATGGAACCTGGGATACAATTGGGTCCTGCGAGGCGGCCTCTTGCCACGAACGGAGGTCGTCTGCTTTGCCGACGACACACTCGTCGCGGCAAGAGCCAAAACGGGGGAGGAGGCGGCCCACCTTGCGTCGGTCTGCACCTCTTTAGTAGTCCGACGCATCCGCCTCCTGGGCTTGGCCGTGGCCCTTGATAAAACGAGGGCCATGAGTTTCCACGCCCCCCGTCGCAGGGGCTCCGAGTCCGAGTGGAGGGGGTCCGTATCCCGGTCGAGGCGCACCTCAAGTACCTCGGCCTTGTTCTGGACCCCCGATGGAGTTTCGAGGAGCACTTCAAGCTCCTCACTCCACGGCTGTGTGCCGCCGCAGCCGCACTCGGACGGGTCCTCCCTAATGTAGGAGGGCCAGGATCGGCGTGCCGTCGGCTGTATCACGGGGTGATACGGTCGATGGCACTCTACGGAGCCCCGGTGTGGGCGGAGTGCCTCTCCCCCCGAACGGTGGCCCTCTTGCGACGTCCGCAGAGGGTCATAGCAACCCGGGCCGTGCGAGCTTATCGCACGGTCAGCCACGGCGCGGCCTGCGTTCTTGCGGGCCAAACGCCGTGGGATGTCGATGCACGCGTCCATGCGGAGGTGTATCGACATCGGGTTTCTGTCAGAGAACGGGGGGGACGATCCGCTCCTGAAGAAGTGGAGCGGGTTCGTACCCAGGCGCAGAGGGAGGCTCTGCGTCGATGGGGTGAGGCGCTCGCCTTCCCAGCTGCCGGCCACCGGACGATAGAAGCGATACGTCCGGTGTTGGAGGAGTAGGTAGGGCGCCGGCAGGGCAGTCTCTCGTTCCGCATGGTGCAGGTACTGACCGGACATGGTTGTTTTGGCCACTACCTGCACCGGGTCGCGCGTCGGGAGGAAACGCCGCAGTGTCATCACTGCGACGCTCCCGACGACACTGCCGAGCTCACCCTGTTGGTGTGCCCGGCCATGGCGACGCCAGCGCAGCGAACTCATCGCTGCGCTGGATGACGGAAACCTCTCGCTGACGAGCATGGTCGTGGCCATGCTCCGCGGCGACCAGATAGCCCGACCAGTTAGGTCGGGCTAGCCCGGGCGCGTCGGTAGTGGTAGTCGCAGTGTGGACCCTACCACGCGCGCCCATAAGGGCAGGGGGAACACCGGGGGGTTTAGTGGGTAGGCCCGGCTCTCTGCCGGGAGAGCCCCACACACGCTCGTCGTCTAGCCAACGGCGAGTATGGTGCGGTCACGCATTCCCCTCGAAAAAAAAAATGTGGGTAGTATGTTTGTTTGCCAAATTAGTTGTATAAAAATATCTTAAAGTGCACAAGATTACAATCTAGCAATAAAAACATTTACAGTAACTACAAGGTCTGTTCAAAAAATAACCGAAATTTTGTTTTTTATATTTGTGACTGCATTTTCTTTAAAAATGCTAAATATGTTGAAAAATGAATAAATCAATCATTGACTCGGTACGACATCCCGTAAAACTTAAAACCAAATCCGAATATATCCGAAAAGTGTAGTTTTACTTAAATGTGTAGTAATCTTGCAAATAAAAGATTATTCAATTTACTCTAGTATATATCAACCAAAAATAGAAAACGTGCCTTTTGATAAAGGGACCGGAAAACCCGTTCATTTGCTTAAGCCGATCGAAAGGGTAACCCGTTCGCATGGTAACCCAGTGGGCTCGGTAAGCCGTTCAATAGGTTTCCCAACAATAACGATAACCTGAAAAATAGGGGTTACCCTAACCACAACAAAAACTTACCGCTTACCTAATCTTTAAGGGTTCCGGTGATTATGCGCTAACCGCTTACTGTTCGGGTTAGGGTAACCCTTTCCCCCGTGCACACCGAGCGATTGTAGTAGCATTGCGGGCGCAATAACGCCGAAGTTCGGTCGCGAACCTTGGGCCTAAGTGTGTTTAGACATTAAATGTTGATAACCTTTTATGCGGTGCGAAAGCAATCTATACGTAAGGTCTAAAATAATTTGCATCAATTAATGAGTGCATAGAACGGTAACCAATTTGAGGGTTTTTGATATCGGTAAGCGGTAACCCGAATTAATTCAATCGAAGGGATTAATGTGTAAACCGGTAAGCCGTTTAAAAGCTTACCGTAAGACAAAGTTTTGAAAACCAAGCGTTATAAAATAAACGATCAAAACCCTAAGGTTACCTACCGGCTATAACGGTAACCGGGTCCGGTCCGGGGATACAATACAAATAAATCAAAACAAAGCAGAATAAAATAACAAACAAAACCACCTTTTTCAACTTCGTTTCAATATAAAACGGGCTTACGTAATTCCAAACTGTCTATCCCACATAATGGTAGAGTCAGCATTCATTATTTGTGTTCTCTACTTCACTCTGTAACTTTTCTCTAGCACATTAACTTTCGTTGTTAATTAAATCCTTTGGACTGTTGAAGCATCGGCGACTGACGTGTTTACAACCGCTAGGTTTGCTGCCACGCCCTTGGCGTCTGCGGCAAGTTCATTGATAGGGTGGGATATAAATATAACTCACGAAATTAGCTTTCAAACAGACTCGTTTCTTACGTCACTTTCATTGTCGTCTTGTTGTGTAAATTCTTGTTATTATTTTTGTTATTTTTAATTCGGAATTCAAGAGTCTTCCTGCTGTGATTTCGTCTGTATAGACTTTTTTATACGGAAAACATGTAGGCTGTTTAATGAAGCGCTTTATAATACTAGCTTTCCGCTCGCAATTTCGTCCGCGTTATTTTTGTGTTCCCGTGGGAATTTTATATTTTCCCGTAGGAAAACATTTTCACGGTAACAAACCTCACTCGATGCTAGCCGAAGGACGCACGAAAATGACGAACACTGAGTTTCGACGGGGCCGAAAGTTCAGGTAAAAATAAACTGATCGATATCGGTCGAAACTGAAACCAAAACCCAACCGTTGTTCGGTCTTTAGTAATAAGTTTGTTTGCAGATTCTAAATTAAGTACTCAGTAGTTTTCTAAAACCTTGCGGCGATATCCTGTCCACAACTGACGTAAATCAATAGAGACTATATTGCCACTGGAAGAAAGGAGATGATATCGCTTCAGAAAATCTCTAGAAAACTTCGGCGTTTAGTTCAGTGCGGGATTGCGCCATAGAAAATATCTCACAAGATTTTAGTGTCTTATGCAGTTGAGTGCACGCAATCAATGAAGTATTCACTGCACTAATAAAGAGACAGACTAGGAAGAACTGAAAGGAAATGTTTTCGTTATGAGAAATAACATGAGAACAACTTAAAATAAAACGTCATTCGCAATAAACGTTATTAAGACATATTTCCAAACACTTTACAACGGCATTGTTAATGAGTTGTACTTTCCACCATCAGCTCATCTTAAACACTTGAAAGAATACTATTACGCTCCCATACGTTCCCATTATATTTAAAGCACTATACCTTAACTCCTAACTCACAAAAACCTTCAATCATCAGCTCAGTTGTATACAAGGACTTAGTTTAAACAAATTTAAAGTTGCAATCAAAGATGTTCTTATTAAAAAAGCATATTTTAAAGTGTCCGATTACATGACGGACAAAAAGCTTGGGTTTGAACTCTCAATTCTAATATTTAACAATGTACTGCGTTTTGTTTCAAAGAAACGTTCAGTGAGAGCAATTTATAAGCTAAGTTCACGCACTTCTCTTAGAGATAGCTTATATAATGTGATTTAACACATCTATTCTTGTAATGGAAGTTGAGGTCAGCTCAAGCTCAAACTTTTGCATTGAGGTCAGCTTCCAATTGACGACTCTGTAACAAACCAAAATTGTAAATGGCGATTTAAAAGAGGAGATAAAAAATTTTGACCTTTCGAGTTTCTTGCCTGTTCTTCTCGAGAAGGCTCTCCCAATTTCCGAACAGGTGTAGAGTCAACTTTTTTTTCATTACTACTTGTATTTGCAGACATCTTGATTATATTCAGGATGTATGCACATACAAGGTTAATATGATTTCTTTAAATTAGATTGTTTTGCTTTGTTTTGACGTCAATAAGTGCCTGTAAAGGCCTATGTTGAATAAAGATTTTTTAATTTGAATTGAATTTGAATTTGATCGTTTTCCAGTGCAAGTTCTACTTTACAAGTAACACGAACCTAATTTAAACATCAAATATCTTGACAAAATACCAGTTTCAATCTATTCAATACTTAAAGAATTATTCATTAGGTCCTAACTGTTAGGGTATTCTATTTTCACTGAAGCAACTTGAAAGAATATAACTAGAGGTCAATCAATACGTCCCTATTATTTAAATTAAAAAAGAAACCTCGAACTCCTAAAAGTCTAGGATTTGTCCATTGCTAGCTGAACATGATAGAAAAATCGTTGAGATGACGAATACCAAACGCAAAACACATTAATAGGCTCAGAAAAAAAACATAAAATTCATTGGACGTGCCTATGTTTAAGGGATTTCCACGATTTTCTTGGTTTCCCATCATCATCATCAATTTCCTTTGCCTATACTACCCATAGGTATCTAAAGTTTAGTGAAATAAGATAGAAAAATCTACTTTTATTTACACCCGACCCGCAACTGCCTGGTCGACACTGCACGTACGTAAACCCCCAATACGATACTCACAAACTCCTATTCAGCAATAATAAAATAGATTGGCTCTCAGTCCAGTGCTTACCAAGCCTTCAGTTGTAGTCTCCTTGACGAAACAAATTGATAAGATTTTGAAATTTATTTGTTCGAAATTTTAATTGAAAATTGTGTTTGCATATTCGTCATGTGTACCTTTTATGGCAATTATATAGATGGACAAAAAAGTAATCCCATAAGGATTCCGTTTTTCACCATTGACGCACGGAACCCTTTTTTTTTTTTTTTTTTTTTTTTTTTTCGGTGGGAAATGCTTTACGCATACCCCGCGCTTGGGAAGGCGCGGGGTTATGTCGAACTCTCCGCGGCTCCTGGGGGCAGAGTGCCAACCAGGAACCGCGGCCTACCGACTAAAACCCACCGATGCCCCTCACATACGCCTTGGCGCGAGCACGTCCATCATCGCCGTGTCCTCCTCATCAGAAGAAGACACGCCGAGGAAGGCCGCGTCGCTGCCGGACAAGGTCATGGGAACTCGAATGAACACATCCACGACCTCGTCGGCGCCTGCTCGCCTATGGCGAGACCCTCTTACCCCCCCAAAAGGGGGAGGCCGGTGATCCCCCGGGGCATCCAGGGGATCAGCGACTGGTGGCAACCGATGCAATGCAGGACCCGGGCTTCCCGACCCAGGGCCCCGCTGGTTGCCGTCAGGAGGAAGAAGGCGGGCGAAATTCCGCCTCCTCCGCCCCGTCCTTCTACGGCGGCACGGATCGGCCGAGGGATCCTCCTCCCTGGCCCTCTCCGCCGACTCCTTCTGCTTCATCACATCCACGCAGAAGGAGTTTACCGCGTCCCACGTCCTCTCTCCCTCCAGCATGGCACAGACCACGTTCTGGAGGGAGAGGTCGTCGCCGATGACGGCGGTCAGCTCACGGCGCTCCGAGGAGAAGGCGGGGCACACCGCTAAGGTGGACGCACGGAACCCTAAAAATAAGAGGGCAAAATCCCAAAATAAGCTAAAAATGTCAAGCTAAAACGAATGATAATTTTGTATGGAAAATTATTTGTACACAGCAACAATTCTTAAGATTTTTTTCAATAATTCAATCTTTCACCGCTTAACATCAGGTGGGAGGAGGTCATTTGCCGGACCCACCATAAAAAAAGATTATCACCAGGCATTGGCATCATACAAATAATAATCGTTGACTTTATAATAACCTTTCTCATAAGATACTGTTTAACATGCGCTTCAAACTTATGAAAAGACAAATTAGCAACACTTTGTGGAACTTTATTGTAAAACGTTTTACATTTCCCCATTAATGAGCCTCTAGCTGCTTGGAGTCTTAAAACTTTGGAACGGCAAGTTTAATTTTATATCTTAGGTTTAAATAGTGAATTTGGAAATCCGTATCAAATGTATTATAATTTTTATAGACATAAATCAAATTTTCATAAATAAACTGTCCTTCTAAAACCAATATAGGTATTATTTTCTCAAAATAAATATGTTAGAGAATCTCTTGCTCGTAAATTATAAATAACTGGAGCCGCTCTTTTTTAAAATACTTTCTATACTAGCAACCGATCCCCTATACTATCAACTTAAAGATCTGATAATTCCTATGTTGATATAACAATATTTAAAACTAAAGGCAGCTAAAACTAATACGTGGGAATCATATATTTTCCCTTAGAGAAAGTAATTCTATAGCCTATGCTGCTCAGTGTTAATGTAGTATTCTATTAGTGAAAGAATGTTTAAAATTATAAAGAGAAAATATTATAGGCATCGGCTAACTTCGTATTTCCGAAGGCGACCGACACATCTAGGCAGTATATAGGTACTCGTATAATATAATGATATGAGCTATTCTTGTGATTGTCAATGATTTTTAGGACCAAACTACTTTTTGTCAATTAGTCTTTGATAAGTTAACGATTATTTCCGATGCCCATTATTTATCTCGATGTACTGTATAAATCTTTTCTCTTTATACTATTAACCCTTAACCGGTATCAGGGGTCAAAATACACCCCAGTGCAACATATTTTTTAACATAAAAGCAGTTTTATAACCTACACTCCGGCGCATCGAGCTAATGTCATTACGGGTGCGGCGGGCGACGGATGTTGGTCGTTCTAATATTACTGGGAACAGAGATACATACAAAAATAACCCCCGACACCAATACATTTTGGTTGTCATTTTTTAATTATTTCATTGGTCTCATATAATGTTACTATATTTGTTATAATGATTATATAAGAAAATAGTACCAAGAGTTATTTATCCATAATTTTTAGATTTTTATAGAACTTAAGTCTACTAAACTCGACTCTTAAAAATATTGTTAAAAATGAGAGGTTATGAAAGGTTTAAAAAGTTCCTTTTTGTGTTTAAAAGTGTAATAAAAGTTGTTTGATACATAGATTAATAGTTGTTTATTTAAATAAAATAATAATTAAGAAAAAAAATAACTATTCATATTTTAATAACTTAATTCATCACAGGGGTCACATTTCACCCCCGATACCAACTAAGTTGCCTTTTTGGCGAATCCAGTTAAGGGTTAATATAGGAAACTACAATGGGTATTTTTCAACTGCACTGCGTATTTCGCTAAATTATAGTCCTCACACACATTCAAATGAAATATTCAGTACTTCTAATGATGGAGTAATAATGATTGTGATCAGTTGATAATAGTATGTAGTAATTACGAACAACTTATTAATTACCAATATTTAGTTTGCGAGGTGGCGTGGCGCCAAAACACGAACAGCATTGTTCCTATGTCAACGCCAGATAAATGTGAGATATTCCATATTTATTTTTATATGTCGCGTTGGAAATAGATTGCGGTTGTAAGGTACATCCGTGTACAGTCGACTCAGAAAGTGCTTTGCCGTTTTCTATGTCTTTTGTTTCGAAAACGAGTATTAATCCTATTATCTTTTCTTATATACAAAATGAAAACGTCGCAAAAACTCAAAAACGGCTTGACATATTATTTTTATGAAATTTTCTGTGTATGTTTAAATAGGACCTGATAGGTGGCGCTGTAATCGGGCAGGACAACATCTGCCGGGCCCACTAGTATATATATAGAATATAAAGACGAAAGTGGAACTATTAAATATTCAAATTCAAGATTTCTACTGTGACCTACGAGTGAACAAAACGGTGTAACATTTAAACTTATTTTTTTACACCCTTAGGTGTTCACATTAAACACAAATACATCTCACAAATGCATATTAAAAAATGCTGTTCAGGGTCAGGGCCCTATCAAGCGCAACGACCTTAGTGTAACTAAAAAAAAATGTCACATTAAGTTATTAAGTTTTAAAAATAAACAATAACCATGCAATCTAAAGCGAACACGTTACATATGCCAAATATATTTTAATTGACCAAATACCTTGTATATAGGTATAAACTGGGAAATGTTAGCATAAATTTCTTAGGAATACTAGAATAATTAAATCGTTCATAGATAAAATATTATTATGATATATTTAATACCAACTCACCGAAGGTGAGCTGTTATTAAATCATCACTATCCGCTCCTCTTAACTATTTTTATGGGATTCAATCATCTGATCCTGTCTTTGGTGACTTTGGGACCATCCCAGGAGTACACTCTATTGAATACAAAAATAATTTTGAAAATCGGTGCACAATTGGCGGAGCAATCGCGTAACATACTCACAAAAAAAAAACACAAACAAACAGGTCGATTTGAGAACCTCCTTCTTTTTTGAAGTCAGTTAAAAAAAGCGGGAAGCCAATGCTTTACTTTCCTCATATTTTGAATGAACAGTACAGTGTTCGTATTCAAATTTGGTAGCCAATAAAATTGAAAATTGAGTTTTTAATTGAGTTTACTTTATTTAATTAACTGACTGTGGAGTGGTACATACCCCGCGTGACTATATACGCAACTTTTTAGGCGCGCCTAGTTAAGGGTTATAAAACAATCTAATAATCTAAGATATGCGGTACCGATACAACTTCAGAGAACGATTACGGGAGAGATGGGCAGCGTAAGCGATAACTTGGCATACACGCTGGACGGAAAGTATGTTTATTTGGCTTGCCTGTACGCGGTTATTTTTGGCTTAGCTTCAACGGTAATATGGCCATATCATAGCCGCTGATATAGCAGGCGCGCGTAATTTATTGGCGTTGCATAGACACTCTAACAGCATGCAATGTTGCTTGTTTCATTGTAATGTTTTTACTACCTTCGTGGTGACTCCTAAATGTACAGTACCTACATTATACGTATACTGGATCTAGTTTTAGGGAAACCTGTTTTTGGTTATACTGTCAAACATATGTATATCGAATGTTATCCTTTTTTTTATTTAAACACTGTTGGATTTCTTAACTTTTATAACTCAATGAAAGTTGTTTAGAATTTTAAATTTCATCACAATTTCTTAGTATAATTGTTGACGGAGTTTGATCAACATTCGTCTAATAGTTTTTGCGGCCTAGGTATCAGAATCTTCCCGGATATGCCCTTCTAGGGTTTACATTAGGATGTTACAATCCTGATGTTACCCCTAGGCTGGGGAGACAATGAAACTAACTTTAAAAATAATATTTCAAGTACTCTTATATCCCGTATCAAGCATCACCATTAAATATAAACAGGTCACGCTTCACAAGTGTTTTTACATGTAAAAATATCAACAAGAAACGTCGGTGGCGCTGTGGCCTCGGCACTGGACTGTGCTCGGAGTAGAATCGGGAGGCCCGCGATCGATCCTGCCATGTACCAATGTGTTTTTAGTTTCACGAATTTCATATGTACATCTATCTGACGCTCCTACGGCGAAGGAAAACATCGTGAGGAAACCTGCATACACCTGCGAAGTAATTCAAAGGTGTAAGTGAAGTCAACCAATCCGCACTGGTCCAGCGTGGTTTGACTAAGGCCTAATCTCCCTAAGTAGTTAGTGTGTGATCGATCCATTTGTAATATTAAATAGAATAGAACTACCTCTTCGTGTGATTGGAACCGTTCAAACACGGTTCAAATCCAAGCCACAACCCAGCAGTTATTCTCATCAATGTATCAGAAATTATTTCCAAGTTAACTTCCAAACTCAGAAAAGTACTAAATAGTTAGTAATTCAAAAGTTGCTATGGCAACTGTTTCAGTTTACCTTCTCGGAACACTATCACTTCCAAGAAGACACAATGAAAATATCGAAGATGAATCCACTCAAGTAATGCATTAAAAACGTGGAATATAAAGTGATGGACTGTTATTTCATTCGTGTTTACGTTTGCTGTAATGGATTCATCAATGGGTTCCGGTCCCGCGATAGCGATACATCTCAGTTGAGGGTTTACATCTCAGTTCTTTGAGGGTTACTCCTTGGCTTGATCTCAATCATCTGTTGCGGACTCGTTGCTTTTCCGTAAAAATAGAAAGTTTAGACCTGTTCACGAAATCTGACGAAAAAAATGATGTTTGATCTTTTAGTGTGAAGATATGCCGACGGCTTCTCCTACACAAATGATTAGGTACTGTATTTTGTAAAAGAAAAAACTGACTTCAAAAACATCAAAAGTAAAATAAAACATAAGAATACACTCAATATCACATTTTTATATTGAAGTTGGTGCCAAATTTTATCCTACTATGCTCATCATCATCATCACAGCGCATATACCCGTCCCCACTGAGATTGGTCGACTTCACATACACCTTTGAATATCTTCGCAGATGTAATTATGCAGGTTGTCTTACGATGCTTTCCTTCACCGTAGACAAATGTACATATGAAATTTGGAAAACGAAAAACACATTGGTACATTGCGGTCTCGAGTCCCGGACCTCTCGATTGGAAGGCAAATGTCGAGTCCACAGCGCTACAGACGCAGTATAGTATATCGCGTGGTATTTGCGTAGTTAGTATATACTCGTACCTTTTTTTTCTCCGGGGGGAAATGCGTAACCGCACCGTACCCACCGTTGGCTAGACGGTGATCGTGTGTGGGGTTCTCCCGGCAGAGTACCAGGCCTACCCACTAAAACCCCCCGGTGTTCTCCCTGCCCTTTTGGGCGCGCTAGGTAAGATCCACACTGCGACTCCACTACCCACGCGCCCGTAGTTAGTATATACCTACCTTTTGCGTAGGTAGTATAGTATATTGCGACTCTATTTATTACTCAATTGCACTTGGCCGCCTTCGACTGTCGGCGACAGAAACAAACGGAAACTGTCGCCGACATTTGACTAAAGAGGAAATTTAGAAGCATGCCTACTTAAAATGAAATCAAACCTCATTTCCCTGAAAACCGTTTCGCATTGTATCTGTTGAGTTGTGTTGTGTTGTCACTGACGTGTTCACGTTGTGTTGAGAGAATCTGATGCGAATGGGTCCATTAAGGTAGGCATGGGAACTAATACGACGTCCTAAAAACGCCTTGTACCGGATATTGACTGATTCAGATATATTACTTTAATATAAACACACGAATGGTACGTATTGAATTGTAGATGAAAGATTACACATCACCGTTCTAATATCTTCTTCTTCTCTTTTACATATATAAAAATCTCGCGTCAAGGTGTTTGTCCAGATTAAACTCCGAAACTACTTAACCGCTCTTGGAGAAATTTGACACTGTTACTAGAATGTTAGTATAACATTGAACCGACATTTATTTAATTTCAAACAAAACAGATAACTTCTAATTACTGTGGGCGTAGCAAAGCCTTGCCGGGTCAGCTAGTTTTCATATTATTATTTTATCCATCTCTCAGGTCTATCAAATTGATTCAAGTCCAAAGGTCAAGGTAATGTAACTCGGTTATGTACGAGTAACAAGGGATATTTATATGTACCAATTTAATTTTATGTCAAAAATAAATATTTACTTTATTCTACTAGAAGGAGAATTTGTACTAGAGTCGTTTCTAGGGATACCGCAATCTTTCCTATCTCTGCCGTCAAGCAGCAGTGCTTGCATTGCTGTGTTCAGCCCCTTGATTGTTAAGGCATCCAACTTTCTAATGTCAACGCGAATCTAAATATATATAATATAATATATATATAAGTTCAATGTCTAAAGTCAATGCAGGACACCCACCCCTATCCACAAGAAGACTGAGGATGTCTTGGTGGTGCACTTAATTAGAAACAAAACAACAATACTACTGAACTACTACCACAGAATAGATAATAGTACTACTACTACTGAAGTCGCAAACAGACATGCTTGATGATGCGCTATGGCGTGGAGTGTGTCTCGTCCGCTTCGTCGTTCGTATTTTTGATGTGGAACACTAGTACGAGTATATGCGAGTGAGACGATGGGAAACGAATCTTACATCTACAAAAAATTATAGGAATGCGGGATATGCGGGACGCATAAGACGATTTGCGGGACTATTTTATTAAATATTGCAATGCGGGACGGTTGGCCACGTTATTGATTGTGTAACTCAAATCTATTGCGATCGCTTTCAGTTTTGACAATCGCAACACATCCTTCACTGTTTTATAAAAAGAAGTCGGTGCAGAGTCCTGTGTTGGTGACGCAATGGTTATCAAATATAAGCACCCATAATTATGGGTGTGCCTCAAGGCTCGATATTGGGACCTTTGCTTTTCTTAATTTACATTAACGACCTCCCACACTTCACTAATAGTTTGTGCGATACAGTGCTATTTGCAGATGATACTTCTTTAATATTTAAGGTTGACAGAGGAAACGGAAATACTGACGTTGTAAATAGTACTCTCTCTAAAGTATTGCATTGGTTCACCATAAATAATTTATCATTAAATTCAAGTAAAACTAAATGTATTAAATTCTCATTGCCAAATGTAAGAAAAGTTGATACTATTGTGCAAATGAACAACCAAATTGTTGAATTCGTCGATTCTACAAAATTTTTGGGTATTACTCTAGATTCTAAATTGCAGTGGGATCCACATATTGAGTTCTTGGCAAACAGACTTAGTTCTGCAGCATATGCAGTAAAAAAAATAAGACAACTTACTGATGTTGAAACGGCAAGATTAATTTACTTTTGTTATTTTCATAGCATCATGTCATATGGAATACTTCTGTGGGGATCAGCTGCTAGTATAGAAAGTATTTTTGTACTTCAAAAAAGAGCGGTTTGCGCTATTTATAATTTAAGAGCAAGAGACTCTCTTAGAGATTTATTTAGAGAAATTAACATATTGACTTTAGCAGGACAGTACATTTATGAAAATTTGATTTATGTCTATAAAAATTATAATATATTTGAAACCAATTTCCAACTTCACCATTTAAACACAAGAAATAAAAATAAACATGCCGTTCCAACGTACAGGCTCCAAAAAACTAGAAGCTCATTTTTGGGGAAATGTATAACTTTTTACAACAAAGTCCCACAAAGTGTAACTGACTTGCTTTTTGATAAGTTTAAAGCGCATGTAAAAAAGACTCTAATGAGTAAAGGATATTATAAAGTCAACGATTATTTACAAGATGCCAATGCCTGGTGTTAATTTGAAGAAATTATTAATGATAATAATGTAAATAATCGTGTTGTTGTGTATAACTATTCATTAAGTAGTATTGGTAACGTTGTACTAAGAAGAGAACTGACAAATCTACATTTGTTATGAAAGTTGAGCTCAAATTTTTGCCTTGAGGTCAGCTTCCAATTGACGACTCTGTAACAATACAGGGAGAAAAAAATAGCCCTTGCTGGTTTTCTTGCTGGTTCTTTCCAGTACAAGGTCTCCCGCCGTAGACTTGTGAACCATTGGCGTAGCTTCCTTGACTTTCAAAAGAGATTGTAAAATCCAAGTTGAATAAAATATTTTGATTTTTGATTTTGATTTTAAGGAGATCGCGATAGATTTTTCCTTTTGAAGGTTAAGAAAGGCAGTGTATTTACTGAGTACTGGGGGTATATTATAACGTCTTAATTCCAGGCAGTTTTCTGAATTTTTATAATGCCATTTCTTTCTCTTTGTATAATGAGTAAAAGCAAGTCACTGATAGCAATTCAGAAAACTGACTGGAATTAAGATGTCATAATACACGCCGACGTCTTAATTCCAGGTAGTTTTCTGAATTGTTATAATGCCATTTCTTTCTCTTTGTATAATGAGTAAAAGATAAGCACTGATAGCAATTCAGAAAACTGGCTGGAATTAAGGTGTCATAATACACGCCCCGGTTCTTGACATTTTATGGTACAAGTTGGCAACGAACATATTGGGGTTCTTGGGGGATTGTAGGCTTGCATATCTTACTGGAGTCATATGTACTATATAGGTGACTGCAGGCATTTACTATTGGTAGACAGCCTGCTTGTATGCCAACTTAGCTTTATATAAAAAAAACATTGTTTTCATGGTTTTAATAAGGTGCTTCGCGTTTCGCGTCTGTGGCCTCATCTTAATTCACTTAACAAATACATATACATATAACAGGTAGATATAACTTCGCAACGCCTCTCGACAAATTAAAGGCGAATGCAAAAATTTTGGAAAAAATAAAAATTAATACAGTTTGAGCACACATTATTTATTAAGTTATTATGGCTGTCAAAATATATATAAATGTTTTGGAGATTTTTTTCTTTTATCTCTAAAAGTTTCGGAAAAAAATGAAAAAACCGCAGATCATGGCACGTTTTGGGAGGAAAGAGCGGGAAGTGGGGAAGGGAGCGGGGAAGGGGTTGACGAGTATTATTGTGAAAAGCGTAAACAGTTTTTCAGCTACTTACCTGAATCCTAAAAAGGTACAATGAATCTGTCACATCACACCTTACTTACAAAAATAGCAATCATTTCAACGCACGCAACACTTGATTCAAAGTTTTGGTATAGAGCAAGCAATATTTCAAAACCACTGCTCATTGATCCCTCGAGAGTTGCCTTTTGTTAGTCGGTCTCTATATTAGAAATAGTAATCTATCTTGCTCTCACGGATTTGTGTATTCCACTGATCACGTCCTGCTGTTATTGGACTAGTCTTATAAGTGCGTGGGTAAAGGCTTGAATCCTTTTTTATGTTTCATTTCGTTTACTGTTTTTTTATGTTTTTCAAGTAAATTTATTCGATTGTTTTTAATGATGCAGGACGATTTTGAAGAATTAACTATTTCATGCTATCATCATTTGTTTTGTTCACAGCTCACTGTTGCAAACAAAGTGTGTGTGTTGTAAAACCTTATTCTTTAGTTTATGTTTTTTATACGTTGTTTATGACAGACTGTATTTTGATATTCCGTTCTTTTTGAAAATAGAAGTTTACCGAAACATGTCTCGTCTATAATTTATACAATAATTTTATAATATATTTAACTCTCCTTAAGAGCGGTATAGGCAACAAATATCTTTTCCTACTAATATTATAAAGAGGAAAGATTTGATTGTTTGTTTTATTTTATTTTATTCAGAAACCAACAGCATATTTATAATACAAAATTTACATATTATAATACATTTTAGGATGCCAATAACAGGTTTCACAAAAAAGTACTGTACGATAACTAAGAACAGACTAAAATTTACCAATTAGAGAAAAAACAGTGAAGTACAAAATTTTACATAATCCCATACAGGGTACGAATGTAAGTTGTGTGTTTTTGTGTATGTGTATGAGTGTGTGTGAATGTACTTGTAGGTGTGTGAGAGAGTGTAAAGGGGCGCGGGGAAGGGAGGTTTATTTGTTTGTTTGTATTGAATAGGCTTCGAAACTACTGAACCGATTTTGATGAAAGTTTATATAGGGATAGTTCGAAACCAGGGGAAGGACATAGGGTAATTTTCCTACGGGAAAAATCTGACGGGAAAAGTAAGTTATAATGCAAAAAAAGTTGCATACGGTCAGCTAGTAATAAATAAATGTCAAAGAGTTTATTTAAAGTGTGGCATGACAAACATTGACACGCATAGAAATAAGGTCCGGCTACACGCTCAGTCTTATTGGTAAAATTTATTGTTTGCAGCAGAAAACATGTGCGTTAAAACGGCGAAACGGTAAACCGCACAAAAAGCTCATTATTTTGTATAAAATTGATTTACACAATTAAGCACGTTACGTGAAGGCCTTATATACGAGTATAATAAAATGAGGTTGAGAGAGTAACTATGCGGGCGGGAGAGGTATAAAACAATGGGCCTCTTTAGTGCGACGCAGATGACATACGCGGATGTCCGCGACGGATGAATACAGTACTACGTGGACCGACCGCACGTGGATTAGGGCGTGCGCCCATCGCGGATGAATTCACAGTTTTGTGTCATGTGGATTGTGAGCGGTACATTCATAAAGACATGCCGAAGTCGTATTTATTGTATAACCATCTCAGTTTGCATGTTCCTAGGCATGATGACGACAGTACTTCACGTACACCTCGCACGACCGCCTGCTGAGTGCTCAGCGAATAGCAACATTACGACCAATAGGCGTGCGCGCACGGATGTCGCGGACGGATTCAATTCACGCGCGGGCTCCGCAGTGCACGGAACGCGCGATATAGACTAAGGCGCATAACACATTGCACCGGACACCGCTCCGGTGTGCGGCGCTGCGGTTTTTAATTTTGACTGAAGAATCTTAATTTGTATACAAAAACCGCAAGGTATAACACACTCACACCGCATGCCCGTGCGGTTGTGCGGCGCGCGGGACGGCACCGCACTCCCGGACGGTGATGCGGTGCGGTCCGCAGGGTATGCCACACTGTGCCGCAGTATCGTACGGATTTTTGCGTAGAAAGGACGTGCATACGCGTAATAGATCTCGACATAGATAATGCGGCGATGCGGGGCGTCGTGCACCGCAGCTCCGGACGGTGATACGAAGCAAACCGTACGGTGGCACGGTTCCGTGCGCCGCAGCCGCATGCGGTTTTCGTCCCTCCGTACACCGCAGCGGTGTCCGGTGCAATGTGTTATGCGCCTAATGGTACATTTTGCCGTCCGTCGCAGATATCTGCGTTCATCACGTCTCGCACTGAAGAGGCCCTGAGAGGTTTGCGTAAACTTTTTGAGCATGCAAGTCGCTATCGTGTGCAAGCAATTCAGTTTTACGACAATTTTTACACATACCGTTTGTGCATGCAAGTGACTACCGTGTAGACACATGCAGTTTTTGGGTCAATTTTTGCACCAGCTTCGCTTGCAATGTTAAGTGTGTAGTCGTACCCGAAATTTTGAGGTACCCTTTTCATGACGAAGTATAATTATCAACCTTCGTTGCTTTATGAGCCATCATCATCTTCCCAGCCATAATAGGCTCATTATTGTTAGGTATACCCCTAAAAAGGGGTACTTTGGTGTGTTTCTCTTCACGCTGGCTCAGGACTTGTCGATGAGGAGCACTAGTCTTGTTCGTTGATCAGCAGGGTGTTGCATAAACAGATGAGGTTGGCTTGAGACGCTTGAGGATTTTTTGGAACCTCTTATAATCTTAGTCTACTCGTCTACAATACGTCACATTATATTTTGGCAGACCTTAACGTATTTTTTTGGACAAGTCTTCAGAATTTGCTACCTACTTATTAAGCGATTAAAGGTATTAAAATATTAGACTGAGGCAAAATTTCAGCTCAATCGGAAACCGGGAAGTGGGTGAAATTTAGCTTGCAAGATTTCATTACAGACACCGAGACAGGTGAAAGTAAATAAAAGCTTGTAAAAAGGAAAAATAATTAAAATTTCAGCGAAGAAGTTGGTTTTCTAAGATAACAACATATACTTCGTAAAAGCAAGTAATTTCGATTTAAGAGTAAACGAAGTAAGGGCGGCGAAGAAATAAGGGCGGGCTGCGTTGAGTCGATGCCCGCGCCGGACGACCGTCGCAGGAACCCGCGGTTTTCGTAGTGTAAATGTATAGCTTGAATGGGAGATTACTGTACCTAATAGTCCGTGGCCGCGGACTTCCGGCGCAGGCGTCCATTTAACGCAGTGGACGCCTTTAAAACGATTTCACAAAACACGTCATAACTTTTATCCCAGGAATAAATATGACAGTTCGACAGCTTTTATATTCAAATTGTCTTATTATACTCGTATTACCCCGATAAATATTATCTTAATTTTCTAAAAATCGTAAACAATATTAGCTCTTAATTAATAATATTAGGTCCTTATATATGAAAATGGCGTTTTGTATGGGAGGAACATAAAGTCGATTTTTTTAAATATAAAATATATTTATTCAATCAAAGTATGTATCATTGCTATCTATGCACTTTTGCCATCCCATAGGTAGTTCATCTATCCCTTTACTAAAAAAACCATTCGGACGGGGATCAATAAATTCTTTGAAGGCGGTTTGGACTGCCCCATCGGAGTTGATTTTTTCTCTTTCAAGAAGTTATCCAAATTTCGAAAAAAATGGTAATCTGTTGGAGCAAGGTCCGGAGAGTACGGTGGATGTCTTAGATATTCCAATTGAAGCTCCTCTAATTTGGTAGCCGTGTGTTGTGCAGTGTGTGGTCTAGCGTTATCATGAAGCAGCAGTGGCCTAGAGCGATTGACCAGCCTCGGTTGTTTAGCAGCTAGCTTTTCCATCATGGTTTGTAGTTGCTGATAATAGACATCTGCCGTAATCGTCTGGCCAGATTTAAGAAAGCTGTAGTAAACGACACCAGCACTAGTTCACCAAACGCTCACAAGTAACTTTTTTGGAGTCAAATTTCACTTGGGGCATGGATTGGCTGGTTCGGCAGGGTTCAGCCATTGCGATGAGCGCTTCCGATTATCGTACAGGACCCACTCTTCATCACAAGTAATGATTCGATTTCAAATCCCTTCATTATTGTGCCGGTTAAGTAATGCAGCAGTCAAAGCGCGTTTGTTGATTTGCTTCACTCAATTCGTGAGGTACCCACCTTTTAAGCTTTTTCGCCTTCCCAATTTGCTTCACTTGGATTAAAACAGTTTTATCACTAATACCGCAACCTGCAGCTAACTCGGACGTGGTTTGCGATGGATCCGCTTCCGCAATAGCCTTCAATTCTTCATTATCAACTTTGGTCTCCGGCCGTCCACGGGGCTTGTTCTGCAGGTCGAAATTTCCATAACGAAAACGTTGGAACCAAAAACGCACTGTGTTTTCTTTTGCGGCACCGTCGCCATACATATCATTAATCCTTCGAGCCGTTTCTGCAGCACTGGTGCCACGGTGGAACTCGTACTCGTAAATAACGCGATATTTCAAGTTTTCCATTTTGTAAACTGAGAACGCAAAGATAAAACACAATTGAGGAAAAAACAAGTGAATTATAATTTTCGAAACACAAATACATGAGAAAATAGCTGTATAAATTTGAATTTGGAATTCCTAACCATAAAGGAGATATTTGAGATCAAAGTGGCCAGTACGGCAATACGCCAATTTCATATGTAAGGACCAAATATAAATACAGAAATAATATTGTACATGGACAAGTACTTGCGAGTTTACACACTCGCTGCACGGAGGTTATGTTGCTCCCCATTAAGCACTACACACATTAGGGGCTTGCAGGTGAATTTCGCCGTGAGTGATAGCACAAAGGGAATCCTAACTACCAACGCACACAGAGGGCAAAAAGACCGCGGCTATGCCGTGTGCAAAGCGCCTTAATCTGCATTGGACCAGCGAGTGTAAAGTTTGGACGGGCAATCAGTAGAAATATCGTAGCCGAAGTGACGACGAAGATTTCGTTAATACATTCCTATCTGCTGATAAAAAATCCTGCGGTTTTAATCTAACAAGCAGATTAAAAATTAGAACGTAGCTCACACTGAATGCATTCGTCCTCGGATGCGCTGGAGCATGCTCGCTGCGCACCGCGGACCGGTCCTTTAATAGTGCATGACGGCGGTTAAAGTTTCAGACTCGTGTGAGCATCTAGTTTATTGTCATGCATTCTTGCGGTATTGCACCTGGGTTCTTTCACAAGGCTATGAGGGAACTCGAGATATAAGTTGATTCCATAATCATATTTCTGCACGTGTTTGAAATCTATTAGCACCTTCCGTTTTAAATCTGTGAATGATAAATATAACATTTATTCATAATCCAGGGTTTCGTGGACAGTAACAAAAAAGCAAGAGGTCCATTTCTTTTTTGTATGCAAAAAATAAACATCCCGACAATTTTACCGTCAAGTGATCAAGATTAAATTGTAAAATTACGTTCATCTCCAGAAGTTTGAATTAAACGATGACTTAATTGGATGAAACTAATTATTTTTCAACGAGCTTTTGGTGTTTAGCGAGGAGTGTAAACATTGCTTGCAAAAATTGTTTGAGTTGGAATTACAAACTTTCTATGTAGACTTTGTAGGAATCTTTAACAAAAAATCTTTTTAAATATTTGTAGTTTCAGGTTCAGTTCCCCAGGGGATTTTTTGTCTGCTTGGTTTGATGGTGAGTTGAGTCCGCCTTTTTTTTACGTTGGGAAATGCGTTACGCATACCTCGCGCTTGGGAAAACGCGAGGTTATATCGGACTCTCCGCGGCCCCTGGGGGCAGAGTGCCAGCCAGAAACCGCAGCCTACCGACTAAAACCCAACGATGCCCCTCATAAACGCCTTGGCACAAGAACGTCCATCACCGCCGCATCCTCCCCGTCATCAGACGATAAGGATATGTCGGGGAGGGACGCCCCGTCGCCGAACAAGACCATGGGAACCCTTTCGGACACTTCCATGACCTCGTCAGCGTCTGCTCGCCTACGGCGAGCCCTCTCGCCTCCCTGCGATGGGGAGGCCGGCGATGCCCCTGGGCATTAGGAGCATCGACGACTGGCGGTGACCCGTGCAATGCAGGACTCGGGTTTCCCAGGCCCGTGTCCCGCTGGTCACCGTCAGGAGGAAGAAGGCGTGCGAACTGCCGCCTCCTCTGCCCCGTCCTTCTGCGGCGGCGCGGATCTGCCGCTGGGTCGTCCCAAACCTCCTTGCTCTCGACCATTTTCGAGATAAGAGATGGGAGAGAAAGGTCAGGGCCAACACTCAAAACCAGACTGTTGCGCTGCGAGGAAAAGGCAGTACACACTTCGAGTGTGTGCTGTGCTGAGTCCTCCGCAGCACCACAGTAGTGACACTCAGCGGTCGGCTCACGCCCAATCCGGTGCAGATAACGGCCAAAGCAGCCGTGACCACTAATGATCTGCACCAGATGGTACGTGAGCGACCCATGCTTCCTTTCCGCCCATGGTTTCAGCACGGGGAGCAACGCCTCAACGGTTCTCCTAAGAGTTCCGGAGGCCGGCTCACCCAGGCTCTCTTGCCATAGGCGGAACATATTTTCTCGTGCCCCTTCCAGGGCCGCGACCTGCTCTCTTGGAGCCATCCTGCGGGTCCCCTCCCTCACATCAACCCGCACACGATAGGCTGCCGCCAGTACGTGCGCCACTAGCTCCCACGGGGGAGTGCCGGCGATAGCGCAGGCCCCCGCGTGTGACACCGTACGGTATCCTCTGATGGCTATGACGTTGATGGCTATCCTCTATGAAGCTCTAGCGCGGGCGCTGAGAGCGTTGGCCCAGACGGGGGCCCCGTACAGTGCCATGCTGCGCACAATTCCGGCGTAAAGGCGTCGGCAGGTGGCGCTCGGGCCTCCAATGTTTGGGAAGAGGCGCCCAAGTGCGTCGGCCGCACCTAGAAGTTTGGGCTTCAACGAACAAAAGTGTTCGTCGAAGCCCCACTTGCCGTCTATGGTGAGTACCAGATATTTGAGGTGGGACTTTAACTCCACAACTTGACCACCCACCGTGATGATAGTTCCAACGCGTGGCTTCTTGCGAGGCCCATAGAAGGCAATCGCCTCTGGTTTATTAAGGGCAACTCTCAAGCCTAACATGTGAATTCGGTCAACGACCAGAGTACTCGCCACCGAGGCTAGGCGAGCTGCGTAAGCCAGACTGGCCCCTCTTGCTGTGACGAGTTGAGTCCGCCTATCTAACTACCTACATCTTGTCTAACGACCGGTTTTAATGTCCTATCTATCTGTGGATTTGCTTACTGAAGATAGCATTTTGACGTATTTTGTATGGAGCTAATGTCAAATGCCTATCGCTAGTAAACAAATCCATAGAAAGAATATTGAAACCGGCCGTAAATCTGCTGCAATAATAGCTATCAAGCCTTTGTCGTGATTCGATTCATGTGCACTCACTTATTAAACTTGACTTTATTTTGCTGCGTGTGCTTCTGTGGGCTGCAAGTACTCCATCAGTCGGGCTGCTACGAGTAAATAGAACGATAAAGGCTTTCACCCTTATCATCATAATGAAAAACTCAATTTACTGTTTCTCTTAATCTCGATTCTGTCAATCGCTGCTCGGTAGCTGTGAAAAATTTAAAATTGTGTTTTTGTTATTGGTACCCGATATATATTCATACTCAATTAGTAAAAACTTGTAAATTTGACATTACATTACATTAATTTTATTTATTTGTATAGATAAAGCATACATACACATACATTATATGGAAGGCATCCCGATTGAAACTGCTGAGTCGCGTACTAGTAGGTATTATGCAATCTGTGGTCGCGTTGCCTTAGCGGGGCGGGCCGGGTGTCTTGATCAAACCTATACTTTACATACAAAGCGGTTTATGCCACGACTCAGCAGCATTATTATCTGTGGCAGCGGCTATCTGGCAGCAGCGCACTGTTCTGTATGTATTTGTATGGAAGGCATTTCTATCAAAGCGGTTGAGTAGCGCTACCAAATAGCACAACTAGAGCAACTCAATTAGGTAGGTATATTAATCGGAAGCCTCTACATACAAATGGATGCGCTAAGGCTGCTGAATAGCGACTGCCAGGATCGAAATGCTACCTTTAACCTACTGGAGGGAGACTCTGTACCAGGGTCACCTGCTTGGGTACCTCCGCCTTGCCTATTTTTGCTGCAAAGCAGCATTGCTGTGTTCCGGTTTGAAGAGTAAGATGGCAGTGAATTTCACTGCCATATCTTATCTTTTGGGTATCTTATTTTAACCGTGACTTTCACAAGTGTGGTTCTTGTAGGGGTTGCAGATTTGCTATGAACGTCGGTGGCGCTGCGCTGTGGCCTCGGCACTGGTCTGTGCTCCGAGTAGAATCGGGAGGCCCGCGATCGATCCTGCCATATACCAATGTGTTTTTCGTTTCACGAATTTCATATGTACATTTGAAGACGGCGACGCTCCTACGGCGAAGGAAAACATTGTGAGGAAACCTGCATACACTTGCAAAGTTATTCAAAGGTGTATGTGAAGTCAACCAATCCGCACTGGGCCAGCGTGGTTTGACTAAGGCCTAATCGCCCTCACTAGTTAGGTTAGGCTCGTGCCCCTCGGTGGGGACGTAATATATAGGCTGTGATGATGATGATGACAAGAACCACATGTAGATACTATAATAGATGACTGTTACCACTTACCATCGGGTGGGAGTATGCTTGTTTGTCGACTTAGTTGTACAAAAAAATAACATTACCCTATAGTCTAAAGAGTAGCGCAACAATTTTACACTAGTCTATTATTATATTTTGTAGACAACCTTACTTTGTTTAGATAATTCTCCTTATTTAGCGATCTATTTCGTGCTGAGTCATAGAAATCTTCCCAACAAAGGCTTGCAATAAGCAACATTGTTTTCCTCGCTCTACGTACGCCTTTGTAGCCAATCCCGGAAATGTTCTGGCGTTTTATAGAACACCTGAACCGCGCAATAAACTTTGGTGTCGCGGCGAAACTCCTTAATATTCATGAAACAGGGACAGCGCTGATCCGAATAAATACAAATAACTCGTAGTGTTAATGTTTCTGTAATTTTTTTTAAATTGGTTGATATGTTGCCACGTTGTGAAGTTTTACTTATTTGATGTAAAAGATAACAAGGATCTTTACACCTTTTTGAGATGTCGATACTTGAAAAGGTAAAAAACCGGCCAAGCGCGAGTCGGACTCGCCCATGAAGGGTTCCGTAGGATTTATGACGTATTAAAAAAACTACTTACTAGATCTCGTTCAAACCAATTTTCGATGGAAGTTTGCATGGTAATGTACATTATATTTTTTTATAAGTTTTATCATTCTCTTATTTTAGAAGTTACAGGGGGGGACGACACACATTTTACCACTTTGGACGTGTCTCTCGCGCAAACTATTCAGTTTAGAAAAAAATGATATTAGAAACCTCAATATGATTTTTGAAGACCTATCTATAGATACCCCAGGGTTTGATGAAAAAAAAATGGAGTTTCAGTTCTATGCTTTTTTCTATTTTTGTGTGAAAATCTTAATACATCTACTTACCAAGTTTTAACAGTGTAGTTCTTATAGTTTCGGAGAAAAGTGCCTGTGACATACGGACGGACAGACAGACAGACAGACAGACAGACATGACAAATCTATAAGGGTTCCGTTTTTTGCCATTTGGCTACGAGAGATACGTCCAAAGTGGTAAAATGTGTGTGCCCCCCCCCCCTGTAACTTCTAAAATAAGAGAATGATAAAACTAAAAAAAATATATGATGTACATCTAGTAAGTAGTTTTTTTAATACGTCATAAATCCTACGGAACCCTTCATGGGCGAGTCCGACTCGCGCTTGGCCGGTATTTTATGTCATCAAAGGCGGTGAACGGGCAGACCAGCCACCTGATGGTAAGACGTCATCGTCGCCCGTGGACAACTGCGACAGCATGGGTGCCGCTTATGCGTCGCCTGCCTTGGGTTTGAGGACCCTATAACTTTCCGCTGGAAGAATGTCATGTTGTAGTGCGTTGAAAACACCTCCGGAGGGAGCTCATTCCACATTTTGCAAGTTCGCGGGAGAAACGAACGAGACGCCCACAAGGTATACTGATGCCGGGCGTCCAGTATGTGGGGGTGGTTGGGGTGAGTACCACTTCCCTGGCGCGCGGAACGGTGGCGAGCTGTCTGTCAAGACTTTTTTCTCGGGAACGCGCAGATATCAACCTAATATTCGAGTCAAATCTCTTCCAGCTGTGAAAGAATCAAACTTGTAAGTCACGTGATCACAAGATATGACCGCTTCTGTCGCATATTTTGCGATTTCACAAGGGAATCAAAAAGTATAGCGTACTTTCCGTTGTTTTAAAATAATGAACTTTGGCGAGAAACAAGGCCTTTTAGCACATGTTGAGGAAAAAATGTGAAAATCGTAAATATGTAAATAGTTAAGAACTTATACAGTAAGACAAGTACATTGTACGAAACCCTCGGTGCGCGAGTCCAACTCGCATCTGGCCGGCTGTTTATACACGGTTGTTTTATTATCACCCCTGAAAATTTAAGAGACGCTTCAGGACACATCCATTATTATATAAAAAACAAGAAAAAATAAAAAAAAGAAAGAAAAAGAAAAAAGGATCACATCAGAAGGCTCAATGACACTCAAAGGACAATGGTTAGCGCTATGTTCGGGGTTTCTCTACGCGATCGCATCGGGAATGATAAGATCCGTAGAAGAACTAGAGTCACCAACATAGCCCAAAGAATTGCAAACCTTAAGTGGCAGTGGGCAGGACACGTAACTCGCAGGCCCGTTGGGGCGGAAAGAACCTAGAGTGGCGGCCGCGTACCGGGAAATACAGCGTTGGTAGGTATAAGGTGGACCGACGATCTGGTGAAGGTCGCGGAAAGGCGCTGGATGCGGGAGGACCGATCGGTTTGGAGATCCCTGGAGGAGGCCTATGTCCAACAGTGGGCGTCTCTTGGCTAAAATGATGATCATGATAACGACCAGTCCATCTGATATTAAGTAGAACTGAAATTTAATTACGTTGCGCTGTGGCCTCGGCACTGGACTGTGCTCCGAGTAGAATCGGTGATCGATCCTGCCATGTACCAATGTGTTTTTCGTTTCACGAATTTCATATGTGAATACTCGTATGTGAAGGAAAACATCGTGAGGAAACCTGCATACACCTGCGAAGTAATTCAAAGGTGTACGTTAAGTCAACCAATCCGCACTAGGCCAGCGTGGTTTGACTAAGGTCTCATCGCCCTAACACAACTAGTTAGGGTAGGCTCGTGCCCCTCGGTGGGGACGTATATGAGCTGTGATGATGATAATGAGAATTTTATTGAAGGGGTGTATAGAGTGCTTTACTAATATTTCACATAATTTTGCACCAGTACCAGAGTCCACTACGTTGGTTGAACCGCGAACTCATTGGAAGCTGGTGAAGTTGAAGCCTTGCCAACTAATAATATAATGTACTTACTTACTAACGAGAAACTTAGTTATAACTAGCTTTCCGCTCGCGACTTCGTCCGCGTTATTTTAGTTTTCCCGTTGGAATTTTATATTTTCCCGTAGGAAAATTACCCTATGTCCTTCCCCTGGTCTCGAACTATTCCTATACCAACTTTCATCAAAATCAATTCAGTAGTTTCGAAGCTTATTCAATATAAACAAACAAACAAACAAACAATCAAATCGTTCCTCTTTATAATATTAGTATAGATGAAAGCTTCGGTGGCGCTGTGGACTCGGCACTGACCTTCTACTCGGGAGGTACGGGGTTCAATCCTGCCATGTACCAATGTATTTTTCGTTTTTCAAATTTCATATGTACATTTGTCCGACGCTCCTACAGTGAATGAAAATATCGTGAGACAACCTGCATACATCTGTGAAGAAATTCAAAAGTGTATGTGAAGTCGACCAATCCGCACTGGGCCAGCGTGGTTGACTAGGCTTAAACAGTCTAATAGTTTATAGGGTAGGCTAGAGCCCCTCGGCAGGGACTTATATAAGCTTTGATGATGACTTACTAACGAATAAAAGGGACTAAAACAACAATATAATTTCGCATTACTTCCAACACTGAACTGGAGACAATACAAATGAACATTTACATTTAGATCATTGAGTTGAAACACTCAAATCAAAGAAGATCACGTGACATATACATATAAATCTTTGAGATGATACACTCAAATCAAATAAAATCATGTGACACATAATAACACCTATCCAAGCTTTACTGGCCGCCTATCGAACAATTTTTGAACGTTTCTTCAATTTTATTGGATGTCGACTCACAATAAAATCGAGATCAAAAGGAACCCTTTGAATATCAGATGAAAACACTTAGAATGATATTCGAAAGCTTTCGAGATATTATGCTGCACACATAATACTTGCTTAGGATACGTTTCGTAGATTTTACTTTGTAATCGGTTCATGTGTTTGCAGTATAAGCTTCAGGTGGCTGAGTTCATTTTGCACTTATTGCATGGGGTTGCTAGAAAAATTGCCTCTGTCTTCGCACTAATGCATTTTATTAAGAAACTCCTTATATTCTATTTCCGCAAATTTTTTATGATATATGAATATTAGTATTCAGGTTTGCTGAAATTATGTCTTTGTTCGAACATGTCGTATAAAGTGATTTTAAACAGAGGTTTCTCAGCTAAATAATTTGAGACGACCTGTGAAACAACAATTAACTTCCAACATTATTTATGAAGAAGGTGACAAACATTGCAAATTCAATCGTTCTACTGTCTAGAACTTAATTTTAATTTGAAAACATGTGATAGCTAAAGTATTAAGCCATCGATATTTTAAAATGGAAAAAAAGCTATCTGGACTTCCAATTTTTAACCTCAGCGTTGTTTCTTGCAAACATGGTCCAAAATCAGTTAAATTACAAAAAAAAATCGAGTCAGTTGATTTGATTTACTTATAATATATATGTGATTTCTTTATACAAAAAAAAGTTCTTCTTTGCGATAATTATAGTAAGAATGAACATTCTGTGCAAATGCAAGGAAATTACAAGGTGAAGCTGTGTCCAAATTAATTTAATTATGAACTACCTGCGGGTAACTTCTAATTTGGTCGGAAAACTATCGCAGCCACAATGCGACAAAGTTTGAAAAAACTAGATGCGTGCAAAGCATATACCGGTCCTCACAAATGAAATACAGAAATTGTCCCGTAAGAGATAAATTTAAAGTTTTAAATTTTTGATGTTAAAAATACCGGAACGTTTGCAATCGTTTCTGATGTTAATCATGGCTATTTAATTGCTAACGTACCTGCCCTCCAACCATGTTAGTTAAAAAAAATAAAACCTCTTCTTCGATCCATCTGTTGCGTCCCTCCACCCCGATCGACCAATCAGACCCCAACTTGGTGAATACCCCAAGAATATATTCTTTAGAACAAAGCAGACGCATATCGGATCACAATTGACGGCTTAAAAAACATTCAAAAAACACAGGACCGAACCTCCTCCCTTTTTTAAGTCCATAAAAATGCATGTCGTGTAAAAATGGGTATAGCGTTCACCGAGCTAGCGCAAATTCGACAAATCTCGCCTCGAAGCACATGGAATTCAAACCACAATATAGAAACCCCCTCAATAAGTGGCTGGCTACATATTAAGTTTGAGGATAGATTTATGGATGTGGTACTCTGAGGCCGTCGGTGTGAGCCGAGCCGCTATAAAGTGATCCCAAATGCAAATCACTTCTTGTTTCGTGATTATTACCACCAGATAACTTGTTATCTTCTCGAAAACAGGACTGTTTATTTACACAACACTATTCGCTAAGTTTGTTCGTCGATTATTACGGCGAATTGATTGCCTTTATAGTTTGTCACGTAATAGTTGAGCCAATATCAGCGATACACATTGAGTCGCGGTGGATGTTTGAAATATGTAATTTAGTAGATTTGTCTTAGGATGGATTTGTTTGCAAAACCTATACTTACTTATATTATTTTGTTTTATAAGTGAAATTGTGATTATTCATGCTGTTAAAAAAGTATCGGGATTCTAGTGTGTATTGCGAATTTCATAATGGACAAAAACATCGAATATAGAGTTTGTCTTAAATTTTGCATCGCCATTGGAATTTCGTGATCGGGGGCACTGAAAATGTAATAGGCTTACGGTGAATCGACTATCAAAAACACGTGCTTAAGATGGAAGATTGCCTCGTTCTTCAACTGAAGTTAACATCGCAAAGGTGAAGGAAATAGTGACTGACTGAATTTTCTCCAAAAACTCAAACTCATAAGAGTCGCTGAAGACATGCTAGAAGAAATCAATGCCGACCCAACATTCATGAAACGCATTGTTACTGGTGACGAGACGTGGGTTTACGACTTTGACATGCAAACTAGTCAACAAGCTTCGGGGTGGCGCCTTCCAACTGAATGGAAATTGAAAAAATCACGCCAAAGTCCATCAAAAGTCAAACTCATGTTGACTGTTGACTTACCAGAACGTCAAACGGTATAAAAAATATTATTTAATTACTTTTTATGTAGTCGGGGATTTTTAAATACAAAATATTGTGCCAGCAGTTGCGGTTACACAAAAATTTTAATAACATTTATTGGTAAAATTGATTATAAATAGATATTTTAAATTAAATATTAAATTATTAAGTGAAATTTTAATTTAGTTGAAGTTAATTAAAAATTTTAATGCTCTTTATGTACAGTTATTATTATAATTTTATTATAATATAAAAAGGAGTATAATGTATTAATCTAAGACTTAGCTATCTACAAACCGATTTTAGGATTTTTGCCTCCAATTTTTGAGTGATTATTGCGCGAAAGAGGATATAATGCTATAGGAAGAACTACTCCTAGAATAAAATAAGCTTGGCTTAGGCACATACTAAGTCATATAAATTTCGTGTAATAAGCACCCACACCCTGTTTTGAACATACATCAAGTGGATAATTGAAAACATTAATCCTGCTCCAAATCTCCGAACTGCTGCCAACTTTATCTGTCTGAGCGAACTTTGAGTGGATAGTTAACTTTGCAGTAACAGTTTTGCTCATTTGCCTCTACCAGTCTCGGTCTGTTTTGGTTTTCAATATGCCTTCTAAAAGGAAACTAATTCGGAGCCCGCCGGTAAACAAGGGACGGAACTTTCGTAAGACAGATTTACATATAGGTACTCATTCTAGACGATTTTGGACTAGACAATTTTCTTATAG
Organism: Schoenobius gigantellus; assembly: GCA_963935595.1. NCBI lineage: Eukaryota > Metazoa > Arthropoda > Insecta > Lepidoptera > Crambidae > Schoenobius > Schoenobius gigantellus. The sequence goes on along the minus strand of OZ012544.1, from coordinate 10,482,581 downwards.
GAATTCGCTTTGCTTCAAACGTATTAAAATGTAGTGTTGTTAATTGCGTTACTTAAAAGTATTGATTTTTATGAGTTTTAATTAACGCATAAATCGATCTTACTTTAATAAACAGTAATTTATTCAGAAAGTCCAAGGTTATATTATAAACTTATACTTATTATCCAAACTTTTACTTCCAGGATAAAAATATTCTGTGCCCAGTCTCAAATCTTGGCAATGTTATTTGCGTTCAGAGTCAATCAGATTTTTGCGCGTTATGTTTTTAATAAGTTTTGGTTTTTCTTTAATTAATTCGTATTATTAATGTATCAATCTTTGTAAATAACATAAATTAAAATTTAGAAAATTTACATTTACATTATTTTTGGCACCGTGGACTTAATTCACCCGGGCTAATTCACCTAGGGTAATTAAGTATACTATTTATACTATTAGTAGACTTCATTCACCTGTTTCTTATTTTTTTGTGTGGGTGATTTAAGTATACTGTTCAGTTGACCTAATTCACCTTTTTAAAAAAAAATGTTTTTAAGAGGATTGTGAAGCTGTAAATTTTCATACAAAAAGCGATAACGCTTTTCTCCCTCTTTACATAGTCCAATTTTCATAATTTTTAAAAATGTTTTAAATATAATGAAGATCTAGGTTTGTACGTTTTGATTTTAAAGTTATATTGTTTAGAATATAAATTATTAGCATCTAAATATCAATATTTCATACTTAAAAACTACCTCGAGCAAATTAATATTTTTTGACTAAATTATACTGACTTACAAAAAAAGCAAAACGTACAAGCATAGATTAAGGTATACTGAATCTAATGAGATCAAAAGTGTCGAATTTCGTAAAGATTTAGGGGGGTTAAACAATTATCGCCCGATACAATATTTCATTAAGAAATGTAGGCACTTGCCTCGGACTTTTTACTCTAAAGCCTAGTGTACACGAGTAGAGTAAAGGGTAGATTCAACTAGCATACGACTCTACCCGTTTTACAAGAGCAACTGTTTACACGTAAATTCATTTTTTTTTGTAGAGTAATTATTAAATAAATAACCAAACTTGATAAAACCAAAACACACGCAAACAATTCTTAACAAGTTTTACTCTACTACGCGTTTACATTGGTCGAGTAGCCCAAGTATCCGGTAGAGTAGAGTGGGCGCCGGGGTGGGGGAAGGCAAGTGGTAGAGTAACTTGCTCGCGGTGCTAGTGCTCTACTCATACTCTACTCTACCAATACTGTTTACATTGGTATAGTTAATAAGACAGTTAGTACTCTACTGTGCTATTATACCGTTTACTCTACCTGTGTACGGCAGGCTTAAGCGGTGTGCAACAAACTGCATTTTTGAAAGTGCATACTCGAGCCATTAATTGGCACTTCACAATTCTCTTAATAGAAGATAAAATGTATATATCTCGCACTTTTCATTATTAATCCATCCCTGCTTCTTCATTTTTTAGCAAATAAATAATAATACATAAATAGAAAATAATTTAATAATCGACATATTTTAATTATCATAATATGTAACTAACGCAACATCTCAGTCCCACACTAATGTCTTCATGTAACAACTCCATTTGAGCTTCCTGAATAATTTCGTCGTTAACTTTACTAAGAGATTTTCGCGGATTTGGATGGCGTTTAGTATTAGAATCTGTTTTAAAGGTTGCAATTACAAACAACAATAACGAAAAATTTATGCTAAGTACTAAACGAAAGCAATAAATTATTAATGCTATGTACTAAACGTCATATTCAAGAAGATCGTATATTTAACAAAAAAAAATCATTAGTGTGGATCATTATTAGGTACTTACTTAGGATGAGATCATTATTTTTGAGATGGGATGTTGTTCCCTATGCAAAGTTTTACATGTGTTTTTTAAAATTTGATTTAAGAAGGGTGAATTAAGTCTACTAAATAGTATACAATTACCCTAGGTGAATAAGCCCAGGTGATCTATTGCATCTTATTTTTGTACGTAAAGTAAATGTAAATTTTGTAAATAAGGTGTGTGAAAACTATATCTACTTTTGGTTTGACGTGTTATTACACGTCAAACCAAAAGTAGAACCTCAAACCTTGGTTTAGTTTTTCAATTTTAACATGTAATCTACATCATCAAATAGAAAATAAACTCTAGTTTTAAAATATATATATAGATAACTAGCTGAGCCCGCAAATTACTTTTCGCTATTATAATAAAAAAAAAACCCTTATCACATAGGGATATAAAAAATAGTTTACGACCTATGTATTCTCAGAGCTACCGAATATACACAAAAAAAAACATAAAAAACGGTCAAGCCGTTTCATAGGAGTTTGGTTACAAACACTGTGACACGAGAATTTTATATATTAGAAGATGTGAGGGAACATTGCAAGATACGAGCTTCATATTAATATACCTTATAATTAAGCTCTTTCTTCGTTCATTTATGTAGATGTGTGTACCAAATTTTATTAGGAATCAGCAGGCCAATTATGGATCTTTTATCGTATGACATGATATACATTTTGAGATAAAAAAGTCGTGAAATGCTTCATTTCGTATTACTGGTCTCCAATAATATCATCACTATGGCATAATTTCAATGATGTCATCATGATATAATGAACGAATGATTAAAAATCTGACCGAAATTCGTATTTTTCGCTTTGCACTATGATACCATGAGATCGGTAATAGGCCTGCAGTTCAGTAATTCTTAAACTACGTCGGTGGCGCTGTGCCCCCCCCTAGACAAATGCCACATGCTAACTTTTCCGCAGTCGTTTCTGAGAAAAAATGTATGGAGATGACATTAGCTGCGGAAAAAATTGCGTGAGGTTGTCGTAAGCTAATGTCATTTCCATACATTTTTCTGCGGAACGACTGCGGAAAAGTTAGCGTGTGGCCTTTGTCTAGGGCCTCTGGCCTTCTAATCGGGAGGTCCGCGGCTCGATCTTTGTATCAATGTGTTTTTCGAATTTCATATGTACATTTATCCAACGCTCTTACGGTGAAGGAAAACATCGTGGCTTAACCTGCGTGCGTCTGCGAAGAAATTCAAAGGTGTATGTGAAGTCGACCAATCCACTGGGCCAGCGTGGTTGACTAAGGCCTAATCACCCTTACTTAGGGTAGGCTCGAGCCCCTCGGTGGGGACGCAGGATACGAACTGTGATGATGATGTAAGTCCTTATGTTATTGCATATCCTTCAATTATGCAAATAAATATGGGTTAGCCCAAAAAATCTCTCTTTACACTCTGCTCCCTTGTATAGTTTATCATTCACTCACTTTCGACTTATATCCTCATCAGCACAGCTTAGACTATAACTTTCCATTTTTTCTTACAGTAATACTTTTGATTTGACTTTGATATCATCAAATGTTTTTGACGATATAGATATTATTATAGGTGTAATAAACGTAACGGATGGATTTCACCTAGATATGTAAACCTCAGATGCACGTCTAACTATTTCTATACTGGTTATATTTGGAACGCAGTAACATTGTTATCATAGCGGCAAATATGGTTGAGACGATGGTAGGTAATCAAATGAGTTCAAAAGCCACCACTAGATCCAAATCAGGTATTCAGTACGGGCTATTCTACTAGTCCCTACCAGCTGTCCCTCCTGGTGGGGACAAGTGGATTTATTTTTCCACTCTTCCCTACCACGCCATCACTGGTTGGGATGGGTGGAATTTCATTTCCACTCATCCCTACCAAGCCGATTTTGTTAATAATTACAGACGCGAACAAACTCATGCTAATGAAAAATATATTTCTTTAATACACTAGATTCATCGACGCGACGGCTCCACATATTTGATTCACATTCATGTACTTTTACTGCATGTCATCATCATATTCGTTTCAGTCGTTACCAAAACTCACAATCACAAGAAAGGAAATGCCATCATAAAATAATTTATGTTCAATAACAGCGATTCCAAGATCTAAAAATTACTTATATCAACAAATTTTACTACTGCAAAGAATTATGTGATAAACTTTTCTCGAGTTCAAACGACGAATTTAGGTAGGTAAGTATTTACCAACAGGGTATGTTATATTGCATAACTATTTGGGTTTAATATGTGCACTTCAATATCCTTAAAATGCAATAATGATCAAAATATGCTTACATGAAATATAAATAAAAAATTAAATACTTATTGGAAGGTACTTAGTCACTTCTTTTAAAAAGTAAAATTCTGTCTGTGTTTTCTTTCGCGAATGCTTAATATTCTATACTTTACGAATACTCGCCGTTACCAACTCGTGCGTACATAGCGGCGTCAATTCGTATTGCACTCATGCTCACAAGAGGCCTTCGTTGAGTGCATTAGTGACTTGACTGGAATCCATATTATTTTATCGACTATCGATTCGTATATTTTTTGATTTGTTTTGCTATTATTTTCCTTGTTTTGGTGATCAACAAGATGATATTTTGCAGTAGCTTTATCATAAAACTGTAAATCCGATTTTACCTCTAACACGATAATGGTAATTTTGATGCCTAAAAACTTGCAGCGCAAGTAACAATGATGAGAGGTTTTTTACTTTAAACTTAAACTTTTTGAATTTACCCGTCTCCGGAGAAAATTATCTATTTGTTATCTTATCTGGTTTTTCCAGTTGAAATGTTTTTATAATACGCGAGTAAATTTTAAGATTCATGCCTGTGATGTCAAAAGAGGTTTTATTGTTTAGTAACTACTTTTTGCGTTCTTATGTAGTTGTTTTTTGTACTGTCACTCTGTAAAATGGCTCAATGAATGAATATATTTTAAGTTCTTTTTTTTATGTATATTTGTGTTTAATTTCCGTACTTTTGAGTTTATCCATTTCTTATATCTGGCGCCCAACGTTGAAAATAAATAAGAGTAATTATGGAAATCGCTGTGAAGAAACGAAGTACAGTACGGATGATGTTTACAAAGAACTTTAAAAAGTTAAACGAGTACATGGAAAATGAGCAAACCACGGATGTAAAAGTAAGTTTTAGACTATTATCTGAATATATATCGCAAATAGAAGTTTTAGACCACACTATTTTGGACTGTCTGATGGAAAACAACGCCACGGAAAACGAAATATCTTTAGAGCTAGATACTGTTGAGACATACAAGGCGCAGTTCGCTTAGACGAAGAATTGAGCAAAGAGGACAAGTTTCACTATTTACTGCAAAGTATGACCCCAGGCTCTAGAGCAAGTGATTTATTAAATTCTTTTCCACCGACGGGCGATAATTACGACAAAGCTATTGACAGTTTGCAGTCTAGATTTGGACGTTCAGATTTATTAGTGGAAGTTTATATCAGACAACTTTTGCAACTTGTACTTGAGGCTAGCGGGAATAAGTTACAGAATTTTCAAGTATATTTACTGTATGATAAGCTAGAGTCACACTTAAGATCACTTGAGTCGTTGAAAGTGTCGAAAGATGCTTGTGCACCTATGTTGTTCCCACTAGTTGAATCTTCTCTACCTGAAGATTTACTTAGAATTTGGCAGAGACATTGCGGGCCAGTGACAGATCCAAAAGATCGTCTCAGCAGGTTGATGGAGTTTCTCAAAGGTGAAGCTGAGAACGAAGAGAGGATATCGATGGCCACGCGTGGTTTTGTTCAGATTAATTTTTCATAACATAAACAAGAGCTCCCTAAGACTTTTTTTAAAACGTTTTTAACTAAACCTATCAATCGTTCAAAGAAACCTCCCCACCACGCGGCAGAGGGAGGATTGAATTTCCACTCGACCTTCAAAAACTTGCTAGCCATTGTAAAATTTGTAGCGTTGTCGCTATACACTATTTTGGGAGACCCTCTTCGTGCTACAAAACGTCTATACGCTTCCAAAAATCCTTTAGCAGACAATGAAGACACTAACTCTAAGTGCACCGTACGATACACGGCGCAGGTAAAAAGACAAATCCAAACTTTTCTCTTATCTTTTAAATACAACGGGCCAGCGTAATCTATACCAATAATTTCAAAAACAGCTACTGACGTATCAACTCTATTTTCTGGTAAGGCTGGGCTTAACTCACCGAAATGTTTTGAACTGAATCTCCTACAAATAGAGCATTTACTGACAACAGCCCTAACTGCTTTTCTACCCCTTATTATCCAATAAGTCTCTCTCAACATGTTCAAAAGCGTCTGTACACCTGCGTGCAAATTTCTTTTGTGCTCAAACTCTATCAGACGAGTGACAAGAATATTATCGGCTTGTAAGAGAATAGGGCATCGAAAGTTGTAGTCATCATTTCGATTGATCAAAGGACTTTCTAATCGAATCAAACCATTACTATCTTGAAATACTCTGAAATCTTTAAGACGACGATCGGAAACTCCGGAAAAACTTTCAGCTTGATACATTTTTAACAAAGCGTACTCTGCATTCTGATACTCAATGCCTGTTATATCAGTTTTGTTGCGTAAATTAGACTGCAAGCGACAATTTTTTCCAAAACGCAGAACCCAAGCCATCATTCGAACAATGCTTTTATAATTTGAAAAATACTGCGTGTAACGCCTTAACTCTGACTCTACAGTTGGACCTAAAACCGAGACAACTTCTTGTATCTCCGCAGTCTTTTTTAATTCTTTATTCACTGCATTCTCATCTACGGCAAAATCGCATACATTATTTGGCCACATATCTGGAGCAGAACGCAGCCACTCAGGACCCTCCCACCACTTAGTTTTTATCAACGTCTCTACATCGCAACCACGTGATGGCAAGTCGGCAGGATTATCAGAGCTTGGAACGTAATGCCACTGCTCTATACTAGATAACTCTTTTATCTCTTTAACCCTGTTAAAAACAAACCTAGACCATGGAGAATGCCTCTTAATCCACGAAAGTACCACTGTCGAGTCGCTCCAATAGAAAACTGAATAATTCTCACCAATGTCTAAAGCTAATTTCGTAGAATTCATAAGACGTGCTCCAATACAAGCGGCAAGTAGCTCTAGGCGAGGGATAGTTATCGGTTTTTTGGTTTTAGGTGACACACGCGACTTAGCTTGAACAAATCTCACGTATACACCTATCTCTGTTTCCACGCGAACAAACAAAACGGTTGCATATGCAGCTTGACTAGCGTCTACAAATACATGAAACGAGACATTTTTAAAATTACTACCTATCAGACACCTCGGTATCCTAATCTCTTTTGCTAAAGGCAACTGCGAATACCACTCTAAAAAACTTAACTTACTATTTTCTGCGACTTCTGTATCCCAATCGTAGCCAGATTCACATAAATTCCGTAGCAACAATTTAGGCATAACGATTATCGGACAAACGAGCCCTATTACATCAAATATTTTATGAATGGATGACAAAACAAATCGTTTAGTAATTCGAGAAGGAACTTCGGGAAACTGTATATTATCTAATGAGAGTGTATCGCTTTCCTTGTCCCATTGCAAGCCCAGCACATGCGTTTGACGGGGGCTTACATCATCACCAGTATATTCCCAGTATCGTAGATCAAATCCTCCTAATTTTAACACTGATATTGCTATGTCACGAAAGCTATTCAGCTCGTCCATTGTACCAACACTCGTAATACTATTATCTACATAAAATGATTTTAACAACTTACCTATGATTTTTCTATCTTCGTACGGCAAATTATTGCTATTATATACACGTGACAAATGATGTTCCAATGTAGCCTCGAGAAGAAAAGGGCTGCAGGTTAGTCCAAACACAACCCTACAGTGGCGGTAAATTTGTAAGCTGCTAGGAGTATCAAAATCCCACCATAAAAAACGTAAAAAATCTCTATCGTTAGTGGCAATACTAATTTGCAAAAAGGCTTTCTTTATATCTGAAATTACACCTATTTTTTTATCTCTAAATCGTAAAAGAATATTAGGGATCAATTCGATTAAATTAGGTCCAGTCTCTAAGCATTGGTTTAAGGAGGGGAGATCCTACATTATGAGCAGACGCGTCAAATACAGGGCGGATAGGAGTGCCATAAAATTGAGTACAGAATTAAGTGAAATAATTACAGTGAATACACTGATCTCAGTAGTTCATATAAATGTCACTCACTGCGCTTATGATCAGATTATTAACTTCTTTTTTATTCTTTCGTTGAACAAGTAACTATTATGTAACTGGTAGCTATTGTCATTTATCGAATATTTTTTATTAGTTTAAGTTCGGAGTATTACATAATATGTAACTTATATTTAATGAATTTGAAGACTTAAATGGAATTAAATGGTACTAAGTTGACAATAAACCGCAGCAATATGCTTCGCTAAGGTATTGGGACATTTCTAACAAGCAATAATTGGATTCTCACATTCAATTTCCTTGAACAGCGCTAACAGCTTACTAGCATTAAAGTTGTGAAACATTTTTTTTTTATGGGATAGGGGGCAAGCGAGCAGACGTATCACCTGATGGTAAGTAATTACCGTCGCCCATGGACACCCGCAACACCAGAGGAGTTACAAGTGCGTTGCCGGCCTTTGAGGTGGGACTACGCTCTTTTTTTGAAAGTTTGAAGGTCGTATCGGTCCGGAAATACCGCAGGCGACAATTCGTTCCAAAGTTTGACTGTGCGAGGCAGGAAACTTCGAGAGAAACGCACAGTTGTGGACTGCCAACCATCTAAGTGATGGGCATGGATTTTTTGCCGCGTGGAACGATGGCGGAAAGAGGCGGCAGGTATAAGTCCGAACAATTCCTCGGAGCATTCCCCGTAATAAATACGATAGAAGATGCATAGCGAAGCGACATCTCTACGCAGCGCCAAGGTATCAAGCCGATAAAACATGTACCTAATATTATTTATTATCGATATGTCCCCTACATCAATGTGCCAAATAATTAGGACATCACTAACGAACAATAATTGCTTATTCGAATTCAATTTGCTCGGACAGTGCTGATAGCTTGCCAAACATTAAAGAGAAGTTTACGAGCAAAAGCGTATATCATATAGATCTTTGTGCTATTATTATCGATAGGTTGAAATTAAATTGTGTTGTGTAGACATCACTACTTTTTACTAATAATATTAATGGGTTAGCTCGACTTTCCGTAAGCATTTAGTGAGGCTGTCATTAAAACATTTTAGCATTGTATAATGCTATATTAAAAAATGAAAAGTGTAAACAAGTAAGAGTGAAAATTTGCGTCTCTAAAAAGTATTGATAGTACTTATAGAATATGACGCTACATTTTCTATGAAACACATATTAAGAGGTTCAGTAAGCGCTGCCTTAAGCTATATGTTTGACATTTGGACCACTCCAAAAAAGAGCTGTTCACGCTATTTATAATTTACGAGCAAGAGATTCTCTAAAAGATTTGTTTAGAGAAATTAGTATATTGACTTTAGCAGGACAGTACATAATACATTAAATACAAGAAATAAAAATAAACTTGCCGTTCCAGCATACAGGCTTCAAAAAACTAGAGGCTCGTTTATGGGGAAATGTATAACTTTTTACAACAAAGTTCCACAAAGTGTTACTGATTTGCCTTTTCATAAGTTTGAAGCGCATATAAAAAAGACTCTAATGAGTAAAGGATATTATAAAGTCGAAGATTATTTGAATGATGCCAATGCCTAGTGTTAACCTGAAGATAAAGAATCATGTTGTTGTTTATAACTATTTAAGTAAACAAATATTTTATTTGGTAACGACACATTAAGAAGAAAACTGACACATCTAATCTTGTAATTGAAGTTGAGATCAAACTTTTGCTTTGAGGTCAGCTTTCAATTGACGACTCTGTAATAATACAGGGAGAAAAAATAGCCCTTGCTGGTTTTCTTGCTGGTTCTTTCCATTACAAGGTCTCCCGCCGTAGACTTGTGAACCATTGGCGTAGCTTCATTGGCGTTCAAAAGCGATTATGTAATCCTAATTCAATAATAGTTATTTGTTATACATGAGTGCAAAGTTGCTTTTTAACCGCGTGCTCAACTTTGATGATCGAGCAAGCGAAGGATTCTAAAATTGAATCACGAGCGCAGCGAGTGATTCAAAAATTAGAATCCTGAGCGTTAGCGAGGGAATCAAAAGAGCACAAGGTGAAAAATCTTTGCACTCAATTGCAACACGGAACTTTTCATTCCCCCTCAGCGAGGAAATGAAACAAAGCAAATTAAAAACAAAAGTACACCAAGGCGGTTCAGAGTCTGTGTTTTTAACAAATTTAAAAAAAATTGTATGATAAATTCGGCACCATGGAGATGGAAGTAAATAGGTTTAATGATTTTTTGAAATCACATACCTAGTGCACGCGATGTTCTAAATTCATATTTACTTTAACCTCAAGCGGATAAAAACGGCTTTGGCGGTCAGATATCGAATTAGCAAAAATACTTTTTCCGAGATGGGGGGATGAAAAGTATATTGAATTTGACTGTTATTTGCACTTCAAAAATTTTTATTTTACAAAAAATAAAACCAACTTCTAACATAATATGTACGTATTTATTTTGAAGACGGTGCTAAATTTTAAGATTTAATAGGAAATCATCGCTTGGCATTGGCACCGAATCAAGTATTAAAATGTGATATTGTGTATTTCTTCTTATATTATTTGTGAATTTTAGATGGTTTTATTTAAAAAAAATATTTAAGTAAATCTTTTTTGTGAATTTAATAACAGTTCACCAAATAACTTGAAAGAATACAACTAAGGGTCAATATGTGTCTATTTTATTAAAAAAGACTAACCTCTAACTTAATGATCTTTCCAAAGACATTATAAGAGATAGACTGACAATACGCGCGGCCTCTAAGAAACCCCCTTCAACCATAACAGCGGTCAGGCGGCCGCTACTCATACTGTATTTGTACTGCATTCGACTGTCGAGCGCGCGTCAAGTTATAAAAATACTTAAATATGCCCAAATAACTTCGTTTTGTAGTGTAAAAAACGAACAGTAATAAAAACTAAATCACATTGTAACATTATTTATTACCGATGAGTCTTAATTATGCTTATTTATTTAGCTATTATCATATCAAAATTGGTTGAAGGGGACTTCATACATTTCGTTTGCATTGTTGGTCTACTCTTATAATGTCTTTGGATCTTTCCATCATCAGCTCGGTTCATGACTATCAGACGCAAATACCCGAAAAGCTTCGGTAACACAAGAAACAGACGTAACTTTAATATTTAAGGGTTTCCTTCGATTTTCCTGAGATTCCTGAAATCCTCAGATCCTAACCCGATGACCATGGGACCTGGGAAGTATACTCTTTAAAATATTTAATTAACAAAGCGTCGTGCAAATGCTCTCCGTAAGTATATATTGTTTTCGGTTTTGACCCGACTGCAAGGAAAGGGTTATGTTTTTCGCGTGACATCTTGCATGTATATTTATATGCAATATTTTTTATACAGTACCTCATATCATTCAAACGGCTGAACGGATTTTTAGGATATCGTTAGATTTGTCTTGACAGCCCAAGTATTTTTAGGTAAGTGATGTTAAAAAACCCAACATAGTGTTTGTGAGGTGCTATTATTAGAAGTGAAGTAAATCATGACCGTTTTATATTAAAAAAATACAATAAAAATAACAACAGAATAACAAGCAGTCGGAGGCATAGAATTTAATAATAAGTCAAATCATTCATAATGTCATACCTCCGACTGCTTGTTATTCTGTTGAATAAAAGTTCTTTAAAAGTTTTAAAGAACTTTCATTTAACAGAATAACAATAACAAAAAAATAATTTAAAAAACTAAATAACCCGCCTAATAAAAAGACAAGTCAACTGAAAAGATGGGAAGGAGATCAAGTATTAGAGTCAAACTTAAAATATATTGATGGTAGTTTTAAATTAAAACTAATTTAGTTTTTTAAATTATTTTTTTTACTATGACCATTATCATTCGATTATAACTATAATTTATTTAATTTTACTATTCAGTTCGGATACTTTTTTATACAACTAAGTCGACAAACAAGCATACTGCTCTCCGGAAGTGATTACAGTCGCCTATAGTATACGCGGTTCCTGTAAAACTTGCAAATCTATAACCCCTTTGTAGGTACGTTGTCAACTTGCGACATATGACGTAAAATCACAGAAACCAGTAATTCTACTGCTTGTCAGCAGCACAAGTGCTTGGCAGCAAAAATAGGTAAGATAGAGGTACTAAATACTAATGCAGACGACTCTGTTACAGCCTCTCTCTGCAAGCGAAGCACAGGCCGTGTATAAAACGGGATAAGAGATAAATAACATGTTTCTTCTCGCTCTCTCATATAGCAATCTCGTAAAGCAAGACGGGACGAGGTAGTAGTAGGGTAGTCACTTTCTCTGTTATAGTTCAATGCCGTGCTAGGTCTACTGGTCCTTGTCCTATTCTTTTTAACCGACTTCGCGACGCAAGGGAGTGGTAATGTGTTTATCAGCCTATGTTTCTTTATATGTATGTGACACTCTAGAGACCAAACGCGTGGGTTGATTTTGATGGTTCTGACGTTTATCAATTCGTCTTAATCTTGCGAGTCTTACTGAAGACATGACATATGAAAAATAAAATTTGAAAACTATGCCATATAGGGTATTGTTAAATAGGTATTTCAAAATCATTTTTAGGTTTCTTTTACCGTTTTCTATTAAGAATTATCATTTAGGATCTATAACGATTTAAAAATTACTTAACAACTATTCTCACATGGAATATTAAGTCCTTACATATGAAATTGGCGTTTTGCCGTACTGGCCACTTTGACCTTAAATATCTCCTCTATGGTTAGGAATTCCAAATTCAAATTTATACAGCTATTGGCCGCATTCACCAGAACACATCGATGAGTCATCGATTGCGAATTTTCCTCTGAATGCACACAAAAATGCGATGACTGACAGCGATTGACAACAATCGGACGCCATTTTTTCCATCGCATTTCATTTTCGATTAGTATCAGCGATTAGTAATTAGTTTTACTGTTGTTTGTCGAATTTGAATTGAATTTTAATAGTTTTTTTATTTTAATAGAAATTCTTTGTGATTTATATGCTTCTTATATGCTCAGTGCTTGTGTTGACACAGGTAGTTTTCGGTTTTCATTTAAAAAAACCAAAACAAACATTAAAGTAGGTAACCTAAATAAAACCCAAAACAACATATAGACATCACAGAACACTGACTATAAAAATATGCGTTCAGCCAAATGCATCGAAACTGGTAATCGGTCACGTGATCGATGACTTAGCGATGTGTTCTGGTGAATGCGGCCATTTACTCATGTATTTGTGTTTCGAAAATTATAATTCACTTGTTTTTTCCTCAATTGTTTTTTTCTTTGCGTAACTCAGTTTACAAAATGGAAAACTTGAAATATCGCGTTATTTACGAGTACGAGTTCCACTGTGGCACCAGTGCTGCAGAAGCGGCTCGAAGGATTTAATGATGTGTATGGCGACGGTGCCGCAAAAGAAAACACTGTGCGCTTTTGGTTCCAACGTTTTAGTTCTGGAAATTTCGACCTGCAGAACAAGCCCCGTGGACGGCCGGAGACCAAAGTTGATAATGAAGAATTGAAGGCTATTGTGAAAGCGGATACATCGCAAACCACGTCCGAGGTAGCTGCAGGCTGCGATGTTAGTGATAAAACTATTTTAATCCACTTGAAGCAAATTGAGAAGGTGAAAAAGCTTGAAAGGTGAACCAGCCAAACCATGCCACAAGCGAAAATTGACTCCAAAAAAGCTGAAAACAAAACAATTGATTGAAAAGTCCAAAACAATTGAGGAAAAAACAAGTGAATTATAATTTTCGAAACACAAATACATGAGTAAATAGCTGTATAAATTTGAATTTGGAATTCCTAACCATTTGAGATCAAAGTGGCCAGTACGGCAAAACGCCAATTTCATCTACTAGGTCAATCAATGTTATATCAATTTTACTTTTATTTACAAAAATTATCATATTTTTACCGTCAAAATAAAAAGACGAAAAAAAACCGGGTAAAAATGACAATAAATTTTAACTGAAGAGAAACAAAGCAAGTTCAGTAGTCCTGTACAAATAAAATATAACGCGGAACGTACAGATTTTAACAGTCGAGAGCGGGACCGATTGAATATTATTACCAAGCTCAAATCTTCCCAATAATGGGTCTTCTTCATTCCCCCGGGAGAAAGAAGTCATGTACAGTAAAGCTTGATACTTATTTCACTGCCTGTGCCTGTCCCGTTTCCAGAACTCCTGCACCCATCACTAAGATCTACTGATGTGATCAACATGAACTCTTTAAACTGTATTGAGATTGCTGTGAGAGCGAGATAGCAAAGTTTGAGTTTAAACACAAAGTTTTTATTTGCTTAAGACACAGTATAATAAAATAAATAAATTAGGGTGGAAAAATGGCCAATAGATAGGAAAAGACTCTTTGTCCTTTTCGAGTTCTTTACATTTTTTGAAATTCTGCTGTTCTGCTTTTTCGATGGCAGCGTTCAGTGTATTTCGTAATATTTTACTTCCTTAATTATTTAAAATGCATTACGGTCTTCTTTTTAAATTCTCTAAAAGTAGAAAGGACCTATTACTTATTTATCATATTATATTTCAGGCTTTACTCCTACTAAAAATCCTTTGGCCCATCACGATACGAAAGAATAAAAAAACTAACATTTGCGCAAGGATTAATTTGTAAGTTGCACGCATTTATGTTTCTAAATAAAAGGGTGCATTTCTACACTAGAAAAAAAATAATTACGCCAGTGCTGTAGAATAAATTGTTTAATTTCCTCGAGCAAACATGTCGTGTCCTTATTTGCATATAGGAGTTCATCACATTGTGACCTTCATTGAATGCGGAGCCCCACTACAAGCGAGCGAATAGATTTAAAAGTACAGAATTGTTTTTAATCTGTAGTTACTTAAACTCGCATTGTGTATTCTGTGCTGTAGCATTTATGCAATCAATAACAATAAATTTTCTTCGTTTGGTTGTCGTTGAATTAAAGTTGAAAGGAATTTTCTAGATACATTAAAACTTTATTTAGTAGTATTATATTTATGTAAAAATAAAATAAATAAATATAAATGAAAAGCGTGACTAAATGATCTTTGCCAATGTATGTTATTATTATTTTTTTACGTTTATGATATTGTAGCAAGAGAGTAAAAGCAAACCATGTAATGCACACGGGTAACACCGCAGGCGGTAGGCTAATTTGCTAATATTTCCTTAACAAAATGCGACGCAGATATCACTTCATCATTTAATATTTGGACGTGTTCAAATAAAAATTGGAATCCTAATGACTAATGAGGTTTTAAAACAAAATCTTTACTAGCTCATTTCTGCCGTTGCTATATCAGTTCATTCATGAGACTTACGGGACTTTTTATACCTTTCTATTTATTCCTTTACAAGACTTTTTGAAATGGTTCGAGTGTTCGTGTTTAAATAGTTTTAATTCTTCCGTTGTGAACAGCATCTCCTAGTACAGTCGAGGTCAAAGATATATTTACAATTGAGAGTTCCAAAAATATCTTTACATTTAAATAAGTTTACACAAACTATGACAAATACTTGCTTACAATGCATGTGACAGTTTCATCTTTCACAGAATGCTCCAAAGTTAAGTTTACAGCCTTTCTTTCATAGAATTTTCATAGAAAGAAAGGCTGTAAACTTAACTTTGGAGCATTCAGTGAAAAGATGAAACTGTCACTTGCATTGTAAGCAAGTATTTGTCATAGTGTGTGTAAACTTATTTAAAAGTAAAGATATTTTTGGAACTCTCAATTGTAAATATATCTTTGACCTCGACTGTACCAGTTTATTGCAAGCCTCGGCAATGATGTGAGGACACGCTCTCGTCCGTCATTAAGTTTTACTGCATGAGATAAATAAATTAAAAAGACTGTAAAGTTTATGAAGTCATGGCAGGCATGTCGACCATTTGACCTTAATATTGCCCGATGGTTGAATAATTAGAAGTTATAATTTTTACATAGCAAAATACAGTGCCGGGATCACAGATTATAAAATACCGTGATGCTAAAATCTGCAAGACTTTTGCAGAGTAGAAAACTGCATTAATATATCGTAGAAGTTTAGACAAATGTAATACGACCATTCGATGGTATGACAGTTTGGTAATCGCTACTCGATTATTTATACAAGACAAATCGAAAAATCATCTATCGATAACAGATCGATGACAGAATGTGGAAATCTGCCAGTAAATTCGCGGTAGCCTCCTCATACCTGATTTACACTCGCGTCTCGTGGCTCGGCTCGTGTCTCGCGATAGAGCGCGTGAGCTCGTCGAGGTGTTTACACTCTCGCAATGCGTTCAGTTGCTTTCGAGCTTTCAGCAATGGAGGACGTCGAAGTATTAGCGGCATCAACGCTGTGCTTAGCCAGCATATACCCTATAACTACGAAAATGATTTGACTAAATATGACTTTTTATTCTTAGGGTTCCAAATTATAGGCCCCTTTTGAGAAAGTTCAATGACGTGTAATGTTTCGCCTGTAGTCAATTTTAAAAAAATAAAAGTAAGTTGAATAAATCAATAAAGAAAAATTGAATCTTGGGAAGGGATCGAACCCGCGTCTTCAACGTACTGTGTTGACGCCTTGACCACTCGGCCACCGAGGTCTTACCAGCCCCGACTAAAATTCAACTGTATTGATATCTTTTGTACTTTGTTAACCAAAGTAATCTTTATTCACTCTTAATAACTACGTATCAACAGCCAACTTTGAAATATTTAAATATTTTTAAAAAATTGGAAAAAAAATAAAGCAAAATTATAAATTTTATATGAAGCTCGCGCGCGAGTGTAAACACGCGCTCGCGCGTACGCGAGCCACGACGCGAGCCCCTTTGACTCGTGCCCAAAAAACCGCTCCCGACGCGAGCCTTGCGAGTGGCGAGACGAGCCGCGAGCCGAGCCACGAGCTCAGTGTTTACACTCGCGTCTTGTGGCTCGGCTCGTAGCTCGTCTCGCGGCTCGCACGCGAGTGTAAATGGGGTATTATACCCCATTTACACTCGCGCACGAGCCGCGAGCGCGTGTTTACACTCGCGCGCGAGCTTCATATAAAATTTATAATTTTGCTTTATTTTTTAACAATTTTTTAAAAATCTTTAAATATTTCAAAGTTGGCTGTTGATACGTAGTTATTAAGAGTGAATAAAGATTACTTTGGTTAAAAGAGAACAAAAGATATCAATACAGTTGAATTTTCGTCGGGGCTGGTAAGACCTCGGTGGCCGAGTGGTCAAGGCGTCAACACGGTATGTTGAAGACGCGGGTTCGATCCCTTCCCGAGATTAAATTTTTCTTTATTGATTTATTCATCTTTCTTTTATTTTTAAAAAAATTACTACAGACGAAACCTTACACTTCATTGAACTTTCTCAAATCAAATCATCGGCCTGTAATTTGGAACCCTAACAATAAAAAGTCTTATTTAGTCCAATTATTTACGTAGTTATAGGGTATATGCTGGCTAAGCACAGCGTTGATGCCGCTAATACTTCGACGTCCTCCATTGCTGAAAGCTCGAAAGCAACTGAACGCACTGCGAGAGTGTAAACACCTCGACGAGCTCACGCGCTCTTCCGCGAGACACGAGCCGAGCCGCGAGCCGAGCCACGAGACGCGAGTGTAAATCAGGTATTATAGTGCACGCATGAACTTGACAAGGTGACATCTGTCTATAATTTGTTGTCTTTGATGTTTTATTATTAGTAAAAGTAAAAAGCTAAATATAATTTCAATTATTTTATTGATGTTGCGAGTTTAGGATATTATTAAAATCCCTCACACAGAATAGATTGGTTGACGTCGACCAATGCAAAAGCTAGTTTTGTGATCACGGAGTACTAGATACCGTAATGGTGAAATATGAGTGATTATACAAGGTGGATAAGTCGATACGACCCTTTCAGCCGCCTTTGTAACCATGTAACTTATTAGTTTGTGAATCGTGTTTTGTAACCAGTTACAAAAGAAGAAAATTTTATCATTTTTTGTTACCATTTACAAATTAAATTCTTTTCGGCCGCCTTTTTATGTAACCATGTTTTGTAACCGCAGCGAGTTTACAAAAGAAAAATGTTTTTCTTTTCTCGTTACCAAGTTACTAGCTAAGTTTCTTGCAGAGATATGTGGTTGTCAAACAGAAATTGGAAATCATCTAGAAGGGTGGCACAATTAATTTTGATGATGACTTCCTAAAGTCTCTTAGTTACAAAACATTATTTTCTTTTACATCATATCTAGAGAAACACTTTGTAAATGGTGTGTATATTTTGTTTCCATGTTCTGGTACGTATTTAATTTGTTTGAAAAAATATTTTGTGATATTTGGATATCAAGTTCGCTTTTTTGAAGTCGGTAAAAAAATTAACCGACTTCAAAAAAGCGAAGGTTCTCAATTCGATGCGTATTTTCTTTTTGTGTGTATGTTACGCGATTATTCCACCAATTATAGACATATTTTGAAAATTCTCTTTGTATTCAATAGAGTATATACTTAAGGTATCATTGTAACCAAAGTCAAGATCTGAGGATGGGATCCCAGGAAAATTGAGGGAAACCCTTAAACTTTCCTTTCTGACCCGTGGAACACCAAAGTAGTTCACCTAGGTGTTCCACGGTTAACTTTCTGTACCCCTGGTTCACCTAGGTGTTCTGCAATTCAAAATAATGTACCCGTAGTTCACCTATCTGGTGAAATACAAGTCATCCTAAATAATTCAAAACTAAATAGTTAAAGCTTTGTGTTGTAATTTCTTGATGGAACTCCATGGTATCTTGTTATTAAAATTGCCTGACGATGATGTATCGAAACCGGTCGCAATAATTTAAATATAATAAAGATTCAAGTGAAACTTGTGAAATTAGTGTTTTAATAACAAGATATCAAAACTAAATGTTAAAATTGATAAAATTAAAGATTTTCAGGACAAGACAAGAAAGAAAACTGCCCTGCGAGCATGGACTTGTCGATCGAAACTATATATTTCCAGCCATCTAAAATAAATTCTTTGGGAAGTAATGGTAGTTTGTGTAAGCATTCGCAAAAAATCAAAAGAGATAAAACCTGACATGTCATGAAATGAAAGTAACGTATTTAATCGGCATTTTTGGCTGCGTAGAAATAATCCAATAGATTTTAATATTTAGAGGTACGGAAAGTTAGCCGTAGAACTAGATGAATCAAGGGTACCTACAGAAAATTTACACCTAGGTGAACCAGGGGTAAAAAAAGTTAACCGTAGAACACCTAGGTGTTCCACGGGTCAGAAAGGTTATAGGTACGCCCAATGTGTTTCATGTTTTTTCCAAAGCTATTCAGGTATTTGCGTTTGGTAGTCATGAATCAACCTGAAGATGCAAGGTTCCTTAACTTTGAAGAGGAGGATGTTAGTTTTTTTAATACAATAGGCACGTATTGTCCATTTGTCGTATTCTTTCAAGTTACTTCGGTGAGCTGGTATTAAATGCACAATTAAGATAACAATAAAATATTTTTTACAAAACATAAAAACCGACTTCATAAACACTTAAACATCACATTTCTGTATTAAAGTCGATGCCAAACAATGATCTCCTAGAAAGTCTTGAAATAAGGCATCGACTTCAAAATAAAAATATGGTGTTTCCTGTATTCTTATATTATTTTCTACTTTTTTGAAGTCGGTTATTATTTTTGGTAAAAATTTTAATCATTTCAAATTACTACTATTTACAAAATATATTAACCGTTTTATCATTTATTGTCGTGTTGTCTTCTTCAACGTGTATGTTTTATAGCCCTTATCTTGACACAGTTCTTTCACACATAGTTCCCGCTTTAGCCAAATGCAGGGTTTCCGTGGAGCTTTTCTCGAATCTCCAAGATGGACGCGTCGCGACATCGCTGAAACGAGATGGCCTGGTGACTGATTGTATTCTAAGGACCGTATTAATAAAACTGTCTACGACAAGATTGAACTATCTTTTAAAGTTGCGCAGTTGAGTTGAGATTTAATATCTTGTGTGCTGATCGAAATTGGGATTTTCTGTATTATTTCTCTAGGCAACTTAAAAAATAAAGTTGAAAACTGACGAAAAAGCTATTGTGGGAGGAAAATCGGCGTTTAAATTGATTGAAGATCGCTTATTTTTCAGTAGCGCCTATGTTTTATGTTTTTGTTTGTAACATGGATATTTAGTTCTTTTTTTGCTTCAAAACACTGACAAGAGTAAACAAATTTTTCAGAAAGCGTGACTTCATTTTGTTAAATTAAAAAAACTTCGTCCGTGTGCAAATACTTTTTTATTGATTCCATTTACAAATCCCCCCCCCCCTACCATTTTTACACCCTTAATGAATGATTTCGGGGAAAAAAACTATTCTTTCTCCTTCCCCACAACTCAAACTATCTCCATACCAAATTTCATCTAAATCGGTTCAGCGGTTATTGATTCCCCACACAAACTTAGGTGATTTTTGTGATAAAAGCTACCCTATGTCCGTCTCCTGGTTCTAAGCTACCTCCCCACCAATTCTCAGTCAAATTGGTTCAGCCGTTCTTGAGTTATAAATAGTGTAACTAACACGAAATTCTTTTATATATACCGGGTTATTTTTCCAACAGGAGCCAAATTTTGTGTGCTTGTTGAGACAGGCAAAATGAAGATCTTTTACTATGGGACCAATCTGGAAATCGCGAAACAAAAATCAGCTGTTGCATACAAATGTTCAACATCCACTGAACCTTAATGTATGGAACAGCTGATTTCTTTTTTCGCGATTTCGAGTTTTGTCCCATAGTAAAAGTTGTTCATTTTGCTTGTCTAAACAAGCATACAAAATTTCACTCCCGATGGAAAAATAACCCGTTATATAGGATGTTTATAAGTGTGATATATTTATGAATATAAATGAACAGTTATTAAAATAATTAGAAACATCTTCCATATTAAATCTCGTTGCGTTAGGGCGACGCCGCGCCGCGCCGGTACGCAAAATGTTCCTAAACATCCCGCAACTTTCCAAAGTAAGTGGGACTCGCTTGGGTTCATAAGCCGGATTTACCAACTAAAATCATATATTTGTCATTGAAAACTATTGCTTTTATGTATGGCAAGATCACAGTTTCCTAATCCTCTTGCTCCCTCTCGCTATATAGTTATAGGAGTTCGGTTGCTGAATTACTCTTGGGATATTTCCTGCCGAACTACTTTCAAATTCAAATTCTTTATTCGGTAGAAATCACAATATTGGTCTAATAACTACATCTAAAAGGAAAAATAAATAATTACTACCAAAAAGCTCTTCACTCAGCATGAGATGCAAAGTCTGCAACACTGATCTTCCGAGAAGCCGTTTATATGTATACGAGTATGTATAACGTATTGTAACACCATTTTTTCTTAAAACTTCATAAAACACAAATTTCGCAAAAACACTTTGGTTTCACTGTAGTTTTAACACAAATTGCACAACTAAAATCATAATTACAACAACTTTGTCAATTAATTTCACAATATCAATGTCAAGTGTCAACGTCAACGTCTTTTCACGTCACGTCAGTGACATTTGCAATTATCTTTGGTCATTATTCAATTTTTGCATAAACAAAATAAATCTCGCGTTTATCCTGGCCTTATTTACAAAGATAGTTTTTTTTCGCCCAAAATCCCGTGCTTCCATTTAGGCGGGTTGATTTTCTCAAAATTCGGAATTTGACATTTAGACCGTTTGTTTTGATCATTTCTATAGACATATTATAATAAAATACACTTAAAGCTACAGATCATATAATTATGGTTTCGTCGAATAGAATTTGGAAAGCATTCACAGTTTGTTTATGGTTAATTTTACATTACGTTTTGTTTTTCAACCAAACTTATAACCTTGGCTGGGAATTTGCAGATTGTAGAATTTCGAAAGATCCGTATGTTGACTCGACACATCTTGAAACAAGTTAAGAATCTTACGAGTGTTATGAAATGAATTTGGTTTCGTCGCCAATACGACGCTTAACATTCGGCAAACGGACCTCGGTTCTAGTAGCTGCGTAAATGCAAATCTGTGCGTGAATGGAACGCGCCCTATCTCACCGTAGTCTGTGAACGCGTCTATGCTATGATCTCGGAGCTGGATAACTAGTCTGTGAGACATCGACCGAAGTAATTTGTTATTGATTACCTAGGATTTGCGAACAGCATTTTAAATCTTAATTTCTGCGAATAAAATCCATAGGTATTTCTCCCGTTTTCCGTGTGAATTTAATTTGAAAAGCTATTTCCAAAGTCAGTTATTTTTGTTTTCAGCTTGAAGAGTAAAAGCTCAATCATATTTATAATCGCCGGCGCGCGATTCATTGAATTAGTTGAATAAATAAATTATATCGATAGATAATACTCCGCCCACAATAAGGTATCTAATTAACTTATTATATTTCATGATTTAAAACAGATTTTGTTAATTTTATTTTTATTTGTGGGTAAATTGATTATTAAATCAAACATATTACATTTCCAAAATTCGCCTTTTTCATCCCCTATTTCATTCAAAAAACCTGATAGTAAGCGGCATCTTAGTGGGATTAATGCATATATTGAGTAACACTTGTGAATTTCATGTTAAATTCTAGATTTTCACTATATTGAGTTTCACATCATACTTTGGCAAATAACTCACAAATTAAGCTGTTTTCTTTTTATTAATAGCAGTAATTATACACAAAATAGGTGCTCTCCCCTCCATATGTCCTTTTTATTAACTAACCAATAAGACAATTTGTCAATTTATTAAAAATTATGTTTTAGAATTCATTTGCTATGTTTATTACATGAAGTTCAAATGTATTGACTGGGATTCCTTCAGAACTCAGTGTTAGACCCACTGACCCTAAGATCATAGGCATATTTAATTATATTTTTAACCTAACACTGTGCTATGAATCTCCAGGGCAGTTACCGGAGGCCGTAGGGCTCCGCTGCTTGACCTTACAGCTAGAAACCATAACAAAATAACCTAGTATCAAGGAGGAATTCTGTGGAATTACACCAGTAATAAATATATATACAGAAAGAATAAGTTAAGAAACTGGAATATCATAACTCTGACCCGTGATTGCAAGACTTAGCATAGAAGGTACGGTCCACTAACAACCGCTCCGGGGAAGGCTACTAATTTCTTTTAAAAAAAGGAAACCTATAACTATTTGTTGGTGTACTTTATTGCCCCCTCAATTTTGTAGTTTTGTACCCAATTTGTACCTGATTTTTACCTGCCGAGATTGATCAAACAAACCTGAACCATCCTGCCCTTGGCTTGTATTATTTAAACATTTAGTTAAGTGCTTTGCATTGAGGGATTTTGTTAACTTCAGTAACATTATGCATAAGTGAATTATAATTGTGTACCTACAAGAATAAAGCTTTTCATTTTGTATCGGACTAAAGGAATAAGTTTGTTTTTTTCTTTAACTTTAAGATTTCCCTATATTTCTACAATTCAGCAAGAAAAAGCATTACAATTTGGCGCCCGAACAGGGACCTGAATTGTAATGCTTTTTCTTGCTGAATACAAATATTTTAAAGATTTCGCTACTTTACATAAGTCGGAGGACTTAGACTTTATAAAAACTGCAAATGGTTCTACTTCACGAGTAACTGGGTATTTATTTTTACCAGTATCGATAGAGAATAAAACTCGTGTTATTAAATTTTACGTCGTCCCTGGAGTTGCTACAGAGTTGTTATTTGGCTTAAATTTCTGGAAGGAATTTAATATTGCGCCAGATATTTTATCATTGTTAGAGGATAGTGGACATTTATATAAAAATAATAATCAGGTGTACACAGTTATGTCAGGCAGCCGTGCTTTATATGATTTTGAAACTTTATCTAAGCTTGAGCGTAGGCTGGTCAATGACGTCATAAAGCAATTTGATGACATTTCCGCAGAAAAGAAAGGCCTAGGTAGGACACACTTAGTGAGTCATAAAATTGATACCGGTGACCACCCACCTATTAAACAACGGTATTATGTAGTCTCACCCGCTAAACTGGCAGAATTAAATAAACACCTAGACCAAATGCTGAAGGATGATGTTGTGGAGCCTAGCGGCAGTGCATGGAACAACCCCGTTACTTTAGCGGTTAAATCAGATGGGTCATCACGTTTCTGCTTGGACAGCCGAAAACTTAACGCCATATCAAAGCATGACGCTTACCCTATGCCTTATATTAGCCATATTCTGGACCAGCTCAAAAATGCTAAGTATTTATCTTCTATTGACCTTAAGTCTTCATATTACCAAGTTCCTTTGGACTCTATTGAGTCCAGAGAGAAGACTGCTTTTACTATCCCCTGCAAAGGCTTGTTTCACTTTAAGGTCATGTGCTTTGGACTTACTGCAGCTCCAGCTACGCAGCAGCGGTTGATGGACCGCCTCTTTGGGCCCGAGTTTGACAATAAGGTGTTCGTATATGTTGATGATTTAATTTTACTTACTCCTGAAGGCCCAATGGCCTTCCAGGATCACCTCCAGCTCCTACTGAGGGTAAAGGAGAGACTTAAACTAGCCAACCTTACTGTCAACATGGGTAAATGCCAGTTCTTCAGGAGACAGCTGAAATTCTTGGGTCATGTGGTTGACGAATATGGTCTGCGCACGGATCCTGACAAAATTAAGTTAAGAATCTTACGAGTGTTATGAAATGAATTTGGTTTCGTCGCCAATACGACGCTTAACATTCGGCAAACGGACCTCGGTTCTAGTAGCTGCGTAAATGCAAATCTGTGCGTGAATGGAACGCGCCCTATCTCACCGTAGTCCGTGAACGCGTCTATGCTATGATCTCGGAGCTGGATAACTAGTCTGTGAGACATCGACCGAAGTAATTTGTTATTGATTACCTAGGATTTGCGAACAGCATTTTAAATCTTAATTTCTGCGAATAAAATCCATAGGTATTTCTCCCGTTTTCCGTGTGAATTTAATTTGAAAAGCTATTTCCAAAGTCAGTTATTTTTGTTTTCAGCTTGAAGAGTAAAAGCTCAATCATATTTATAATCGCCGGCGCGCGATTCATTGAATTAGTTGAATAAATAAATTATATCGATAGATAATACTCCGCCCCACTACAAAAGGTTGATTTTCTCAAAATTCGGAATTTGACATTTAGACCGTTTGTTTTGATCATTTCTATAGACATATTATAATAAAATACACTTAAAGCTACAGATCATATAATTATGGTTTCGTCGAATAGAATTTGGAAAGCATTCACAGTTTGTTTATGGTTAATTTTACATTACGTTTTGTTTTTCAACCAAACTTATAACCTTGGCTGGGAATACTTATTGCAGATTGTAGAATTTCGAATGATCCATATGTTGACTCGACACATCTTGAAACAAGTTAAGAATCTTACGAGTGTTATGAAATGAATTTGGTTTCGTCGCCAATACGACGCTTAACATTCGGCAAACGGACCTCGGTTCTAGTAGCTGCGTAAATGCAAATCTGTGCGTGAATGGAACGCGCCCTATCTCACCGTAGTCTGTGAACGCGTCTATGCTATGATCTCGGAGCTGGATAACTAGTCTGTGAGACATCGACCGAAGTAATTTGTTATTGATTACCTAGGATTTGCGAACAGCATTTTAAATCTTAATTTCTGCGAATAAAATCCATAGGTATTTCTCCCGTTTTCCGTGTGAATTTAATTTGAAAAGCTATTTCCAAAGTCAGTTATTTTTGTTTTCAGCTTGAAGAGTAAAAGCTCAATCATATTTATAATCGCCGGCGCGCGATTCATTGAATTAGTTGAATAAATAAATTATATCGATAGATAATACTCCGCCCACAATAAGGTATCTAATTAACTTATTATATTTCATGATTTAAAACAGATTTTGTTAATTTTATTTTTATTTGTGGGTAAATTGATTATTAAATCAAACATATTACATTTCCAAAATTCGCCTTTTTCATCCCCTATTTCATTCAAAAAACCTGATAGTAAGCGGCATCTTAGTGGGATTAATGCATATATTGAGTAACACTTGTGAATTTCATGTTAAATTCTAGATTTTCACTATATTGAGTTTCACATCATACTTTGGCAAATAACTCACAAATTAAGCTGTTTTCTTTTTATTAATAGCAGTAATTATACACAAAATAGGTGCTCTCCCCTCCATATGTCCTTTTTATTAACTAACCAATAAGACAATTTGTCAATTTATTAAAAATTATGTTTTAGAATTCATTTGCTATGTTTATTACATGAAGTTCAAATGTATTGACTGGGATTCCTTCAGAACTCAGTGTTAGACCCACTGACCCTAAGATCATAGGCATATTTAATTATATTTTTAACCTAACACTGTGCTATGAATCTCCAGGGCAGTTACCGGAGGCCGTAGGGCTCCGCTGCTTGACCTTACAGCTAGAAACCATAACAAAATAACCTAGTATCAAGGAGGAATTCTGTGGAATTACACCAGTAATAAATATATATACAGAAAGAATAAGTTAAGAAACTGGAATATCATAACTCTGACCCGTGATTGCAAGACTTAGCATAGAAGGTACGGTCCACTAACAACCGCTCCGGGGAAGGCTACTAATTTCTTTTAAAAAAAGGAAACCTATAACTATTTGTTGGTGTACTTTATTGCCCCCTCAATTTTGTAGTTTTGTACCCAATTTGTACCTGATTTTTACCTGCCGAGATTGATCAAACAAACCTGAACCATCCTGCCCTTGGCTTGTATTATTTAAACATTTAGTTAAGTGCTTTGCATTGAGGGATTTTGTTAACTTCAGTAACATTATGCATAAGTGAATTATAATTGTGTACCTACAAGAATAAAGCTTTTCATTTTGTATCGGACTAAAGGAATAAGTTTGTTTTTTTCTTTAACTTTAAGATTTCCCTATATTTCTACAATTCAGCAAGAAAAAGCATTACAGTATTTAATTATTTAATTATAAATATGAATGAATGCTGTAAAATATGTAGGTATAATAAAATATATAAAGTAGGCATACATGTAGTATGGCAGTTAAAATGGTGACAAATTTTTAATTGAAATAATAAATAAATAAAGACTATGAACTCGCAATTGTTAATTAATTATATTGTAGAAATCATGGTGTAATAGTGCCACTGACGGTATTTGATAAATGGGTTTAGCTAATTTAGTAAATGGTAAGTATGTCTGCTTTATGAATAAGTGAGGTTATGTTGCTGCTGAAGTAAATAAATTTTTCATTACTCATACTCTGAAAGTAGGTCTGAAATTGCCTGAGGAGCGGGTTGAAAGTAATACTTTTCAGCCCTAGGGAGAATCACTTTCAACTGACAGCTGCTGTCAAATTTAAAAAAAAAAACTAGTTCTATTTTCATATTTCTATTGAACCATGAAACGACTTTCTATGTATAGAAAGTGGCTGTATACAGCCACTCAATTACAGCGCGGTTTTAAATTGAAATAACATAATATTAAGAATTTAAAGAATATATTTTTTTTAAATATGACTTTATTAAATTTTAATTTCAACTATTTCTTTAAAATAACATAGATATGGGCAAAATATACATTTTTTTCTATGATGATAAAAATGAAAACTAATGGCTGGATTGCAGGCCGGCCACAGGAAAAACAACTAAATAAACGGGAAAGCGGCAATGCGATCTTCATTTGTTTTTTCAAGTTGTAGAGTTTTGGTTATACTTCCGTATAGCAGAGATTTGTATTAACAGTTAATTATATTTTCATCCCCCCATCTCGGAAAGAGTATTTTTGCTATTCGATATCTGACCGCCAAAACCGTTTTTATCCGCTTGAGGTTAAAATAAATTTGAATTTAGAACATCGCGTGCACTAGGTATGTGATTTCAAAACATCATTAAACCTATTTACTTCCATCTCCATGGTGCCGAATTTATCATACAACTTTTTTGAAATTTGTTATAAACTCAGACTATGAACCTCCTTGGTGTACTTTTGTTGTTAATTCGCTTTGCGCGCGCCATTTTGTTTTGACGTCGTATTGTTATACTTAAATACGAAACTTAAAAACAAGTAAAAAAAAAACGAAAATGAGTGATTTCAGCAACGAAGAAGTTTATTTTAATGTTGTAGTAAATATGTACCTAAACTGAAATAAAAGTTATCTCGTGATTGTTAATGTTTTATTTTGCATTTAGTTATTTTCTCGCTGAGGGGGGATGAAAAGTTACGTGTTGCACTCGAGTGCAAAGATTTTTCACCTTGTGCTCTTTTGAT
Source organism: Schoenobius gigantellus (assembly GCA_963935595.1). Taxonomy (NCBI): domain Eukaryota; kingdom Metazoa; phylum Arthropoda; class Insecta; order Lepidoptera; family Crambidae; genus Schoenobius; species Schoenobius gigantellus. Next base: position 10,454,270 of record OZ012544.1, on the reverse strand, counting down.
TCCCTCGCTAACGCTCAGGATTCTAATTTTTGAATCCTTCGCTTGCTCGGTCATCAAAATTGAGCACGCGGTTAAAAAGCAACTTTGCACTCATGTATAACAAATAACTATTGTATAATATTGTGTAAAAATTAACACAATAAGTTCATCTAAGTCAGGTATGGAGTTTTTGATTTTATAAGAGAAAGGGCTAAAGCAGAAGTTGTTGATTTATGTAAAAAAATACACATTTATTCTTTAGCTAATTATTTGTTTTATTTTTACTTTCCTTGTATTCGTAATGAAAAGCACAGTGTTGACCTCGGGTTAAAGACTTATTTAGTCCCTCGAACTATTGGTGCCCTCGCTACGCTCGGGCGCCAAATACCGTCTCGGGACTAAATAAGTTACTTTCACCCCTAGGGTAACAATGTAATATTTCATCCCCCCATCTCGGAAAGAGTATTTTTGCAATTCGATATCTGACCGCCAAAGCCATTTTTATCCGCTTGAGGGTAAAGTAAATTTGAATTTAGAACATCGCTTGCACTAGGTATGTGATTTCAAAACATCATTAAACCTATTTACTTCCATCGCCATGGTGTCGAATTTATCATACAATTTTTTTTAATTTGTTATAAACTCAGACTCTGAACCTCCTTGGTGTACTTTTGTTTTTAATTTGCTTTGCGCGCGCCATTTTGTTTTGACGTCGTATTGTTATAAATAAGAAACATGAAAACAAGTAAAAAAACGTATTATTTGTTATACATAATATAAATATTTTTCTGTAATATTTACCTATCATAATGTTGTAGTAAATATGTACCTAAACTGAAATAAAAGTATCTTGTGATTATGTTTTATTTGGCATTTAGTCATTTCCTCGCTGAGGGGGGATGAAAAGTTACGTGTTGCACTCGAGTGCAAAGATTTTTCACCTTGTGCTCTTTTGATTCCCTTGCTAACGCTCAGGATTCTAATTTTGTAAATTTTAGAATCCTTCGCTTGCTCGGTCATCAAAGTTGAGCACGCGGTTAAAAAGCAACTTTGCACTCATGTATAACAAATAACTATTAAATTTATTCTTGAATAACCCGACGGACTACAGCCGCCAGTCCTGTGAGTCATGTGTCCTGTCCAATGTCACCTAAGTTTTGCATTTCTTTAGGATATGTCGGTGACTCTAGTTCTTCCACGGACCTCATCATTTCTGATGCGATCGCGTAGAGAAAACCAAACTAGCCATAGAACAAGCAACGCAGACCAAAAAAAAACAAAAAGGTGGTCCTGAACTCAGCGATGCTTATCTAATATTTTCATTGTATATTTATTACATCCAGGAAGATAAGAAAGTGTATCTAAGTTCGTGTTAGACATTTAACCGCGCAACGAAGATTACTTCCCCCTCAATTACCTCACATCCGCTCCGCACGGCTTCATCGAGCTGTCAAGTAATATTAAACGCTTTGTATTATTAGCCTTCATAAGGACATTTTCGCTACCAGTTGCGTCCCGTTTTTGCGAACGCTGAATGAATAGTTATGTTATGTTATTACCGTTGTTATTAGGACAAGCGTGTGTTCTTTTCTTTTGTAATGCCTTTACGTAACGATAAAGGAATTGGATTTATAGAAAAAATTGTTGGAGGAGTGGAAGTTTTTTGTGTGTATTGAATACACACAAAAAACTCCGTCTCACACACAAAAAAATACAGTAAGAGGGCGTGAATTCAAAACTGCTTCGATTTGATGCAGCAAAGTATTAAATTCATCATAATTTAAGGTCAAGTTACCAATGACGCGAAAGAGGTGAGTCTTCATACTCTTAACGGCGGCTTTAAAAATTCCACCGAAATGACTGGCATAAGGCGGATTAAAATGCCATGTAATGGAAAAAGTCGATAATTTGCAATTTATTTGACGTTGAACTTCTTCGTTACGCAAATAGTCAAAGAGTTCTCTGAGATAACGATCACATCCTACAAAGTTTCGACCACAATCAGAATAAATATCAGAACAAAGTCAGTCAGTTTACAGTTTTATCAGGTAGGGTAGCGTATTCCTTGAAAATTGGAGCATCGATAAAAAGTTACAAAGAAGTAGGTAGAGACATACCTTTTTTTTTTTTTTCGATGGGAATGCGTGACCGCACCGTACTCGCCGTTGGCTAGACGACGAGCGTGTGTGGCCTCTCCCGGCAGAGTGCCGGGCCTACCCACTAAACCCCCCGGTGTTCTCCCTGCCCTTATGGGCGCGCGTGGTAGGGTCCACACTGCGACTACCACTACCGACGCGCCCGGGCTAGCCCGACCTAACTGGTCGGGCTATCGCCAAGGGGGGATTGCCCGAGAACACTAGGGCAATCCCCAGACGGAGGGCCTTACGGCGACGTGCACGGGGCCAACCGTGCACGCAGGCCTCCACGGCAGGGTCATTAGGCGGGCATCGCTTGTGCGAATGCCCGCCTTCGCCTGCCTGTCCGTCTGCGGCGGATGGGAGCGGCTTGAGGATCATTCTCCCGCTTCCTCTCCGCGGCCTCCTTTTGCAAGATGACGTCCTCGCAGAAGGAGGTGACATCCCCCCATTCCGCCTCGCCGCGGAGCATGGCCACGACCATGCTCGTCAGCGAGAGGTTTCCGTCACCCAGCGCAGCGATGAGTTCGCTGCGCTGGCGTCGCCAGGCCGGGCACTCCAACAGGGTGTGCTCGGCAGTGTCGTCGGGAGCGTCGCAGTGATGACACTGCGGCGTTTCCTCCCGACGCGCGACCCGGTGCAGGTAGTGGCCAAAACAACCATGTCCGGTCAGTACCTGCACCATGCGGAACGAGAGACTGCCCTGCCGGCGCCCTACCCACTCCTCCAACACCGGACGTATCGCTTCTATCGTCCGGTGGCCGGCAGCTGAGAAGGCGAGCGCCTCACCCCATCGACGCAGAGTCTCCCTCTGCGCCTGGGTACGAACCCGCTCCACTTCTTCAGGAGCGGATCGTCCCACCCGTTCTCTGACAGAAACCCGATGTCGATACACCTCCGCATGGATGCGTGCATCGACATCCCACGGCGTTTGACCCGCAAGAACGCAGGCCGCGCCGTGACTGACCGTGCGATAAGCTCGCACGGCCCGGGTTGCTATGACCCTCTGCGGACGTCGCAAGAGGGCCACCGTTCGGGGGGAGAGGCACTCCGCCCACACCGGGGCTCCGTAGAGTGCCATTGACCGTATCACCCCGTGATACAGTCGACGGCACGCCGATCCTGGCCCTCCTACATTAGGGAGGACCCGTCCGAGTGAGGCTGCGGCGGCACACAGCCGTGGAGTGAGGAGCTTGAAGTGCTCCTCGAAACTCCATCGGGGGTCCAGAACAAGGCCGAGGTACTTGAGGTGCGCCTCGACCGGTATACGGACCCCCTCCACTCGGACTCGGAGCCCCGGTGGGATCCTTGCGACGGGGGGCGTGGAAACTCATGGCCCTCGTTTTATCAAGGGCCACGGCCAAGCCCAGGAAGCGGATGCGTCGGACTACTAAAGAGGTGCAGACCGACGCAAGGTGGGCCGCCTCCTCCCCCGTTTTGGCTCTTGCCGCGACGAGCGATAGAGACATACCTAAAATTGTATATATTTGTTATTGCAACTAAGTTGGTAAACAAGCAAACTGCCCACCTGATGGTAAGAGGTATCAGTCGCCTATAATACATGTGGCTCTTGTGAGATTCGTGAGATTCGCAGTAAAACTGCAACCCCCAATAGATTGGTGTACGTTGCCAACTTGTGACATCAGATGTCAAGTCACGGTACCCAGTAATTTCACTGGCATATCTTACTCTTCAAACCGGAACACAGCAATGGAAGCACTGCTGCTTTGCGGCAGAAATAGGTAAGACGGAGGTACCCAAGCAGAGGTACCTAAGCAGCTGAAGCAGCAGGCAGGTACAGAGTGTGTATTGAATACACACAAAAAACTCCGTCTCACACACAAAAAAATACAGTAAGAGGGCGTGAATTCAAAACTGCTTCGATTTGATGCAGCAAAGTATTAAATTCATCATAATTTAAGGTCAAGTTACCAATGACGCGAAAGAGGTGAGTCTTCATACTCTTAAGGGGCTATGTCGAAAAAATTGGTTATTTTTAATGTAATGTCATTGGTCACTGAGAGATCTTACAGATCTGAAACTTAAATATGTGTTTTTTTATATCTTTAGCTAGAAACGCCAAAAACCGGAAACGCGATTTAAAGATTTTGCCTCGATACATTTTATTTTTTAAATTACCTCTTAAAAATAAGAAAATTCAGGATTACTAGTAAACGGTATTAGGTATTCATTAAAAAGTTCCATAAATAAGTAGATATCATCATTATTTAGAATCGTGTAAAAGCGTTTTTTTCTAATCATTATAGTTATTTTTTTATAAAATAATTTGTATTTTGTCGCTTACGTCGATAATTTCGAAGCGACCTGATTGCATGCGGGCGCAGTGCATTCACGACTTTGATGCCATAGATATAAAGACTAGCTACTTGAGCACGGGGGGCGCCCCGCGTTTACGTATAGACCACGCCTCCCATTGTTTGATTCATTTTCGATGTAGCGCCTTAACGGCGGCTTTAAAAATTCCACCAAAATGACTGGCATAAGGCGGATTAAAATGCCATGTAATGGAAAAAGTCGATAATTTGCGATTTATTTGACGTTGAACTTCTTCGTTACGCAAATAGTCAAAGAGTTCTCTGAGATAACGATCACATCCTACAAAGTTTCGATCACAATCAGAATAAATATCAGAACAAAGTCCGCGTCGAGAAATAAAGCGACGTAATGCATTAAGGAATGATTCCGTGGAAAGCTCGGGTACAAGCTCGAGGTGTACGGCTTTTGTGGACATGCACACAAACAAAGTTTTAATGCACACAAAAAAAAGGCATTACAAAAGGCATTACAAAAGAAATTCACTGACATTATACACGGTGTTTCATAATAACCAATAAATAATCAATGCGTTATCTAAAATTAATTATTAAAATGTGTTTACCCGTAATCTCATTCAACCCAAAATTTTCATGTATATCATAGTATCATCATCATGTCTATGATTTACATGAAAATTTTGGGTTGAATGACATTACGGGTAAACACAATTTAATAATTAGTTTTCGATAACGCATTGATTATTTATTGGTTAATATGAAACACCGTGTATATAAAGGATAATAAGGATTTATAGAAAAAATCGTTGAAGGAGTGGAAGTTTTTTGTGTGTAATCACTGACATTATATATAATGGGGAGACTCTGTACCTGCCTGCTGCTTCAGCTGTTTAGGTACCTCTGCTTGGGCACCTCCGTCTTACCTATTTCTGCCGCAAAGCAACAGTGCTTCCATTGCTGTGTTCCGGTTTGAAGAGTAAGATATGCCAGTGAAATTACTGGGTACCGTGACTTGACATCTGATGTCACAAGTTGGCAACGTACACCAATCTTTTGGGGGTTGCAGTTTTACTGCGAATCTCACGAATCTCACAAGAGCCACATGTATTATAGGCGACTGATACCTCTTACCATCAGGTGGGCAATTTGCTTGTTTACCAACTTAGTTGCAATAACAAATATATACAATTTTAGGTATGTCTCTATAGTTGCGGGCGTGGGCAGAAGTACCGCCCCACCTTGCCGGGGATGTCGACGGCATGGTGGAGCTCTTCGCAGACGATATGAAGGTCGTCTGCCAAGCCGCCATGCCACGCGCATGGTGGACGCAGGAGATTGCGGACCTGCGGACCACCAGTATGAGGGCCAGGCGCGCCTACGTGCGCTGTCGTAGGCGTGCCAGAACTACACCTGACGAGGAAGCTGAACTTCGTCGGGTGTATGCGGCAGCCAAGAAGGCCCTGCGGAACGAAATCTGCAGGGCCAAGGAGGAGTCCAGGGAGCAGTTTATACGGCTCCTGGACGACGATCCGTGGGGGCGTCCATACCGGTTGGTGAGGGGGAAATTTAAAGCTTCCGCTCCCTCTACCTCCGCTATGGACAGCGGGCTGCTGGACCGGGTGCTGAGGACTCTGTTCCCCGATCCCGGTCCGTTCCAGCCTCCCAGAATGGTCCCCCCGGATGCTCCTCCGGAGGAAGTGGCTGTCGCTATCCCTCCCGTGTCGAACGTGGAATTTGACACGGTGAGGGAACGGCTCCGGCGCAAAAAGAAGGCGCCGGGACCGGACGGTGTCCCAAGCAGGGTTCTGGCCCTCGCCCTGGGACACCTCGAGGAGCGGTTCCGAGGGGTGCTTGACCTATGCATAGCCTCGGGCCGCTTCCCCAGTCGATGGAAAGTGGGTAGGCTCTGCCTGTTAAGGAAGGAGAGCCGCCCCGCAGATTCCCCGACTGGGTATCGGCCGGTGGTGCTGCTCGACGAGGCCGGGAAGTTTTTCGAGAAGATTCTCGCTTCCCGCATCGTCGAGCACCTAGAGGACCGGGGGCCGGATTTGGCTAACAACCAGTTCGGCTTCCGCACCGGCCGGTCCACGATGGATGCGGTGGCCCTCCTTAAGGGGTGGACGGAGGAGGCCACAGCTCGTGGGGAGACTGTTGTTGCGGTGTCTCTTGACATCCGCAATGCTTTCAACAGCCTGCCCCACGAGTGCATAAAGGAGGCACTCCGCTTCCACCGGGTGCCTCCGTACCTCCGCGCCCTCGTGGAGGACTATCTGCAAGGCAGGTCCATCCTCTACGAGGGGCCGGACGGGTGCGTCCATACGTGGGCAATGGCGGCAGGTGTGCCCCAGGGTTCCGTACTAGGTCCTCTACTATGGAACCTGGGGTACAACTGGGTCCTGCGAGGCGACCTCCTTCCACGAATGGAGGTCGTCTGCTTCGCCGACGACACGCTTGTCGCGGCGAGAGCAAAAACGGGGGAGGAGGCGGCCCACCTTGTGTCGGTCGGCGCATCACTCGTCGTTCGACGCATCCGCCTCCTAGGCCTGGACGTCGCCCTTGATAAAACGAGGGCCATGATGTTCCACGCCTCTCGTCGCAGGATCCCACCGGGGCTCCGAGTCCGAGTGGAGGGGGTCCGCATACCGGTCGAGGCACACCTTAAGTACCTCGGCCTGGTTTTGGATCCCCGATGGAGCTTTGAGGAGCACTTCAAGCTCCTCACTCCACGGCTATGTGCCGCCGCAGCCGCACTCGGACGGGTCCTCCCTAATGTAGGAGGACCAGGATCGGCGTGCCGTCGACTGTATCACGGGGTGATACGGTCGATGGCACTCTACGGAGCCCCGGTATGGGCGGAGTGCCTATCCCCCCGAACGATGGCCCTCTTGCGACGGCCGCAGAGGGTCATAGCAACCCGGGCCGTGCGAGCTTATCGCACGGTCAGCCACGGCGCAGCCTGCGTTCTTGCGGGCCAAACGCCGTGGGATGTCGATGCACGCGTACATGCAGAGGTGTATCGACATCGGGTTGCCGTTAGAGAACGGGGGGGACGATCCGCTCCCGAGGAAGTGGAGCGGGTTCGTACCCAAGCGCAGAGGGAGGCTCTGCGTCAATGGGGTGAGGCACTCGCCTTCCCAGCTGCTGGCCACCGGACGATCGAAGCGATACGTCCGGTGTTGGAGGAGTGGGTAGGGCGCCGGCAGGGCAGTCTCTCGTTCCGCATGGTGCAGGTATTGACCGGACATGGCTGTTTCGGTCACTACTTGCACCGGGTCGCGCGTCGGGAGGAAACGCCGCAGTGTCATCACTGCGACGCTCCCGACGATACTGCCGAGCACACTCTGTTGGTGTGCCCGGCCTGGCGACGCCAGCGCACAGAGGGACACGCTCCATACAAGGGCGGTCATAAATAGTTAAAGTCCTGTTACTATCAATACATTGTATTATTTTAGTGACTTATAGTTGTAAAAGTGTTTTAGGAACATTAAAATGAAAGAAGTACATGTATTTACGGAATAAAAAACGTTTACTTCAGTAAAAAACAAATATAAACAATAACATACTTTTACCTAAATTTATCATGAACAAACACATAAAAATTGGAATGTAAAACATATATTTTAAATAAAATAAGAGTCAAAACATTGATAACATTATTTAATTATAATAAAATAATAGAAATAAATAAATTAAAATTAATTAAATACAAAAAAAACAAAACAACTAACAAAATACAAATAAATTATTCTTATTCTAACAATATTAAACATGTAACAATTCTATTACACTTTGTGACAGAGTATTTTTCTTTTTAGGGGGAAGTTTCCGAAGACTTGTAATATAAGGATCTGAATGTAATAATAGTCGTTGTATTAAATCTTGATTGGTAACTTCACGTGACATTTTTCGAGTGTGACTTCGTCTATAAATTTTGATATACTTATTTGTCGCTTCAGCAGCTTCTTCGGAAAGTTCTCCTATAGATAACAATGCATAACTTATAATATCTGATCCATGTACGAGCACCTTGTGGACAGAAGCAGGAAGACTATACCACGGATATTCCTCGACCAGGCTGTATGCTGTTTGTAATGCATAGTCTTTAAACTTGCATTCATTAATTTTATGTCCAGAAGATAACGTTTGTAATATTACACAACAACGATCTATGAGATCCTTATTCAAACCTGTAATTTCAGCAGATACAGCTGATTCCAAAAAAAACTTCCTGGCCGTGTTTCCGTCGTTAGACGTCCCGCTTCCACCACTACGCGGCTTGTCAACTATTAAACCTAATCGTTCCCTAAACTGGGACTGTACATATTGTTTTTTATTTGATAACAATTGTTTATCACTATCTAGCCTAACTTGCCATTTTTTTATGTCTAATCTATATGAAAGATGAATAAAATATTCGAAGAAACGTATCCAAGAATGTAGTGGTGATAATCCAAATTGGTATCTACTCTCTATTACAGGTTTTTGTAAACATTCGTCTATTTTATTCATCTCTTTAGGGGTAGCATTACATATATAACATCTACTTGTAGATGTTTCACTTAAAGCACTACAAATTTTACCATCTACCATTGAAAGCTGCAACTTATGAGAAACGACCAATTCACGATTGTCGATCTGAATAAAAGTAGGTTGCAAACTTTCAATTTTATCCTTAAAATAAGCTTCCTCTTGCAAAGACACTGCTGTGCTTTCTTTCAAAAATTGAAGTCGAATAGGACGGCAGTACCTAGTGGAAGAGGGTCGAGGATTTTTCCATAAAATTTTACAATTATCTTCAGCTAATTTTACAATAATTTGAAGGGGTACATAAGATGTTACAAACAAACTACTATCTTCTAAAGTTGAATCTGAAAAAAATTGTTTGTATTCACTATGTCCAGTGCTGCCATCGAATCCCCATTTCCCAAGTAAAGAGATATTAGACAAACAATCATCAGGAATCTGATCTAAGACCTCTTTTTGAGATTCAAGGATTCGAGAAGCTGTGTGATCAAAAAGACTTTGTAATTCAACTTCAGCTGAAGACTCGGAAACAGTTATATTAGAAGGGTAACATCTCTGTTTCGCTTTAGTAATTTGTTGGTAACATGGTAATACATTAGGAGAAATCTTACTATTAACAAAGTTTTTAATTAATAAATACTGATGTTTTGTCAACTGAGCATCAGTCACAAGTGACAAGACATCATCAGTGCTAACTCTAGATATACACGAATCGAATGAACAGTCTGAAACATCAAGCAATGCACTCACAGTAGAATCATCAGACTTTGACAAATCAGCTACTCTCCGACGTTTAGTCCTTTTACTACATTGCGTAAAAGGTTTTCGAGGACGACCACGTGAATGACACGGCGACGTTTCAGACGGAGTACATTGCTTATTGTTTTTCACAAGTTGAATTTTTTCAATAACATTAAACCAATCGGAATTCTTATATAAAAGCTTGGTTTTATCCCTATTACATTTTTTCCAGAATCGAGCAATAGCTTTACATAAATTATTAACAATTTTCTCTAAATAATGAATATCAATGTTCTCAGCATCGTCGTTCAGAGTAGTCAACAAACTTTGTAGGACTTGACGACACTTTTCCGAGTCATTATCGGTATTGACAGTTAGCCATATTTCAAGAATATGCATTCTTGAAAACGAGCATATATATAAATTACCTAAAACAAAAAAAAAACGGTTAAAATTCAGTCACAAAACCTACACAAAGCACTAAGACTAAATAAACTAATTTCGTAGCAAATGCTACGAGATAATCTGGCAACCGTAGCACCCTTGTCATCGCCAAAAGGGCAGATAAGGGCAGCCAAGTTTTAATTTTCCTAAGATAAGAAAGTCTAAAGATTATGGTGCAATATACCTCCATAGTCGGAGCGAGTGGGAACATATTTAAAAGTTTATTCAAACTTTGAATATTAAAATATAATACTCCAAGAAAAGTCGCCTCGTAGCAATGACATACTAAAGAAAATATATACTAAGATACAATTAAAATAAAAATATTAATTATTACATACCCTGTTCTTGGATATCCATTTCAGAAAAAACTCACACAGCACTCACAGGTCCCGCAATGACAACAAATGACGTCACGCTTTTTAATGACTCACTGATAACAGTATTTACGATTGGCGATGCGCTCTCTTTTAATGCACAATAGATAATGAAGGCGCACTCTAATTACTGACCTATTTATAGTTTCAGAAGGTACCGCAACTATCCAATGTAACGACAAGGAATAAAATGTAAAACAAGAAAGCAGGTTTTTAAGATTTATGACCTATGGATGTCCCACAGTGCAGCGCAGCGAACTCAACGCTGCGCTGGGAGGCGGAGACCTCTCGCTGCCGAGCATGGTCGTGGCCATGCTCCGCGGCGAGGCGGAATGGGGGGCTGTCGCCTCCTTCTGCGAGGACGTCATCTCGCAGAAGGAGGCCGCGGAGAGGGAGCGGGAGAATGATCCTCAAGCCGCTCCCATCCGCCGCAGACGGACAGGCAGGCGAAGGCGGGCATTCGCGCAAGCAATGCCCGTCTAATGACCCTGCCGTGGGGGCCTGCGTGCACGGTTGGCCCCGTGTACGCCGCCGTAAGGCTCTCCGTCTGGAGATTGCCCTGGTGTTCTCGGGCAATCCCCCCTTGGCGATAGCCCGACCAGCTAGGTCGGGCTAGCCCGGAAGCGTTGGTAGTGGTAGTCGCAGTGTGGACCCTACCACGCGCGTCCAAAAGGGCAGGAAGAACACCGAGGGGTTTAGTGGGTAGGCCTGGCACTCTGCCGGGAGAGCCCCACACACGCTCGTCGTCTAGCCAACGGCGAGTACGGTGCGGTCACGCATTCCCCTCGAAAAAAAAAAAAAAAAAAAAAAAAAAAAAGGTATGTCTCTATAACCTACTTCTTTGTAACTTTCTATCGATGCTCCAATTTTCAAGGAATACGCTACCCTACCTGATAAAACTGTAAACTATACTGATATGACTGACTTGCTATGTAAATAGTACTAATGTAAATGTAAAAAAAAAATACGTTGAGATATTTTAAATACAAAATAAATTTGGTGGATATTTGGTAGCCAATTAGACAAAAAGAAACGCAAAACGCGCGCAAAATGCAGCAATAGAGCAATATAGCAATAGAGCATTGCAATAGAGCAGCATATCTGTATCTTGATAATTATCTAACTAAGTAACTTGCTGGTCTAGTAAGTTCCACATCAGGTAGTCACTTAAAAATCACTGACTTTGTAATGCTTTGTAATAACTCTTACTCATAAGAGTCTTTTTGACTTGAAATTTAAATTTATGACATGGTAAGTTGGTGACACTTTGTGGAAGCTTAGGTATTATAAAAAGCTAGAGACTATTAAACTTTAAAGCTCTTTTTAAGATTTTTTTAAGTCTGGGTTTAGTTAATCTATATGCTAGGTATATATCGTTCCATCTTATTTAATTCTAGTTGTGTTTGAAAAGAACAAAACATAGATTCACTTAACTAGGCTTAAAAAAGTTTATTAATATGGGATTAAATTTTTTTGTTCTATTGTTTTCTAAGAGTCTCTCCTACATAATTTGATCAATACCATACTTAATATAGTCTCATTAATAAAAGCGCTTTTACAAGTGCACATCTTCTATAGGACGGATCGTGAACAATTTGCATATCTTCAAAGGCCAAGGTTCAGTGGAGACACCCTCAACCTTGCATAGTAATGTGACTTCCCATATAAGACTTTATTACATATTCCAGAAAACTTGTTTAATTTTGTTCAGTATATTGCTTATTTATGTTTATAAATAAACGCAGAGTTAGTGTTTGCCTGGGACTGTCTTCATTGTGGACGTTGGAAATGTTTTCATTGCACAAAGGTTAGAAGAGCGTCGGTGGCGCTGTGGACTCGGCACTTGCCTTCCAATCGGGAGGTCGGGGTTCGAGACCCGCCATGTACCAATGTGTTTTTCGTTTCGAATTTCATATGTACATTTGTCTGACGCTCCTACGGTGAAGGAAAACATCGTGAGGCAACCTGCATACATCTGCGAAGAAATTCAATGGTGTATGTGAAGTCGACCAATCCGCACTGGGCCAGCGTGGTTGATTAAGGCCTAATCACCCTAACATTGGGTAGGCTCGAACCCCTCGGTGGGGAAGTGTATGGGCTGTGATGATGATATGCTTTAAAGCCATAGATTTTATCTCTATTTACCTAGAAATTACCTCGGCACTGGACTGTGCTCCGAGTATAATCAGGAGGCCCGCGATCGATCCTGCCATGTACCAATGTGTTTTTCGTTTCACGAATTTTATATGTACTCGTACAATTATCTGACGCTCCTACGGCGAAGGAAAACATCGTAAGGAAACCTGCATTCACCTGCGAGCTGCGAAGCAATTCAAAGGTGTATGTGAAGTCAACCAATCCGCACTGGGCCAGCGTTGTGTGACTAAGGCCTAATCGCCCTAACTAGCTAGAGTAGGCTCGTGCCCCTCGGTGGGGATGTATATAGCTGTGATGGTGATGATGACCTAGAAATTGCGTCAAAAGTTAGTTTACGTCCTTCCCTAAAGATTTATTTCAATCATGGTTTTTCATCATTAAAATTCCACTGTCTTTTATTCTTTTAAAAGATTTTTGGTTTAACCCAAACTGACCTTGGTAGAAATTTCTACCTTAGTAATAAGGCAGCATATATGCACTGTGTACATGTGTTCTTTTGTTCATGTATGTTCCATGTGTAATAAAGTTTTTAATCAAAATTTAGTGTATCTACAAATGTGTAGCATAAAATAAAGTGTCTGATTATATGACAGACAAAACTGCTTGGGACTTATTAAAAAGTGTGGCAATCATATTGTTTAGGCATTTTTATATAGTTTCATAAAATCAAAGTTATGATGTAAAATAAACACTATTACTACTAAAAGAGGAGCTAAATTAGATCTTCCTCTAGTTTTTGCCTGTTCTTCTCGAAAGGACTCTCCCAATTTCTCAACAGATGGTAGAGTCAACTTTTTTCAACAGTGTTTGACGTCAATAAGTGCCTTTAAAGGTCTATATTGAAATAAGATTTTTGATCTTAACTGTAAAGGCAACAGACCAACACACTTTGTGAATTTTATGTGGTCTCTTAGTTTTGAAGCCAGTTCTAAAGTAGGTAACATCACAATGAAAAACCGTCCTATATTTACCTAGGCAATTTGTTCGGTGCAGGAAAAAGGAGATAAAATTAAAAATATTACAGCAATTATCTTTTGTTTCAGGCGCGGTTACAATGAAGGACACGTGATGACGTCCTACGATGCGTCCGGAGGTGACCTAGCGCCGCTCCAATGGAATGAACCCCCTGGATATGAATAATTACACCTACCCATACAAACTACAAGACTTGAGCTGTCGCTTGCTGCCGGGCGCTGGATGTGGGAACACCACATACTTAGGATTAGATTGTTTTGTAGAAGGCCTGTTCGATGGAGCCACGAACTTTAATTGCAACCTCAACCTCGATGTCCAGAATGAGACAGTGTATAGCTGCAATTCATGCTTCAATGATACTCTGGTCTCTTATAACAACACTCTATGCCATACTGGACTACAGCTGAACATGGTATCGGCAGTGTTCGAGAACGCATTCAAATCTATTTGGTTAAGGTTGCCAAGTACTGATTTTTGTGATTGGGACGGACTGTTCTGCTTCAACAGAGGCTTCAATCGGACGTTGTACATCAAAGACGGGACTGTCAACAGTATTGAGGCGTACCAGTGCAGTTGGAACTATAGGAACGGGACTGGCGATGTGTTGGGGAGCAAAAACTATGATTGGAGTTTCTTGTTTGTGATACTGTTCATAGTGGCGGGTGGTGTCGGCAATATTTTGGTGTGTTTGGCGGTGTGCTTGGACAAGCGGCTGCAGAATGTGACCAACTACTTCCTACTGTCGCTCGCGATAGCGGACTTGTTAGTCAGTCTGTTTGTGATGCCGATGGGTGCGATACCGGGATTTTTGGGTAAGTAACCTTTTATTAAGTAAAGATTGAGTTGAGTCTCCCACCATGCAGGCTTAATGCAGGTGGGAGGAGCATCCGTGCTTGGTTTTTGAGTAGCAGGATATACCGTGAGCAGGTGAAGTTGGTTTGGGTTCCGAAATGGTAATTTGGAAAAGCCTAGTCCTCCTCTTTGAATAAAGTATATTAAAAGATGAATTGTTGTACCCACTAGGTATATAGAATTTTTCTCGTGGTGATCCGGGGAATTGAGGTTGGCCAAACACTGGATCGGTCTGGCTATGAACATTGAGGTTGACTCGGGGCATACCCATTAGGTATGCCACGAGCCCTGAAACAGTAGGGGGAGTCCTACGCATGTCTGTCGACTAGCCATCGGCAACTTCATTAAATAAATAAATAACGTAGCCTATATAAAGTTTTAGGCAAATTACAATAGAAACAATGAAGCTACTACTAAAGCTAAGAAATTTACCAATTTTAAACAATAAAACGAATAAGCTCTCTTCGCGCAGTGAAAAAGTCTTGCTTCATATTTTTCTGCTGACAATTTTTATAGCGCGTTCTTTGCGTCGAACCGAGTCGGTCGTATTTTTTTATTTATTGTTTGTTATTGTAACTTTTCCTTTCGGCTCATAGGCGTTATTGAGGGGCGTGAATTATGAGATGGGAAATGTTACACAGCTTATTAATGAGCGTAGTTCAGTCGCGCCCGTACATACCTGCCATTCTGTGCGATAATAAATCAAACATATAGCTCGGGGAAAAATGGCCTGAATGACTGCCGTGCTCTGGAATATAAGCAGGCAATTATATTAAGTGAACGCTTTGAAATGCAATTACATCGGAGCAATCAATTGACTGGCTTTTATCAGAGGATAACAGTTCATATTTTCGGGACGGGCTATGTCGAACTAAGATTTTTAATGCAAGTGAAAAAAATAAGTCATTTGTAAAGTGAAAGTAAACACAACATGATGATATTGTTATACAGTCTGGAAATTAAGGACGGGAGGTAAATATTGATGATTGCAAATTTTACTCAAAGGAAAGGTTTCTTCAATTTTTTTGACATCTCACTTACTTTAACCGGGTATCGAACCGGTTAAAGTTCGAAAAAATAATTCAGTACTTTTACTGAGTTGATTCTTGAACAGACAGTACCAGTAGTCTATTCGCAGAGATTGTTCTACCCAGTAGTGGAATACAGAAGGCTGTGGGCAATGATGTTGATAAAAAATATCAATCAGCAGGCCTATTACCGATCTCATGGTTTTCAAATGATATCATATGATATCATAGTGCAAAGCGAAAAATACGAGTTTCGGTCGTATTTTTGATTATTCGTTCATTATATCATGATGACATCATTGTAATTATGCCATAGTGATGACATCATGGGGATCGGTAATACGAAATGAAGCATTTCATGACTTCTTTATCTCAAAATTCATACCATGTCATACGATGAAAGATCCATAATTGGCCTGCAGGACATAGCCTTTTTGAGGAACTTACACGACAGCTTTACGGTTGCTATTGGCTAAGACTTCGATTATGCGCTGATAGAATGCATGTGTTAACTTGCATGTCAGTCACAGCAGTGCTTGTGACGAAGCCGACAGCAGAACTTATCGTCTAAAGGATGTGGTATAGTTGGTATTGGGCTTTTAGATTTTACACTTCTCTTGCTTACAAACTTAGTTGAACTAAAGAATACATCCTTTAAATTACGCCCCACGCTTTTAGAGTCATTGTGTTCTTGTACTACATCGCTAAAATTTTGAGAAAATTTTTGTGTTACATTTCTAGTTGTCTTAAGAAAATTTTTAAAATCCTGATTTGCTAAAAGTGTGATCTTATTTTATTTTCAACTTTTTGGTTTTTAGTCTTTTTGGTGACAGCGTGTTTTTTAAAAAGTTTTTTTAACGTTTTTTTATTTACTACTTTTTAGATCGCTTGGTTTTTAGCCTTGACAATAAATTCATATTTTCTATGAAAATGATTTTAATCATTTTTTAGTCTTTTTGGTAAAAGCGTGTTTTTTAAAAAGTTTTTTTAACGTTTTTTTATTTACTACTTTTTTGTCTAACTAATATTGATGGTCGACATAAGTATACAATTTCATACAAAATTAAAAATTGACATCATTGACATTGGATTTCCTCCCATATAAAATTAGTTTTTATTTAATTGTACTATAACTAAGCATTTTTGTGATTCCAATATGCCAAAATATTGTATTGTCACCGGGAATACATATATAGAAAAAATTTGAGCTCAATTGGAGCAATAGAAGTGGTCGAAAAATCGATTGCAAGATTTGATCGTGACAAAGAAACCAACAGACAGAGCAACTCAATAAAAAGCGTGTAATGATGATATCTTCCAGTACATCATCATTTTAACAGCTCATATACGTCCCCACCGAGTGGCTCGAGCCTACCCTAAGTTAGGGTGTTTAGGCCTTAATCAACTACGCTGACCCGGTGCGGATTGGTCGACTTCACATACACCTTTGAATTTCTTAGCAGATGTATGCAGGTTGCTTCACGATGTTTTCCTTCCTTCACCGTACGAGCGTCAGACAAAATCGAAAAACACATTGGTATATGGCGGTCACGAACCCCGGACCTCCCGATTGGAAGGCAACTGCCGAGTCCACAGCGCATCAGGTTAGAGTATATACTTGGCTAGAATGCCACTAACTGAAGGGATGAGGCCTCGTTACCAAAAATGGACATATAGGAGATTGAACATCGAACATTTCATACTTATGCAAAAACATGTCAAACTTGAACTTGCGATTCGTACACATATATTACATCGTGAAAGTATTAATTATTTAGTCCCGAGATGGGGTTAAGGGTCTAAATAAGTCGTTAACCTGAGGTAAATATTGTGCTTTTCATTACAAATACAAGAAAAGTAAAATATTGACATGAATTGGCTAAAGAAAAAATGAGTGAATTTTATTTCACATAAATCAACCACTTCTGCTTTAGCTTCTCTTATTAAATCGGGCGTTAAATCCATATCTAAATCAGATGATGAGTTCATCTGATCAAAACAAATCTCTGCTCTATGGAAGTATAAACAAAATGTAGATCTGATTGCTGCTTTCCCGCCTATTTTGTTTTTTTTTTCTATGGCCGCGGCCCGGCCGGCCAGCTATTCAGCCATTATTTTTCATTTTTATCATTGGAAAAAGTTAAATATTTTGCCCAAATCTGTTATTTACACAACTGTTGGAAGTAAATTATAATAAAGTCATTTAAATAATAATATATTCTTTAATTAACACTTAATTTTATGTTATTTCAATTTTACATCGGCTGTATAGAAAGTTGTGACATTGTTCAGTATAGAAATGTGAAATAGAACTAGTTTTTTACAATTCGACAGCTGGCAGTTGAAGACGATTCTCCCTGCTGAAAAAAAGACGGCTGAAAAGTATTACTTTCAACCCACTCCTCAGGCAACTTCAGACCTACTTTCCGAGTATGAGTATTGATAATGAAAAATATTCTTTGTAGAGACTGTTATAAGGCTACTTCAGTATACATATACTCCGAGCTAGCCATAGTATAAATACTATGCTAATATTCTCCCACCAACGTGCACTTGGTCAGTGGTGGGAGATATCCCACACCTTCCTCTTGAGAAAGGCTTGAGCCCAACAAAGGGTATATTATTGCCGGTCAGTGAAGGCTGATTTAAATGTCTCAATATTTATCGATATCCGACGCTGGTAAACGGTGAGAAAGATAGCAGAGCCATCAATTCTCACGAAGGCTATCTTGCTGCACAGGTTCCACGAGCCACACTATATCAAACCATCTTTTTCTTATTTTTACTTCGTCAAATAAACGTTGACATTTTTCTAAAGGGGATTGTACATGTCATTTGTAATATCCTTTTATCCATCATTAAATTTAAATCAGGAGCCATATTTTGGATATGAAAGATACTTAGAGATGAAAGGAAATGAGTGCGTTTATAATGATTTTTTAATTATGATCTTTTCGGAACAACATGTTTTAAAAAATTATAACGGTTTGGGTTACATATTATTTTTGAGCACTCCAATTAGTATTTTTTCGTTCCACTGTACAGTTTTTCAGTTTTTATATAATATTTGAGCATAGTTTTTAACTGAGATTTAATTATTTAAATATTCTTTATTTCTAGCGACCTATAGAAATAATAAGATATAAGAAAAAATATTATTCTTTGAGATTGATTAACTTACTGATACTGTTACCCGTAATAATGTAGCTCCCAATTTAAATTAATTCCGAATATTGTATACCTTCTGGAATTGATTTTGACTTTATAATGACTTTATGACTGACTTTATAATGACGTAATGCAATTTAAATATCCATATTGATGACGTCACACATATTGTTGTTCATTCCACAGCTTATCACATTATCGGCCCATCATAAAATTTCGTTCTAATCTTTTCAACCATTAGGGAGTGATTCGGCGTTTCGTATCTTATAACATTTTGGACACACGCACTCTGATCATACTGGACTGGGGTCATGTTTAATTTGACATATATTTTCTGACATATGAATAAAAAATCCATCATATTTGCCGTAATAAGAGGCTGAATTGCCAGCACTATCGAGGCTATTTTCGGCAGGAAAATAAATTAAAATGTAATCGACCTTTTTCTTTAAGACCAAGTTTCAGTCAGTTCTGAACTTCATTATTATTATCTTAGAGAGTCAAATCTTCGATAATTCTTTCACAATATTTTGGATCTACAATGCAAACAGTTTGAGAAGAAAACGTCTATAAGTAACGGACTACGGTGATTCTGTGACAGCCACAGGTGTGGTCGCCCGATAGAATGGTGCTTTCCTAATGTCTCTCCTGAGGTCCAGCCCAATGGCCTTCTTGTGTCTGATATTTAGTTCAGAGCGGTGAGAGAGCGGTTTCGGCGCAAAATTAAAAAGCACCTGGTCCAGATGGAGTCCGTGCCAAAGTTTTATGTATGGCATTGAAATCCCTGCAGGAGCGGTTTCGGGAGGTACTCGATACGTGCGGCCGCTACCCTAAGGGCTGGGAATCGGGGAAGTTCTGAAAGAAGGCCACCTGCTGACTCCCTGTCGGGCTACTGGCAGGTGAAAAGACCTTTGAGATAATCCTCACTTCCCGAATTGTTGAGCACCCGGAGAGCAGGAGAACGGACTTGGCAGATTGCCAGTTTGGTTTTCGCATCGGTTGGTCCATTGGTGTTAGTCCACCAAGCGAATTTAGTCCACCCATGGACCAACCGCATCGGTTGGTCCATTGGTGGACTAAATCCGCTACAGCACGTGTCGTCGTCGTTCAGATATTGTCGTTGAAGTGTCATTGGATATCGCATCAACCCATTGGATTGATTTATTGATTGAACGCATTGGATATCGGGTTCAACGGGTTCAATCCATGTATATAGAAGGCACTCAAATTTGAAACCTTTCTACCTCTGCAATACTAAAGAACTACCTCCGAAAGGGCAAATCCTGTAAAAGGCGCGGATGGGAGCATCCAGCTAAGGATGGCAGCTGGTGTACCTCTGGGGTCAGTGTTGGGCTCTTATCTCTGTAACCTTTGGGGTGCAATAACAATTCCCTAATAACGAAGCCTGTGTGTTTTATTGGCGACGCTTATGACGGACTGTCCCAGGGTGGTCTAGATAATTGGGTTTTCCGAGTCACTGGATCACATCGCCTTCGATAAGATGGACGTTGAAGTTGGTTTAGTGAGTACATGCTCTGCGTGTAGCAGGAAGAGTTCCACATCAGCCTGTGAATTAGTCATCGACAGGTACAGTGCGCTACAGTTATGCCACTAAATGCACAGAATTCAACAATCTCTCGTCTGTTATTCTCGATCACGAAACACCATGCATCAGTCGTCATTAAATTGGTGTGCCCACACTCTTCAGACGTGAGTGCTTCTCACGCTCATCTGACGAGCTATCTATCGGTAGGCACAGAGTACTAGTCCGTAAAAATAAACAAGGGCGTTGTTTCACCCAAGTAGTATGAATAAATATAAGTATGTAGAAATCATCAAATCAAATGACACGAGATTCCGGATTCAGATTTCCTATTATTGTCCCGACAAACACAGTGTGACACGTGCTCTGTCGACAGGCTACTGGCCGCTCGGCGTGGTGTGGTGCAATGTGTACGTGACGTGCGACGTGTTGGCGTGCTCCGCCAGCATCATGCACATGTGCTTCATCAGCATCGGCAGGTGAGTTATTCTTGCTTCATTATCTTGATTTGTGTTATCATCGATGTTGAACTGTATCTAAATACCTACATATAATGATGAATACGAAAAGATCTGTCTATGTGTCTGTACATAATTTTCACACCTAAACTGATAAAACGTTTATTAGGGACGAAACTCACAAAGTAGTAGTGTACACGTGTATTTAAATAGTCTGGGAATAAAAAAATATGTACACACCACATACAAAAGCTATGCTCTTAACACTAGAGTACACGCGCCCCTTTTTTTTACATGAGTACACGCGTGACCTACTATGGTATACCATTTTATAATTGCTATCAATTTGTTTTTTGGTTACATTTGAATAAAATTCCTACAGAAATGAAAAATATATTCAATCAGTCCCTTATTTTTCATAGCATTCAAGGCATACTACAGCTTGATGATCAGAGCAAACCCATTGGTTGCATGTCTTGCACCATTTGTTTGTGGATCGATTTCTGGCTCTTGAGCAAAGTGCGCATCGACCGACCTGTCCCATCTTGAGGGTAACATCATACTGTGTGGCTTGAGCTGTGCCCGTTAGCATTTCTATTCTACATTTCAACTGTCGAGGAAGAGTCTCCATGGTTGCTCGAATAAAATAAATAGCAAATCGAAACAAATAGCACTTACCTAAATTTGTTAAACTCATATATACTCAAAATACTCGCGCGGACTACTATGGTAAGCCAACGTATTTAGTGGGAAATCGCAGTAACGTGTTTACGTGCTGTCCTTGCGGGCTTTACTGGTTCGCTGACAAATTTATAGCCGAGGCTAGCCTAAAATTCTAACGCACCAGCGTGGATAATTCAAAAGTTATCACTTAAAATGTCACCCTGGTCTACTATAGTAGACCACGCGTGTACTCTAGTGTTAAGTCTGATGATGATGACTATTTAAATAGTCTGAAATTGGCAGCTTGGCTCCTATATACACGTTGTTGATACGGAGTCAATCAAATACTTGTATTACATATTATACAAGTATTTCGTTTGACGCTGTCTAAATAAGTAAAATCTAAACGTTGTGACATGGTTCTAAAGAAAGTGAAGGTTTTTCCACGTTTCATTGAAAATGTTTTATGAATTTCATCAGGACTATGCTTAATGATTCTAATTAAATTAATGCTTAATGATTACGCTTAACGAATCATTAATGTTTTTTATTTATTTATTTTAGCATTACAAATGTTTTAGATGGATTTAAACATATGTACTTCGCTGAAGTGGTGCAATTTAGAATAGATTAGGGCAGACATTATACAATTTTCGGGGTCGTTGCATTAAATTGAAATTTTCGTTGCATAATTATTTTACACGGACCTAGGTACTCAAGTCATTATTATAAGTAGTCAAAACAGACTACATGAATACTAGACAAATCTAGGTTTGCCGACGGTCAAGATATGTGTGGATTCTCCCGACATTTTGCACGGTTTTCAGACTCCCGACAAACCAAAGAATACTCAAAAAACAGGATATCAAAAATAAATCCCGCGCGTTGTGTTTCACCACATCACCACACTAAGTTACGCGCATGGATGCAATCAAAAGAGGAAGCGAAAAAACTAATATTATGGGAAAATATATATTTCATAATTTGACACTTCAATACACCAATCGCTCAGCGAACGATTGCTAGGTTAAGCAACGTTCGCTGTGGTCAGTCCTAGGATGGGTGACCAAAATAAGAAATATCTCAAACTCCTCCGTGCTTCGGAAAGCACGTTAAACAGTGGGTCCTGCGCCTGATCTTGCCCCGGTCGTGTCGGTTAACCGTCCCATCGGACTAGGCGAGTGAAGGAACAGAGAGTGCACTTGCGTTTGCGCAGTCACTTGTGCACTATAATATCTCCTGCGCAGATGGCTAGTCTCTGTGGAGATTGGCCGCCGTGGCCGAATATCGGTTAGGAGGACATTACATCAATCGTCACTTAATTATGCATTATAACTTGAAAAGAGTTATTCTTAATGTATAACCAGTAGTGTACGTACACTCGATGTATTTATCCCTCGACAAAAGCCTTACAATCTTGACAATTTTAGGCTTCCTCCAGATATTTTCGCTTTTCCATCCACCAGCCCTCGCCAAAACTTAGCAAAGGTTCTCTTGTCAGATTAACGTACAAATGCGCGTTGGTATTTGACTGTCAAATATATAAGTACACTTTTTACACAATACTTTTGAAGTATCGAGAAGTGTTTCTATTTATAGACAGAAGGGGAGATTTCCGTGCCATATTACGTAAATTATGAAGACAAGATAAAAGTCCCATCGAAAATGTATTGACATCCTGTATCTTCACAATGTCCCGGTCGCCCTTATATAATAGGGCCGAAGTGACATTGTTTACGCCGGGACTAAGCTGGAAAGAGTGAATATAAATTCAAAGAGATTATGATAAAACACTCTGTAGGCTATGTAATTTAGAATGTAATACAGGAATAATGTATAATAAATTAATTATATTAAATAATCATATTATTTATTAAAATTAATAACAATTAATAATAACATACGAATAGAATACGATCAAAGTTTGAACAATTGTACAAAGTAGTGGATTTGACTTTATTCCTCACCCGTGTATACAGCTAAATTTAAAAAATATTAAATTGAAAACTTTTTACAAACAAGCTTTTAGTACTCGTCAATACGAATCAAACGAGCCCAAACTCGATGGGGTTGTGTCGTTTTGTTGTTTTACTGCAGAGTTCCGAGGCCACCTCCCAGCTCTAGCATTACATTAGATCAGCTCCATGTATTCATATTCGTAATATTGTATTGTCACGCTATATACATATACATATGTGTGTAAATTGTGCTTTTTAATGAGTAAGCTTGACGCCTTTGTTCCCTGTGCTGCTCTGCTACCAATCCTACTACTAGTAGTAATACAAGAAATTGAATTTCCTTTGTAACCATTGTAACTGTAAGTTGTAGGAAGGGAATTTATTGATATTTATTTTAAAAAATGATGATTTCTGTTTGTTTTTAAGGTAAGGAAAATAATTTAGGTGATTTCACTCATGATTACATCAACAAAATATAAATTAGTAAAACAGTAACTTAGTGTAAAAGCTACCATAAACATAATAATGTTGTTAAAACATGCAAGGATACATAGGTTAGACTTTAGACTATGATTTGATTGATCATTCTATAAGATTGCCTGGCTGAAATTGCAAATTAGTAATAAGGCCGTCTTTTTTGTTATGTTATATATTATTTGTTGTTATTTAAGTTATTGTTTGTGCAGTAAAGTATATTTTCATTAATTCTATATCAAGCAAAATAAAAAAATATATAAGTATGTAAAGAAGCTTCAACTTTTTACGATCCGTTGCTCAAAAAGGTACCAAAATTTTTTTGGCTCTAATTGCAATTGATACTCATAAGCTTTGATTTTTTTATTTACTAAAAAGTAGTTTTTGACCTCATCAGTATTCTGATGTTGAGTAGAGGTTAGATCAAAGATGGCTACGAGCTTTACTTGGATACCTAAACAACAGAGGAACTGGCTATCTTGCCTATTCTCATTGTGGCGACAAATAAGGCCAAACTAGGCCTATCACCTGACGTTAGAGGAGAAATTGATAGATGCCACACCTCGCTCCATGAGAGATGGTGAAGATAGATGTTATTAGCAAAACACCACTTTTCATGTTATCTCGATGACATTTCTTCCCGCCTGTTCTGCACATAGTAGATATATTGATAAGATAATAATTAAAGTTTTGCGGAGTCTATCAAAATAATCTTACGTGTAATGAAATCAACCCATTTGTACGCTTTGGTTCAGAGCTCGACAAATCAAAATCTACCACCATACCACCAATAATAACTTTTAACCCTGGTTGTTGAACAAGATCCTAAGGTTATATTATACCAGTTTTTACTGTGACAGGTTAAGGTTTAAATTGATTTGATTGATTGATTGACAAACTGAAAACCAGAACTGTTAGAATAGCTCAATTTTTTTGGGGAGATCAGCTCAATTTAAGGGGTCAATAAAAAATCTGTAGGAATAACCAATTTTTTAATAAACATTGATTCAATTAACTATTAACACTGCATAGATTGCATATACCGTAAAAACGAGAAACGTGGGTTTTCCAAAGAAATAAGTCTATCGCTCAGCAACACTTCGTTCATCGATGTTTAGAGTATTTTAAAATAAAGCTTATGAAATATACTTTCAAATTGTATATACAGTTTTTGTTTGTCTAATCTTATTTTTCATATACCGATATATTCTGAAGCGAGACCTATGAGGTGGCTCGATTTCATTGCACGTAGTAATACGCGCATGTTGACACAGTACCAGTTCCTAGTCACTATTATGATAGCGTTATCGAGAAAGCACTCGATACAGCCGGAGTGGTTTATTTATAGCACAATAAAGTTGGATCTGCGATGCCCCTTAAAACGATTGCTCTGTTTGTCTTACTTAGCGGCAAACGTAGACGTCAATGGCGGCAACACTTTATTTTGAAGTTCAGTATTACCTGTAACTGTAGGTAACGTTTCTGATAGCAATTTATGGCGTGCGTTGCTGTTGTTTGCAACAGCTTTGCTATTGACTTTATATTTTATGGTACTGCTTTAGTAACAATAACAAATTTTTATGCTAACACTTTGAAAGTTGAATTGTTGCATTCAGAAATAAAAAAAATATTTGAGTGAAATTATACTGAAAAAATTTCACATTAAATATTGCATAAAGTTGTTCGTATTTACTATGTAAATATTAAAATTTGTGCCAACGATTAAGTGTTGGTTTAATTATCACACTAAGGTCGAATTTCACCGACATTTAAGCAGAGGGTTAGAGTTAACTAACAACCTTTTTTGACACTTATCGTATGAGCGAAATGTCAAAAACTTGTTTGTTAGTTAACTAATCGCCTGTTTAAATATTGGTGAAATTGGACCTAAGGACGTCTTTCAAACTAGAAGCCTTTTAGAAAATTGATTGTAATATTATTTCTCATGTTATGGCGCTTATTGTTCTCAGTCACAGAAGGAGCAATCCTGAAGAATTCTACGAAAATCAAAGGAAATTTAAATATTATATTTTTTACTAGCTGTGCCCGCGACTTCGTCCGCGTGAAATAGTAACTTTTGTTGAGGTTGATAAAAAGTAGCCTATGTTATACCTTATACACGGTGTTTCATAATAACCAATAAATATTTTATCGTTATCTAAAACTAATTAATTAATCGTGTTTACCCGTAATGTCATTCAACCCAAAATTTTCATGTAAATCATAGACATGATGATGATACTATGATATACATGAAAATTTTGGGTTGAATAACATTACGGGAAAAACTATTTAATAATTAGTTTTAGATAACGATAAAATATTTATTGGTTATTATGAAACATCGTGTATAATAAGCTATCTTTTAGTGAAAGTCCCGTCAAAATCGGTCCAGCCGTTCCGGAGATTAGCGGGAACAACAGACAGACAGACAGACAAAAAAAAAATATATTGTGTTTTTGTTATTGGTACCCGATATACATTCATACCCATTTAGTAAAAACTTGTTATTTTGACATTACAAAACAGACACTTCAATTTTATTTATTTGTATATATGTAGACTAACTAACTTTCCGGTCGCAGCTTCGCCCGCTTTTTTTTTGTTTTCTCGTGGGATTTTTATATTTTCCCGTAGGAAATTTATAATTTTGTAGCCTATATTACTCAGGGATAATGTAGCATTCGAATGGTGAAAGATTTTTTCAAATTGGTCGAATAGTTTCGGAGCCTATTCAATACAAACATATTAAAATACAAATCTTTCCTCCGTATAATATTAGTATAGATACATTAATTACGTTAATATCTACAAGATGTCCTTAAGATTGAAGTTGTCATAATTTTCAGAAAAATATTTCTACTATAAGCTTTGCCAAATCGCTCGGTGTATTTTGTATTTTCTTTTTCAAAACATAAATTGGACAATATTCCAGGTGGTGGTTGTTTCAGATTTATAATTCTCGTTTTTAATCCTTTTCTATGTAAATATTTCAACGTACGTCCTAGTATTTTCTTACGAATTCTCCTCGCACACTTTCACTCATAAATGTTCAGCACCGGATCACAGATTAGCTCTAGTAAGCACCTTAAACTGATTCAATGGGGTAGCAATATTTTCACAAAATAATAAGTGAACAAGTTAATATTTTATTTTTAATTACAGACCGACTGTCAGTTTTGCTTTTCGCCCATATGTGTCAAATTTCTTCAACTTTCTTCTTGGTGAGCTTATCTATATGAATAAAAATGGATCTTCGAAATGTATGTACGCCCATAACTTTCGAACGACTGCACCAAATTGGATGATTCTTGGTTTTATGTATTCGTTATTGTTAGGACAAGGTTTGTGTAATATAAAAATACGATAATTTAAACAAACATTTCAGTAATTTAGTTAAAAACATGGAAATACAAAGTACACCGGGTCAGCTAGTAATTTATAAAGATGAGAAATTATAAAAAAGAAACCCGACATCCTTGAGTCTTGGGCAAGTGCTTTGTAATTTGATAATTGAATATATAATTTATTACCAGAGCGTGACAGACAATCAATTATATATATTTATATATTATGCATAGCTCTAGGGAATCTTAGCTCGATAAATATGTCTGATTCTTCGCTCATTTTCACGCCTCTTAATATTATTCTGGGTTCCGTAAGTGCAAATTGAAGATGGGACCTCATTTCACGGCCGCGTCGAGCTGTCTGTCACCCTCCAAAGATTATGATTTCAAACGAACGATCAGAATTGTTACATAATAAATGTTCGTCTCAATTTTCCCGTTATTAAGAAACCGTCAACAGTTCAGCTGGATGATAAATCGTGCAAGTGTCACCCCATTTATTTTGTCACTTTGCTCTATTTGCGACCTCTGCACTCTTTTAATGCTTTATTTGCCTACGTTATTATTTTGAAAAGTTCCTATTATCTAACTGAAAGTTCTCTCAGGAGTTGTCTCTAACAATATGATATGGTGTGACACATTTAACGAATGCCTCACAGCGGTACATTAAACAAATGCCTCTGGAAAGCTTAACTCGAATCTAATGTAATTATAAGCTCTAAGCTAAGCTCCAAAGATTAAATTTCAACTTTAATCAACTTTTTTGTTTACAGTATAAAGTTGTAGTTTTATTTGTTAATTAAAAATCACTCAAGTTCTTTGCATATACCAGCAATTCACTTCGAGTTTGCCGCTGTTTAATGACGTCACAGACAAAACTTACTTAAGTGTCACGGCTAGATGTTACAGGGTTGTTTTGTTACTTATGCGAAAAAGACACTGAGATGTACAAGGTGGGTCAGTCCTGTCGTAAGCCTAATATAGACCAGGGGGGGTTATTGTCTTAGAAAAAATCTATTATAATTGTCTTCAGATGAGTCATTAATGCGGAGTAATAACAAGACTCTGTGTCGACTGTCTGATAAAAAATAGTAATGGACTGGCAAAACTGAGAAAGATCGCGATAGATTTTTGTTACACAATCAAAGGGCTAGGTGTAACAATCCGGCAATCAAGATGGGTCTGCGGTCTAACCTTCTGTTGAATTCTTCTGTTATAATTCAGTTGTACTTTAAAATGACAACTGAAATTTAAAACGCTATTCATTGGCTAAGTTCTAGCCAATGAAACCTAATATCACACAAAAAGTTTATCATGCCTGAAATATAATTACATTTGTTAAATATTTACAACTAGTCACCTTGTTTAGGACTAAAACTTAAATGCGTATTTGAATTCATTAATTAACCTTATTTTCAGAAAGTGACCCATGCATGCCTCTGATTTTTAAGCCTGAAATAAATTGTACGGTGAATATTGGGTAAAACCATGTACTTACGTTTCTTTAAAAAAATATGGCGAACAATATTAGAGGTGTTGCTTGCTCTAGATTTTTCAAATTCGCTTTTACTTCTTTTTTAAATAAAATATTTCGGGCAATGCAAAAAAGCTTTCCTCTGGCGGTCTTATTTAAACTCAAATTGTTAAGGCACCAACGGGCAAGGTCACTGTGGTGTTAAGCGCCTCAACCAAGAAATAATTAAAACGATAGGTACGGAACCTCTGTCAGGTTGCTTCGCGCTGACGGAAAGTCGCAAGACTTACGAATAAAATGTTCACTTCCTAATTGTAAATAAAAGACAAAACTATCATACTCTACACTAACTACATTAAATCTACTAATTCTTTATTGTAACTAGGTATGAAAATATAATATTATTACCTTGTCTTTTCACATGTAGATCTTGTAAATAGGCACACATTCTTGTAGCACTTATTGATTCACGAATGTTTGTAAAGCACTAACTGATTATTTATTTGAACTTCACTTTGTATAACGCTATTATTCACAAGCGATAAATATTTGTAATATTTATTAGCCCTTATTGTATTTTTCTATATTTTCTTATTATAATTGTTAGCGTCCGACATTTGACCTCAATATGGTAGCTCAATGCCTACGTGACTGACAAATGTCATATAATTATTTTTTTTTTTTAATCTTTCTCTTGACAGCTATGTAGTTATCTATTGTTATGGCCAGTATAAAAGCGGACCAGGGTCATTAGGAAGCCAGTCTACTACCAGCTCTGGTATTGAACGCAAACGGCTAAGGAGTAGCTAAGCTCTTTACACCGGCTTGGAACCTAACCACCACCGCCAGGCCTCGTGATCATATCACTTCGTGCCGGTTCCTTCACGCGTCTCCACCGCGCCTGCTACGTGTGCCTGCTGTCTACCTGACCACTCCGTCGTGCCTTCTACTGGTCCCTGCTACCGCTTATCCTGAGGAGCGCCGTTGGGGGTGCTCTGGCCCTCCTACCTGCATAACGCTGCCGCCGGGTGTTCCTGAGCCGTCTGCCTACTGCGTGCCATTGGGACGCTCCTATGCTGCCTACCTGACCTGCGCAACCTATCCTGCCTACTGCGTTGCCGTGCCTACTCCTGCTCCGGCTATCCGGCGGAGCTGTTACTCGTCTCGCGTCCTACCCTGGCCAGGCTACACCTTTTTTATATGTTGTTGTACATAGTTTTATTATTTAGGCTAAGTTAGCTAGGTAAGTCAATCGTGCCCTCCTAATGCTCCACCCCTGCAGACACTTTGTAAATATATCGTGTAATAACTAATACCTTGTTTTCTTTTAGCTTCCTCCTCTCTTTTTTTGCACGAAGCCTTCCGCTTCGCGACACCTCTAACCGACAAACGCAAATCCTGCAACTGTTTCGATATTTTGTTTTTCTTTCTTTACAACGACGAGTCTCGAGCAAACTCGATTTCTTTTGTTATTTCTCGTTTGAAATTTTCCTTTATAACTGGATTTTTTATCACAGATAAAGACTGAGGCAGGAAAGGAAATAAGTCCTTTTGATTCGTTTTAATGAGGGAATCTCGCATGTTTGTTGTAAATGTTGAAATACTATTTGCATGTCATGCATGACTCATGACACAATACTCTGATAATAAAATATAGGTAAATGTAGTTACACCGGGATACATTAAAATGATTAGCAAAATTTATCAATAGGTCTCTTTCATCTCAGTTCATATACGTCCCCAGTCCCCACCGAGGGACTCGAGCCTACCCTAACTTAGGGTGTTTAGGCCTTAGTCAACCACGCTGGCCCAGTGCGGATTGGTCAACTTCACATAGGTACACCATTTAATTTCTTCGCAGATGTATGAAGGTTGCCTCACGATGTTTTCCTTCGTCGTAGGAGCATCACACAAATGTACATATGAAATTCTAAAAACGAAAAACACATTGGTATTTGGCACATGGCGGTCTCGAACCCCGGACCTCCCGATTGCAAGGCAAGTGCCGAGTGCACAGCGCCACCGATGCTCCGATAGGTCTCTTTATTCAATATGAAAACTTCGTGTACTTACTGACATCAAAGATAGAACTCCACTAGAAATTACAAAACAATAAACAAGAAAAATTGATTTTGTTACCATAGGCAACACACAACACTTTAAATTACATACGCCTACTATGTACTTATATAAAATCCGGCTTACATTATGAATGCGAAGGTTCGTGATGATAGATGATTGTGTTTGTTACTTGCTAACCCAAAAATTTTATACAAAATTATAAAAACTAACTAGCTGTGTCCACGAATCACGTTTCGTCATATTAAAGTCATAATAAATATTGAGGTCAATAACCGAGATAAAAACTATCTTATCTTTTATGTTGGACCAAATTACATACAGTCATCCAAATTTCATCAAAATCGGTTAACGTTTTCAGAAATTTATTCAGTGGCCGGCAACGCACCCCTTGCGTTTGGCACTTACTTCACATTTTGTCATTTTTTACTTTTTTAAATCGTAGGATTCGATTTTTTTTATTTTGACAACGTAAGTAGATATATTTCCCTTATGGCAATACAATATTCACCCTTGTTACTCGTACATTTCTTGGCTTTGTTAAAAGAAATCGTTGTTCCTTATGCAAAACCAAGGAGGTTCTCAAAGTAGTTTGTATATCTAACTTCTTAATGTAGGTACATATAGGACTGGACTTTCTATCATTTGAATGTTCTCATTAATTTTTTTTTCACTGTGAAGACCTTAATCCGACTTTTTCTTACGATTTTGAACCATTTTCTTTTGAAACTACATAGTTTTCATATAAAAGTTTTCTTATGTTAACAAAAAACTATATGTCGTTAATTTAAAGCTCAATAAATAGTGAACAAAAGAAAATCATAATTATTTACCTAAATCCAATACACCAGGAAAGAAATGAAAACCGTTATAATGTGATTTTTTGATTACAGGAATTTGTTTTTTGTTAGATAATTCGGAAACCTATAAACTGAGGCAATGGCAACTGTTCCATACTTCTAAAATGGCCGCCTATGAGCTTGCTAAAACTGTAATGACAGAAACGGAGATATGTGCATTGTAACAGTGTGCCCCATTCAACACTGTTCCTCACCTTACCCTAATCACCACACTGCACCAGATTTCATTAGGTAAAACCGGGATAGATGCCCCACATTTCGAAAGAGCCTCATAATTTCAAAACTAATTGTGTGCCTCGACTATTTTTTATGAATTTAGGTAGTAAATCTTTAACATCACTTTTATACTTATTTTTGTACACCTAACTATGACCATTCGTGCAGAAAAAAAGTTTTTGTAAACCTATATTTTTTAGGCTAGATGCCTGCCTATGTGGATAGATGTCCCGCCGTAAAAATGGTCAGAAGGATAGATGCCTTTGCAATAGGATAGATGCCATATAAAATAGAATAATTTATACATAAATGTTTAATAAAATTATATTAATTGTAATAAATGTTTTATTTGTAACAATTAAACATATGCATTTGTCTAATAAAAAAATTAACAGCAATTTTAACATTTTTAACCTACTAGACATTTAAATTTATCTGAAAATATGTACCTTAATGAAAAACATAATTTAGGTTGAGCTAGAAAGTGTTTTCAGTTTTCCACATCTTGAGCAATAGTTTCTGAAAAGTGTACAAATTTCGTGCAGCCATTTCTGGCATATTATACACTGAATCAAATCCAATTTAATTTTCGTCATTGTCTTTAGGGCTTTCTTCTTTGTGTTTACTCTTTTTTTTTCACGGGCAAGACTTTGGGGCTATTTTGCATGCTTCTTTTAATCTTCTTTATGTTTAAACCTTTAGTTTCTTTCCTTTTGTTTTGTAGTAATTATTGGGTGAATTGTGTTCATTATGAGTGAACTGTATATAATTTTTCTTTTATGTGATTCTCGATTTTCATTTAAATAATTGTTATTTTCTTTATTATTACTTAATTTTGTCAAGTCATCATCGTCTTCTTCACTAGAGTAATTTATATTTTTTCGTTTTCCTTTCTTAACTTTTTTATCTACACCTTTAGTTTTCTTATTTGTTTTCTTAGCTTTTCCTCTTTGCTTAGTAGTTTCAGCCTTGTTTGTCTTGTCTAATTTAGATGTTATTGCTTGTTTGTTTCTTTTCGGAGGTATCCCTCTTTGCTTTATTTTTCTGTTGAATTAAGAATATCTGCTGATTGCTTGGCCCTCTTACCCATGGTCAAAGAAATTTGTGGTATTGGTGATGCTTCAATAAGAATTTTTAAAGGTGTTTCTTTATCTTGTATGTCATCCAAAAATTGTGTGATTGTATCATAACCAATATCAACAACACTAATATTCTCTAAAATCTCAGGATCCAATAAAAGACTAGGAGATTCTAAGTCAAATGAAGTCAGTGTCAGATTTGGGGTGTTTTATTGTGATCCGTTTCAGTATTATTTTCTCTAAGCTCGTGTTGTGAATTAGTTGAAGAAGAAGTCTGAGGTAGGAGGATTTATGTACTTCGTTGGTCCTTAACAGGCTCACGAGATTCTTTATTTTCTCTTTCACCGTTGTGCTCATATTGGCGATCCAAAAATTATTAACCCTATAAAAAAGTCGTAAGCAATAAAAATAACAAATCATTAAAAAATATATCAAATAATACGCTGTAATATTGTATAGATAGAGGTATAGATGCCCCTAAGAGCAACTATACCTCGAAAAACTGGGGCGACTATCCTTTTTGATATGGATAGATGCCCTTTTGTTTTTCAAATAAACTAAATAACAAATAGCGATTATTGACACATAGATATGTAGTTAATGTACCAGTGCATTGATATAATAACAATAAAATAGAATTTCTCACTTTTTAAAAAGTTATGCATCACTAAATACTTACGTTTGAAATAATGAAGCGTTAATCGCGTTCGCCGCAGAAATAATTGCACATACAAACGAGACACGTCAGTTCCGAGCAAGCAACTTACGGGGATTCAAGTGTACGCCGACTGAGCTTTAAAGGATAAATTATAAATTCTTTGTTACGAGTTCAGGAAGTCAGGTTTCTGAAAATATGGCATCTATCCCACTGGGGCATCTATCTCGGCTTTACCTACTCATTATACGTGGGCAATACCCTTATGGATTATTTTCGATTATTCGCTTAAGGACAGATTTTGGTTTGGGCAGATTGTTTTTTTGAGCAGATTTGTTTTACGGCAATATTTTGCAGTGAAAGTGGTGTTATTTTGGTGCACTAACATTTATGTTGATGGTAAGAAATAAGGGTTTTGTGGTGTACCTACATGACGGTGAATTTTTTGTGGATTTTCCATCTCATCAGTCATTTTTAGTAAGGACAATTTAATTTACAAATAAATAAGTTATTCTACAGTCAACTGTAGTTTTTTATTTATTTTTAATGTGTAGACGTAGTTGAAAGAAAAGCAGATTACGCACCTCGTAAGTAAGCTAATAATACCCGTGGATGTTATAATAATAATAATTATAATATCATCCACTGGCGTCATTCCTAAATCACTGCACAATAGTCTAGCTACACTCCATTTACCCACATCTATATTTACCCTGATCCAAAAAGCCGTAATCCTGAATACCTGTAGAGTCGTTAGAAATTTTTATCTCTGCCGACATAAATACAATTATATGCACTTGACTTTGGCCCGTGTTAATACACCTCTTGAAAAAGAGAGAATAAAGGAAAGAAACAAATAATAATAAAATTATTTTCCAGAATAGGTTGTTACAGTTATATTTCCGGACATATTCTATCCCCACATATGTTTGGTGCACGAGCGCTGGCGCGAGGGCACTAATAACCCACAGGCATTAATAGCTCACTTAGCGCTCGGTGCGACAATCTACTATTAATTCGTTTTAGTAACATACCCCCCCAAACACAAAAACTAACACTAAAACCGCAGCTGGAGCTCGGCAGGTTTTTATTTATTGTTTAATCGAAATAATTTGTAGAACCTCCTTGGTTATGCACAAGGAACAACGATTTCTTTTAACAAAACCGAGAAATGTAGGAAGAATATTTACATCCTTGTACATAACTGGCAATGCAATTGGTAATGTACAAAGAACAAAAGTTTCTTAGTACACTACCCGGTTTTGTACGAAGAATATTTTTTCTTTGTACATCGCTGGTAATGTAACTCGGTTATGTACGAGTAACAAGGGAATATTCACCTGTCAATTCATTCAAAGTTGGCTGCAAATAAACGTTAAAGTTTGTAAATTTTTCGTAAATTTCAATAAGCCCGAGTTTTTTTGCACAAGCACCAATATATTATAAATAAATATATAAAAGGTAAGTCATATTTCATGTATACACGGTTATTTTTTTATCACCCTGGAAAATTTAAGGGACGCTTCACGACATGGTATTAGAATGATTTAAATATAAATAAAAAAAATAACCCCCCTCCTTAATTTTATATTAATTTTTTAAAAAATACAAAAAATGCTGCACTAGTTGAGAGCAGCATTTTTAGAGATTTTTTTATTTTTTTTCATATTTTTTTTTAATTTTTTATTTCATTTTTATTATTTTTTATATAATATCGGATGTGTCCTGAAGCGTCCCTAAAATTTTCCAGGGTGATAAAAAAATAACCGTGTATATAATAATCTACGTATATTACTAGCGTTTAGTAGGTACCCAAAAGAAGGCTTCTTAATTCTTGACCGACTAGGGTGCGCTTAACGGTACACTCGTGTATAAAGTCGAATGGATGATGTTATTCAAAACATCATCATAAAAACTATGCATTGAAAAACGAACCTCAACACATATAACATAATTTATTTATTTAAAATATATTTTTATTTATTTATTTAAAATATTTGCTTTTATTGCTATTATTTTTATACATAATAATAAAACTATCAAACAAAAACAAAATGAAAATTGTTGCATAATGTCATCCACTAGAGTACATTAGAGCGGATGCTCAGCGCATTGCACAAGTGGGCCAGGAACTGCTATCGCACCCTACGGGTAGCCGTTCTTTTTGGCGCCTGGCCAAAGCTGTGCAATCAAACTTCTGCCAACCCTCGCTGCCACCGCTGAGACTTGCCGATGGCTCACTTGCTCATCAGCCGCAGGAGAAAGCCGACCTCCTGGCAAAACTCTTTGCGGCTCATTCCCGTGTCGATGACTGTGGTACACAACCTCCGAAACTGTCCCATTGTGGCAGCACCATGCCCGATATCCGTATCAGACAGCGTGATGTGCGGGCGGAGCTCCAGTCGATCGATACTCGAAAAGCAAGTGGACCAGACGGCATTCCTGCGATTGTTCTTAAGAAGTGTGCAGCGGAGTTGACTCCGGTCCTTACGCGTCTATACCGTCTGTCGTTCTCTGCTGGTTGTGTGCCGAAATCTTGGAAAGAGGCCAATGTCCAGCCGGTTCCCAAAAAGGGAGATCGTTCTGATCCGGCTAACTATCGCCCTATAGCCGTCACTTCCATTTTGTGTAAAATCATGGAGAGGATCCTTAATACACAGCTGATCCGTTACCTGGAAGGTCACTCGTTACTTAATGACCGACAGTATGGGTTTCGTCCTAAACGGTCAACAGGTGACCTTCTAGCGTTCCTTTTGCACAACTGGGGTGAATCTATCGATAAGCGCGGCGAATCGGTGGCTATTAGTCTCGACATCGCCAAAGCTTTTGATAGAGTCTGGCACAAGGCTCTTCTTTCCAAGCTTCCGGCATACGGATTACCCGCGCAGTTCTGTACGTGGATTGCCAGCTTCCTCCACGAGCGTAGAATTCGCGTTGTCGTTGACGGCTGCGCTTCGCGGTTCGTGGCAGTGAACGCTGGTGTTCCGCAAGGCTCCGTTCTATCCCCCACATTGTTTCTTCTGCATATTAATGATATGCTTTCCTTGGGAGCTATACATTGCTATGCAGACGACAGTACAGTGCATGGGGGATATCACGGAGCCTCGGGGGCTGCTCGTGGTGATATTGGTAGGGAAAGGCAGAATCTTATCATTGAGCTCAACAGGACGCTGGACCTCGTCTCCGAATGGGGCTCCAACAATCTTGTTGAGTTCAATGCTAAGAAAACACAGGTGTGCGTGTTCTCGGCGAAAAGGTCACCTTTCCTCCCCCTTCCTTCTCTTCAGGGCACAACCCTTCACACACAGAGCAACATCACCTTGCTCGGAATGAACATTCGCTGCGATCTGAACCCCAGAGACTACATCGAATCCGTCATAACTATTGCCTCACGGAAACTCGGTGTCCTGAACAAGGTGCGTAGGTATTTTGCGCCGGACCAACTATGCTTGTTGTATAAAACTCAGGTTAGGTCTTGCGTGGAATATTGCTCGCACCTTTGGGACGGCTCCGCTCAGTACCTCCTCGATGCTCTGGACAGATTACAGCGTCGCGCTATTCGCATAATTGGCGATGTAGAGGCAACTAACACCCTCGAGCCTCTACAACTTCGTCGTGACATCGCCTCTCTTAGCGCCTTTTACCGAATGTTCCATGGGGAATGCTCTGAGGAGCTCTTTAACCTTATCCCTCCCTCTCCATTCCTTAACAGAAACACGCGTAAGGGCCTTCGGAGTCATCCGTACACTGTGTCCTCCTTTTCACACCGTACCAAGAAATTCCAAGATTCCTTCTTCTGTCGTTCATCCCACACTTGGAATTCTCTACCTGCGCACGTGTTTCCTCCATCCTACAACATGGGTTCCTTCAAAAGAGGCGTGAAAAAGCATCTTTTGGGCCGGCAAGGGGCGGGCAGGTAGGAGAGTGGATGTCGTCCCTACTCTATCTGTCAACTCATTTGGGCCTCTTTCACCGCTTAACATCAGGCGGGAGGAGGTCATTTGCCGGGCCATCCATAAAAAAAAAAAAAAAAAACTCAATGAACGCATACCGTGCGGTGTCGGACTTTGACAAGAACATTTCTATGCTGGGTGCCGGCGATGCATACCGTGCGTTGTATCAAATAAAACAATATTTATACACTTTTTCTTTATAATATCAATAAAATAATTATATTTTACATATATTTAATTCAATTATGCAAAAAAAATCGGTGGCCACGGGGTAACGTTATACAAAATATTAGTGGCATCGAATGGGTTAAGTAGTTTCGGAATTTATCCCGGACGAACATCGTGACATGACATTTTTATAGTTTATATAGATTCTTACTTTATCTTATTGTTTTCTATTTACCTTATCATTTATTATTTTATTATTTATAGAAGAGCATCAGTAACATAGTAGGTAAATCTGAAAACGTAAACAGAAATGATTATTCTCTTGTTAAATTTTAATATTTCTATACGCCGGCGCCGTCACAGATAGTATAAGGCGCATAACACATTGCACCAGACACCGCTCCGGTGTGCGGTGCTGCGGTTTTTAATTTTGACTGAAGAATCTTAATTTGTATACACAAAAACCGCAGGGTATAACACACTCACACCGCATGTCCGTGCAGTTGTGCGGCGCGCGCGACGGCACCGTACTCCCGGACGTTGATGCGGTGCGGACCGCGAGGTATGCCACACTGTGCCGCAGTATCGTACGGATTTTCGCGTAGAAAGGACGTGTATACGCGTAATAGATCTAGACATAGATAATGCGATGGGCGTCGTGCACCTCAGCTCCGGACTGTGATACGGAGCAAACCGTACGGTGGTACGGTTCCGTGCCGCCGCAGCCGCATGCGGTTTTCGTCCCTCCGTACACCGCAGAGGGATGCGGCGGCAATGTGTTAAGCGCCTAATACGCGCTGTCAAAGAGGACTAATAGTATTGTTATTACAACGCACAAAATTGCGAATCATTAAAACAAATCTTCAACTTCGTTTTAATACTGACCACCAATATCATCACCTAGTTATTTTACCTTAAGCTGACCAACTGAAAAAAAATTGATACCCACCCAGCCATTATGTCGATTTCACCGACTTCCGATTTCCCCTAAAGCGCCCCTCTTGTCCTCACAAATGTATTTTTATGTTCTCTTCTTCCAGCTTAATTCCGGCCATGTAAATAATATCTGTCTCCGCTAGAGAGGGCTCAGACAAAGCTCCCCTCAAAGCAAAACAGCGATCTGGCAAACAAAGGCATTTCGACTTCTTAAGGTGCCATTATGCGGTGGATGTGGCAAAACGGTCGACCGCACCGCGCGGGGTAAGCGGGGCAGGGTTGCCAGCTTAGATTTTTAAAAATGTCTCGATCGGATTAGAAAATTACGTAGAAACGGTAAAATTTGCATATGAAAAGTTCGTGGATCTACGAACCTACTTTGGTAGGGTAGGTAAATACGACGAAAAATCTCTTTTTTGTTTGTTTGGCACTTAAAAATTTGTTTAATACGAATTAAAAAAACACATATAAAAATGTACCACCGCGTTCGGATTGTAGTTTCTACAGAGGAAAAGAAACGATGTATGCAGTTCCACTTTTCAAAAAGTACGAGTATGTGAACAATGTTCCCTAAAATTAAATTTCTCCATAATTAAAGAATCCATTATTTGATTTTGTTTAAATTCAAATTCCAAAAATTTAAATTAAATTAAATTCTTAAAATACGTAGATATACGTAAAAGTGTTTTAGTTAAGA
Organism: Schoenobius gigantellus; assembly: GCA_963935595.1. Classification (NCBI taxonomy): domain Eukaryota; kingdom Metazoa; phylum Arthropoda; class Insecta; order Lepidoptera; family Crambidae; genus Schoenobius; species Schoenobius gigantellus. Next base: position 10,415,036 of record OZ012544.1, on the reverse strand, counting down.
CTTAAAAATACGTGTATGTTGTACCTTTGATTTGATAAATAAACTAAAAAAAAGTACTCGTACGTAAGAAGTAGAGTTGGCAACACTGTTGCAGGGTTTGACGACATGATCGCGTTGCTTTCTCGTGAATAACTTGGGTGAGGCGGCATAGCTTTAATGTGTAGATTATTGTACATAGGGTTACGTTGCAGTCAGGAGGAATCTTTGAAATATGACGTATACAAAAAACTCTTTAGTGTACAGGTGACCTTATTGCTATGTTGACCTTTTCCAGGCAACCGAAAAGAATTATAAGTATTTAAGAAAGTGGTTAGCAGAAAAGTGCACATTGCCAAATTTTTGATAAATAGGGATACATAATGACTTGAAATATCACTCAAATGAACACAAACAATTATTATTGCTCCTTATGAGTCAACTTTTTTTTTTCAATTTAGTTTTACTTGTATTTGCATACATCTTAATAATAGTTGGGGTGTGTGTACATACAAGGATTAAATAATTAGTTCATTGAATTCTTGTTTGAAGATTTTTAATGTTTTGTTTGACGTCAATAAGTGCCTGTAAAGGTCTATATTGAATAAAGATTTTTGAGTTTGAGTTTGAGTTATCTTGTAATCGATAGCAATTTTTTTAACCGAAAGCTCTAAAGTCTTTAAAAACAATATACCGGGTGAAAAAAAAATACCGTGGCTAGAGGAAAAGTACCTTTAATATTAATGATGGCAAATTTTACTGAAAGGAAACATTCCTTTATTTTCAAAAATAATCAAAACTGCATTTATTGATTTTTGAAAAATCTTTTGCTTGAAATGCAGTTTAAATTATTTTTGAAAATAAAGGAATGTTTCCTTTCAGTAAAATTTGCCATCATCAATATTATAGGTATTTTCCTCCAAACACGGTCTTTTTTTTTTCATCCTGTATTTAAGACCTACTTGATGGTAATGTAAATACGTATATGCAATTTTATGCATGTTACATTTCGGTCGCTACTCGATCTTTTCTTATAAGCAGTTAGTTTTTTCGAGATTTCAAAGTTGGTCCATAGTGTTAGTTATTCGATGGTCTTAACAGTTTTGCTATAATGAGAATTGCTTTGCGAGATGCGTTTATAATTATTTTTGCTTATTTGGGTAACTAACGATCCCGCAGGGAGTAAGCCTGTGCGTTAAATTGAGTATTGGTTATCGTATTTTCATTTATTAACATTAACTAGTATTCGTCAGTTCCTTTAATATAATAATGCCCTCCTAACAGATATTCGGTCACGGCGCACACTGGTCCGGATTTTGAAAAAAGTAGACATTGCAAATATACGGATTTAAAAAATACTGTTAGATAGTACTAATGAAACAGAACAATAAATGTTATATGCAACTTTTCATAAAAATGCGTCCTTCACATATAAAATTGCAAGTACTGTGGACATCTCCCTATTGGACTGATGTCTGAAGAAGCATCTGAGGTAAGAAATAAGGACTTTAGAAATACTGGAAAGATGCACTCTAGAAAAATTGGAAGAGTACAGACAAACGAAGACTTGTTTCACAATTTCCTGATAAGCTCGGATCCTTACAATATCCCATATTCGACCCAAAATGTCAAGGACTAAACACTCTAAGTTACTTCCAGAGACTATTGAACTTCTCATTCAAACAGCAAACGAAGAGTATGATGAGACCGAAGTATTTACTTTACAATCAGAAGCCATTCAAGATCCTTTGTCAATCTAAGCTAGCAGCCACAAAAAACACTTTTCAGGAATATTCGTCTTTCAAATACAATAAAAAGTCCTTTTCAAGACTGTCCAGCTCTTCTTTAAGAGTGACATACAGCCCTTTTCAGGGCTTTTCTACATTCCTGTTTCAAACGATTATGACGCAATAAATTCCATGTTCGATCAACCGAAAACACGAGGAAAAAAATAAATAAAATATTTTAATTTTGAAGCCCCCTCAAAGGCAAAGCCGCGCGTGACCGCAAAATGTTTTAATTGATATGTGTTAAGAAAATGTAGTTCTAAATCACTGTATTGGTTAAACTTTGACAGCTCATGACAGTCTCGAGAAAAAAATAAAAAAGTTTATCTCCCATACATTTTTTTCAATATTTTTTTTATATATGAATGACGTATTTTTATGAAAAGTTGCATATATCATTTATTGTTTCGTTTCATTAGTACTGTCTAATAGTATTTTTTAAATCCGTTTATTTGTCCACTTTTGTCAAAATCCGGACCAGTGTGCGGCGGCCAATCTCCACGGAGACTAGCCATCTGCGCAGGAGATATTATAGTGCACAAGTGACTGCGCAAACGCAAGTGCACTCTCTGTTCCTTCACTCGCCTAGTCCGCTGGGACGGTTAACCGACACGACCGGGGCGAGATCAGGCGTAGGACCCACTGTTTAACGTGCCTTCCGAAGCACGGAGGAGCTTGAGATGTTTATTATTTTTGGTCACCCATCCTAGTACTGACCACAGCGAACGTTGCTTAATCTTAGCAATCGTTCGCTGAGCGCACGCGCCAATGCGCCACCAAGCTCCTCCTATAATATGCACTGCATGTTACATCAGTTTGCCCGACAAATGTTAAGGAAATCTTGGGTAGATTAATCTTTGTGAGATTGTATGACGCAAACATACTGAGTCAATTTTTTTTTCAATATTACTTGTATTTGCACACATATAAATTGTGGTTTAGAGGTGTGTCAAACCAAGGATAATTAATTGTTAAATATCTTAGTTAATTATATTTTTGTGTTTAGTTTGACGTCAATCGTCAAAAGAAATCAAGAGAAGCATCCAAAAACTGAAAAGAAAAAGCTCCGGGCTTTGACCTTATCACTGCCGAAATTCTGCAACAACTGCCTAAGAAATGTATAATGCTAATAACAGCACTTTTTAATGCAATATTAAGATTACAGTATTTCCCTGCCCTCTGGAAGGTCTCAGTAATACACATGGTTGCTTAGCCAGGGAAGCCTCCAAATGAAGTGACCTTATATCGCCCTATAAGCCTGCTTCCAATAATCTCTATGTTGTTTGAGAAAGTCTTTCTATCAAGAATAATTCCAATACTTAGTGAGAGTAAGGTTATACCTGATCATCAGTTCGGCTTTCGAGCAGAGCATTCTACAATAGAACAGGTACACAGAGTAGCGCACAAAATAAGACAATCATTAGAGAAAAGAGAATACTGTTCAGCAGTTTTTCTTGATGTTCAACAGGCCTTTGACAAAGTCTGGCACAAGGGTATCTTATTTAAATTGAGGAAGATATTACCAGATACAGTTAATATGATTCTAAAATCATACCTCCAAGACAGACTATTTCAGGTGAAAGTAAATGACGAGGTCTCAGCATTCCGAGATATAGAAGCTGGAGTACCACAAGGATCAGTACTGGCACCAATCCTGTATACCATCTACACAGCTGATCTACCCTAGTCTGACCACACAGTAACTGCTACATATGCAGATGATACAGCGATACTTACCAGCAACTCTGACCCAGCTAAAGCCTCTGAACAGCTTCAGGAACACCTAGATAAAATAGATTTATGGCTGAAAAAGTGGAAGATCAAAGCAAGTGCTACAAAGTCTTATCAAATCACATTAACTTTGCGACGAGAAGACTGCCCTACAGTTCAAATGGATGGCATAAGACTACCACACAAAGACAGCGTCAAATATCTTGGACTACATCTGGATAGAAAACTAACTTGGAGAGAACATATTAAAACAAAAAGAGACCAGGCCAACTTAAAAATGAAAAACATGCTATGGCTGATAGGAAGACAATCTAAGTTGAGTTTGGAGAATAAACTTCTGATCTACAAGGCGGTACTGAAACCTGTCTGGTCATACGGGATCCAACTGTGGGGTTCTGCGAGTCACTCGAATATTGAAATTCTACAGCGGTTTCAAAATTGTGCTTTGAAAATTATATCCAATGCACCCTGGTTTATACGCAACAATAAAGTGCATGAATATTTAAATATGCTAACGATAAGGGAGGAGATAGAAAAGTTCTGCATTTCTTACAAAAGCAGACTCAACAAGCATACTAATGCCCTTGCACATAAATTAACTGATAATAGTCAGAGTACATACCGACTAAAACGCTCCCGCTTAGCGTCAATATAGAACGGCATACCATAGGGGTGCTTGTTCTCTAAAATATAGTTTACTGTAACTAATCTGATAAAAGCCTTGCGGCTGATGGCAGATACTGTAACTAAAAAAAAAAAAAGTTTTACGTCAATAAACGCATGTAAAGATCTACGAGTATATTGAACAAAGTTTTTTGAGTTTGAGTCTGACAAAATTAAAGTCTTAAGGAGAAACATAAAAATTTTACAATAATACGGTCGAATGAGGTCGTATCTTTGATGCTTCAGATCACATCTATGTGCTCTACTTACTGAAAGGCTGATCCTTCTAGAGAAGTGGAAGCTTAATTCTTGTCATCCTGCATCCTTCTGTTTAATGGTTTCACAAGCACGCATGTTAATTGTGATTATTTCGTGTCATAAAATTTAGTAGACCGCTTGGCGGGTAGCTAAGACCTTATGTCATTAACCCTACTAGTTCAACATGAAGACACAGGGACGTATTGAGCGAAATATTTGAAAAAATAAAATGTACCGACCTGCCTATTTAAAAAGTTATGTTACTTAAGCACATAATATATAACGTTAATTATAATAACGTTAATCGCATCATATATATCTCCGAGTTTTAGAAATCCTACTCCATATTTAGATTCTATCGATAAACTGTTAAAAGAGACTACTAACTCAAAAAATATAGTATTTACGGGAGATATTAATCTTGATACGGTACCGCAGAATACCTCAAGTTACACAAATGATTATCTAAATCTAATGGCTGCACATGGTCTACGACAGGGAATAGATAAACCCACAAGAAAAGATAGTTGTCTGGATCACTTCATGGTAAAGAGTAGTAGTACGTTTCAAACATTTGTATTTGAACGCTTCACTGACCATAGTCCTATTCTTCTGCACATTGACGATTTAAATATAAAAACGAGTGAACAAACTTTCTGATAGTGTAGTTACGGACTTTGATAATCTAGATAAAGCACTTCAATCTCTTCCTTGGCATGAATACTATAATTTAAAAACATCTGACGAAATGCCAGCATTCCTCGTATCTGGGTTGCAGGATTATTAAAGGGCATAGCAAGATTAAAAAAGTAAAAAGTAGATTTAAGCCGCTAAAACCATGGCTTACACCAGGTGTTATAAGGTGCATTCGCAAAAGAAACAATTTACACAATAAATTTAAAAAGTCCGAAACAGATGATGATTATAAACAAAACTATACACGTTACAGAAACATTTGCAACTCATTGGTGAAATCACTTAAACGTAATTATTATCAAAAACTTTGCCTGTGGTGCTCATTCTGCGTGTTGCACATTCTGCGTATTGTACATTTTGCGTTTTGCTCATTTGCGTGTCGTGCACATTTTGCGTATTGTACATTATGCTCCGAAGGGCAATTAGACGAATCTTCTGGTAATAATAAAAAAAACTTGGCAAATTATAAAAGAAATTAGTAACTTGAATCAAAATAAATCTACCTCTTTCGAATTATTGAACACGTGTCAAAGTCCCCAATTATCCTTAAATAGAGTAAATGACTACTTTACTTCCATTGGACGGAACTTAGCTAAACATATTTTGGACAGGAGAAATGTTAGCGAATCGTCTTTAGCAAGCAAATCAAGTACATATAACACGCCACTTCACTCAATGGCATTCAGTCCAGTTGATGCAGAAGAAGTGGAACGTGTTATTGCCAATTTAAAGAATAGTAACTCAGTAGGTTGTGATGGAATACCTACTAATATACTAAAAAGATTTAAACACATATTGTCGAAACCCATATCTGAGCTCTGTAACACTAGTTTTTATACTGGTGTCTTCCCTAACACTTTCAAAAACTCAATAGTAATCCCAATCCACAAAACGGGTGACAGATTAGTTATTTCTAACTATAGACCTATTTCCCTTTTATCTGTAATCTCGAAAGTATTAGAAAAATTAGCAAACAACAGGTTGTTAAATAATTTGGAGTCAAACAAGTTTATTTCGAAAAATCAGTTCGGTTTCAGGCCCAAAATGTCAACGGAAGATTCAATTCTAAAACTAACCAATTATGTAACTAGATATACGGATGAAGGGGAGAAGTTAGATCTGCAAAAAGCTTTCGACACTGTTTCGATCCCAATCTTACTTACTCGCTTACAAAACGTTGGAATAAGAGGTGTCGTTTTATCATGGTTCAAAAGCTATTTAATAGGCAGAACACAGCACGTCGGAGTTAAAGAACATATGAGTTATGACCTAGCTTGCACGTATGGTGTACCGCAGGGCAGCACACTAGGCCCAACTCTGATGGGCCTTGCTTTACATAAATCAACTCTGCGAACTGCAACTAGAATCTGCAGATATCACCATGTATGCTGATAATATTGCTGTGGTATTTCATGGTAAATCTTGGGACATTACAAGGCGATTGGCAGAGGATGGAATGAAAAAGTTGCAGATTGGCTTGATGATGATAACAGTCTCCTTTCTCTCAATACTTCTAAAACCACATATCTCTGCTTCAGTAAAACTTGTGTTTCAAGTCCTTTAAGTAGTTTTGTATTACAGATTAACTCTAATAATTGCAATAATTCCCATATGTCTCTTTGTACTTGTCCTAAGCTTACTAGATCCAAAAATGTAAAATACCTAGGGATAACTGTTGACGACAGATTGCAATGGAGTCCTTATATCAACAATTTATCAAACAGGGTTAGGAAATTTATATATGTGTTTAAGACACTGCGGCAAGTAGCAGACTCTAAATTATTGCTGAAAACATTCAATGCTTTATGCCAAGCTGTTATTACTTACGGAATCTGTTCATGGGGGAGTGCCGGCAAAACCTACCTCATTAACGTAGAAAGAGCACAACGTGTTGTGCTGAAAGTTTTACTACGTCTACCATTCCGACATCCTACAATACTAGTCTATGAACGAGCACAAGTACTTAGTGTTAGAAAGTTATTTATATACCAATGTATAAGACGTTTTCATAAATATTCCGCCAATTACATATTAGAGAAAAAAAGGTTAAACATACGTGATAAAAGAGATTATTATAAAGTTCCTATAATAAGAAGTGCTTTTGCTAAACGACAGTTTTATTATCTGGCTCCCTTTATCTATAATAAATTTAATATGATATGCCCATGTAACAAACTTACCCAAAATCAAATTAAAAAAAATATTAAGGAATGGCTGCAAACTAATGACTATGAAAGTACCGAAAAGATCTTAATGTCTAATATGTAGTATAAATGTTCTTTTAGACTTTGCCTGCTAATCATACGTTACACGCACACTCACATACACACACACACATACACAAACAAACACACATATACACAAACAAACACACACACACACAAACAAACACACATACACACACACAAACAAACACACGCACATACGCTGATATTTTGTTGTTAAATTTCATATTTTTGTAAATTACCTACTTACACCAATAAAAATGTACCCACAAGGAAGGAACTGGCTTATGAATGACACACAAGTATATACTTATTTCATAAGCCAGGGTAACATTAATATTTTGTATATTGGTTATGTTGCAATAAATATATTTTCATTTTCATTTATCATTTTCATATATGTTATATAGTTTTATTATATTACAGAACAGGATAATCATTTCGCTCACAGTTTTCCTTATACATTACTTTTCGTTTTTGTGGTAATGCTATATCACAGTAAAACCAGCAAAAGGTGAAAACGGTGAAATTATTAAAGTTAACAATTAACGATGCACATAGGCAGCACAACTTCAAAAAGCAAGCATGTATTACCCCTATACATACTCGTACGTACTATACAACGTACTATACAATTATGTTTAGGCTGAGCAGGATTGAATCGTTAATGCCACAACCTATAAAGACTAGGGTAGTAAAAGCAATGCATCCTGCCTGTAACGAATGCCTTATGGAATTGAAATGCGAACACTTACCATGAGTGGCACAGTATGTTAATTTCAAGAAAAAGTTTGAATTTAACAGATTCATATGTATATCATACATTCTATTCAATGGCTTCCCAAGTCCGCGCCTGGCTCACAAACAGATTACGTCAAAATGAGCAAGGTGATGGTACCCGGTGACGGGAACGAGACAAGTTTATTCAGGCCGGTTACGCGCTGTTGATAAAGAAAACTTCACGAATATTATCCAACCTTAAGCTCGGGTAAGCTGTGCGTGTAGATACATTCATTATTAACGCTTTTATTTAGAGACTGACTCTTGCTCGCGACATTTGCTGAGTGGACTTTGGTGAGGTGTTTCCTGAAATGCCAAGCATGCGGTGTGCTGATGAAGTTCTATGCTATGGTTAGTTTTGTAAAAAATTTAAAAGTTATTTTGCATTAGGAAATCTAAGTTTAAACATGAGAATTATTCTCCGGGAAGCTAAAGCCACTAATTAAAATTTGAATGTAATGTCAACTTCAAATAAATAAATTAGAAATAAATTATTAAAAAACGCCTTTTTAAATACAAGCTTTTAGTACTCGTCAGTATTCACTGATTTACTACCAAACGTTTGGTAGTAATTCAATGTCAGTACTAATCAAACGAGCCCAAACTCGATGGGATTGTGTCGTTTTATTGCGGTTAGTGTCGTTTTATTAGTTCCTTCCAGCTCCAGCATTAGATCAGCTCCATGCCATTATAATATTGCATTATAACGCGATATACATATGTATGCGAAATTTCAGTTCCATCGGAAACCGGGAAGTGGGTCAAATTTAACATGCAAGATTTCATTACAGACATCGGGACAGGTGAAAGTAAATAAAAGCTTTTAAAAAACACGCTTACTTCGATACGCTGCGAAAATTTGATGTTTCAATAATAACGTCAAGTCGATTATATTCTGAAATTTGAGTAGGTTCTTATAATTCTTTTTCTGTAGTCTGTCTTTTAATTTATGGAAAGCCCCACAACCAAGGACATTATGTTAGAAATTCTAGAATTACTACAATGATTTTTGTTGATAGCGTCCTATTTGAAATCCGTTAAAACAGATACACTCGAGATGAAAAGGAAACAAATCAAAAAGTGGATGTTCCGAAGCGGGAGATTAAGCAAGTCGTGCGCGGAATTGACAAATTTGGCCGCGGAAATTAACGCTTTCTTTGAGAGCTCATCATAAGCGGCTGTTTTCTTTAAAGATTTTTCCGTTACATCAGTTGCTCTGTTTATTTCTTCCTGCTTAGTTGATTATTATTTTGTTGTATATCACAGTCTATTTATATACATGGATGGTCTTATAATCGCTCATGACCATCGGTAAAAGAATATGTGAGCCGGTATTGTGGATGCGTTTGCTCATTGCACATTTGACCTCTTGCACTTTAGACCGACCCGAAATATTGCTTTTAAAGTACTTTGGCATGCCATTATAATCTAATTTATTATTCAGTACATATTTTATACCATGGATATATAAAGAACTAAATGAACAAGGTACGAGAAATGTCGATTATTCGTAATTCATACGACAGGTAAGTAAGACAAAGTCTTTGGCACACAGACTGCCTACTGCGTATGAGTTTGTAAACATCACGTTGCAGTGTAAAGAAATGTTATCGTGTATAGCTATTTATGTGATCAAGTATTTATATTGTGTATGGTAACGACATAATTTATTGTTAACATTGATACTTCTAATAAAGTTGATAAGTTTAAGTTAACCCTATTCTTATTATCAACGTAATTGAAAGCGTCCTCAATGGATAAACAAATTTAGACAATTCAAAAGAGCTTTCACTAAGTCATATTTGAATAAAGATTATTTTGATTTTGCAAGGAACGTACTAAAGTGAAAAAAAAATGTATTGAAAGGTAAAGGCCAGGGACCTGAGTAATATTCCTGCGTCACGACGTAAGATTGCTAAAATCCACACGACCAAAGCTACTAGTCAATATACTGAGTGCTTTTAAAGTGCAAATTCACTGAAGATACAGCTGCCCATTCCGTGCGGCTAGAACGCGGTAATAGCCGCCCGGTCACGCCCTCCCTGGCCCCGGTCGTTACTGGAAGTGTAAATTGGCTGCATCACGGCGCTGGACCATTAGTGGCGAGCAAGCCATCGTGTGCAGAATACTTGTAGAATGGACGAGAATTCCCCATTCAATACTGTAAAGGGTCTCTGGAAAATCCTCCGTTGTACAAATTCGTTTTTAAAGAGTGGGTAAATAAAAATGCTGTGTGCCATATTGTCATCTGAATGACTACTAACAAGGAAAATGTTAAAGTTTGGATGTGTTTTTATTCAGTCGCGATTTATATAGCCATTGCATTTATTTATAACTATAACTCCGAAAGTAGAGCTGCTTTAGTTTGTCTGTGTTGTTGTCATACCCAAATGGAAAGGAAATTTCATGAAATTTTTCGATAACTGTCACAAAAAAAAACAGCAAAACGGGTGCATGCATCTAGTAGGAAATAAATTATTCGGATAAAATATTTGATAATGATTCTTTAGATCATCCTTGAGAAGGACCATTCTTTGCTCGTGGTATAGTTCAGCCTGCCTTTTGACGCACTCGCAAACAGGCGGAGCCACATATATATATAACATAGTTTTGGTAAATGGATAGTATATGACTTTAACTGGAATAAAGGATAAACAAAAAAAAATCACAACTATAAAAACGGATTTCCTCGAATGAGCTTGATTGGAGTGGAGGAAGTATCGAGGTTAGCGGGGCCACGCATACCACATACGAGTAGTTTTAGCAAAATATGTATAGCTTATGATCTTATCTGGAATATGGATAAACAAAAAAAAATAAAGGATTTCTTCGAATGAGACGAAATCTTTAACTTATTGATCTCTTTCGGACTTTGTCAAGTCAAAGTAACCATTGCTATATTAAACGTACAAAATAAATACTTTCCAAATGGCATAAGAAAAATTTCTATACTAATATTGAGGGAAGATTTGATTGTTTGTTTGTTTATTTGTTTGTTTGTTTGTTTGTTTGTTTGTATTGAATAGGTTTCGAAACTACTGAACCGATTTTGATGAAAGTTGGTATATAGATAGTTCGAGACCAGGGGAAGAACATAGGGTAATTTTCCTACGGGAAAATATAATATTCCCACGGAAAAACAAAAATAACGCGTACGAAGTCGCGAGCGGAAAGCTAGTAATCAAGAAACAGCGCCCAAGATGTACCTATACCATGATCGGATAGTTGCAAATCGAGTAACCCGATAACCAGCACCCATTACGGGCCGGTACACAGTGAACCAACGTCAAACAGTACTTACTGTATTAAAGCGCCCCCGTTTCAAGTGAACTGGCTCCAATATAAATTCCATTCGTGACTGAAGCTCATTTATCACGATCTACTATTACTAAAGTTGCTGAACAGTGATTAGGGCGTCTGATGGCTTGAGGTACAGTGATATTAATGCTTAGGTATACGCAGCAGTGGCAGCGGTGGCTGTGGCGGCAACAATTTTCATTCTGATCAGAGGCCCAATTCTACTAATTCAACCCGCTACTCAGGCAACTTCATACCTGCTTTCCGAGTATGAGTAATGAAAAACTTTTAATAACACTGTTGTGAATTGTGGTATTATAGCCAATTTGTTAGTTGTTAAGGAACCCAGCCCTCGTAGCACGTCCACCAAAACACGATATGATAAAGCGGTTTATCGCGGTGAATTGTCAAAATACAATAGGCTTTCGTCGTATTTTGACAGTTCACCGCGATAAATCGCTTTATCATATCGTGTTTTGGTGGACGTGCTACGAGGGCTGGGTTCCTGGTACGTGGTAGGGGGGCAGGTGTTGTTAGGAATCCAAGGTCGCTTCCAACTACGGTCTTATCGTCATTTACCATCAGGCTAACAGCTTCCCTATCATATGTAAAAAAATGTAACGACACTAACAGGCTGTTAATATTTTTGGATTTTATTTATTTTCTACAAGTAAAAACTTTTCTTTTACTCTCAGGTACCTCGGGATTCGGAATCCTTTGAAGAGCCGCCACCACTCCACGAAGAGGGTAGTCGTCATTAAGATTGCGCTGGTCTGGCTTCTGAGTATGTTCGTGTCGAGCTCCATCACAGTGCTAGGTAAGTGTTGTGTGATTGAAAAACCGGCTAACTGCGGGTTGAAATCACGCACCGGCGATGGTTCCGTACAAAATTATCTAAGTATACAGGGTTATTTTTTTATCACCCTGAAAAATTCATTCATTCATTCATTTAAGGGACGCTTCACGACATGGTATTAATGATTTAAATATGAATAAAAAAAAACTAACTTAATTTTATATTAATTTTCAAAAAAATACAAAAAACGCTACACTACTTAAGAGCAGCATTTTTAGAGATTTTTTTTATTTTTTTTATTTCGCCCCTAAAATTTTCCAGGGTGATAAAATAATAACAGTGTATAACTATATACATATATGTATATATATTTACGGTTTTCAGATTTTTTCCTTAAGGCCTTTCCCGTTTACAAGAAATTTCGATATAATATACCGCCATAAATATAAAGCATACAGTTCTTGAATTCATATATGATATTGTTGAACATATTATTTATCTTAACATTCTTAAAGACAGAAATATTATTGATAATAATTCACTCGATAGCAAAAAATCCAAAGGTCTACTCTGTTCAATATTTTAAAACAGCTGTGAATTAGAAAATATATCGATAAATGACAAAAATTTTACCAATAGACGTGCATTTTTATTGTCCAGAAAATTGCAAAAATACATTTTTCATTTTGTACTCCAGATTAAAACGTAAAAATAATAAAAATGAACGTTTTCGTTCATCAACTATCATCATCACAGCTCATATACGTCCCCACCGAGCGGCTCGAGCCTACCCTATGTTAGGGTGATTATGCCTTAATCAACCACGCTGGCCCAGTGCGGATTGGTCGACTTCACATACACCACTGAATTTCTTCGCAGATGATCAACTATACTTCCTTGTAATAAAGCAGTCTCCGTACACGAGTAGATTTCCTGGGAAACCTCGCCTTAACATGTACTATAAGATCTTGCTTCCTGCCGAATATCATGACTCTAGGTCAACAGGAAGTACCCTATAGGTTTTGATTCCCTTGTGAAATCGCAAAATATGCGAAGATATGCGACGGTCACGGTCATATCTTTTCATCGCGTTGACTTACACGTTTGATTTTTTCACAGCTGAAAGAGACCATAGACCCGAATATAATATAAAATTCAGCTTTCCGAGAAAAAGGGTCTTGACAGACAGATGGACAGACGGACAGCGAAGTGATCCGATAAGGGTTCCGTTATTTTCCTTTTGAGGTACGGAACTCTAAAATGAATAAATATCAGTACAAGAAATCCAACCTGGGCAGTATTCGAAACTCGGCACCAACATTCCTTTTTTAACCGACTTTAAAAAGGGGGAGGTTCTCAATTCGATGCGTATGTCTTTTTTGTGTGTATGTTACGCGATTACGCCGCGCCGCCAATTGTAGACCGATTTCCAAAATTCTTTTTGTATTCGATAGAGTATACTACTGGGGTGGTCCCAAGGTCACCAAAGCTAGGATCAAATGATGGGATCCAATGAAAATTTAGGGAAACCCTTAAATTTTATAAGTACGTCGAACGTGTTTCATGTTTTATCCGAAGTTATTCACGTATTTACGTCTGGTAGTTATGGAATGAGCATATCACAGATGAGGTGATATTTAACTTTTCAGTGTTTCTAAAAGTCGGTTTTTATTTTTTGTTAAATATTTTTTTATTGCAAAAAGCTGACAAACAAGCAAACTGCCCACCTGATGGTAAGTTGTAACGGTCACCTTTAACACATGTGGCTCTTGTGAGACTCGCAGCAAAACGTAATTAAATTTTTATTAAAAATCCACTATACTTATAAAATACAGAACCGTTTTTCCATTGTTTACCTAGCTTCGTAAACAATGGAAAACGGTTCTATATTTTTGTTCTATAGCCACATAACCTCAATATTTATGAATGTATGTACTAGCTGTGTCCGTGAACGGCGTTTCACCATATATTTTTTCCCTGTTTTTACAAAAAAATTTATTGATTCCTATTGGTCGTAGCGTGATGTTATATTATATAGCCTATAACCTTCCTCGATAAATGGACTATCCAACACAAAAATATTTTTTCAATTTGAATCAGTAGTTCCTAAGATAAGCGCGTTCATCCAAACGAACAAACAAACTCCTCAGCTTTATAATATTAAGTATAGATTTTCCTGTGCTATTGAAACATCCTTTAAAAATAGCTCAGTCATTGAACCGTTTTCTATTGTTTTCGAAGATAAATCCAAGTGAATCTCACGCCTGTCACATTCTTACAAAAACCTACTCGTATACAATAAACTTCTTCGTAGTTGATTTAAACAACAACGTTGAGAATGAGATGAGATATTAAGCTTAACTTCTGTAAAAGTAATAAAATTTGCAACCATACAATAACAGCGATTTATTAATTTTTCAATTTAGGTACTTATTTACCATTTTTAAAGAAATGTAGTCACAGACGTTTTTTGACCATATTGATGTAATTATGTTCAAAGTATATACTGTAGCGTACCTACCAATTTGTATTTTTATCTTTAACTAATCGTATTTGTAAATATTGTAACTGGCGATTTACGCGGAGACAAAAAAAATTACATTCCAAGTGCCTTGCCAACTACCCTAATTTGTGGGGTTGCTTTATTCATAACCAATTTTCAGGAAATCTGTAAAGATTTCCAAATAGGATGTTAATATGTAGCTTTTAATAATGAGTAAAGTGTATTTCGGTTTAAAAAAGTGAAAAATATCAATATAGTATTTCACTCGGGTTTGATGAGTCCTCCGTAGATACTCATAGTATTATCAAACGCATCGTTTGGTTTTGACGAAGTTGCGTCTTCGAACAATTTCAATAAACGCAACTATCATGAAGCACGGTATACGTTCCTTAATTGGGTGCCGAAGCTTTGGTGGTCAAATAACTGGCGGGTAACCTTTGATCAGTGAACTGCGGACCTAAGTAGTTATCGTATAAAATTAGACCTTCCGAGTTTCTTGCCTGTCCTTCAGATAGTGGGCTCTCAAATTTTTTTATACAACGAAGTTGGCAAACAAGCTTACTGCCCACCTGATGGTAAGTGGTAACATTCACCTATAGTAGTACATGTGGTTCTTATGAGATTCGCAATTCGCAGCAAATCTGCAATCCCCACATGAACCACAGTGTACGTTGACAACTTGTGGCGTAAGATGTAAAATCACGGTACCCAGTAATTGCCTGCCAAATTTTACCCTTCAAACTGGTACACAGCAATGCACGCACTGCTGCTTTGTAGCAGAAATAGGCAAGGAAAGGATGATGGATGATGATGGAGGATGGTGTAGAATCAATTTTTTTTTCTCCTACTTGTGTTTGCAGACATCATATGTATGTATAGGATGTATGCACATTGCACATACAAGTTTGAATAATTTTCCTTCCTTCTAATTAGAATTTTGGTTAGTTTTTTTTTGTGTGAATTCAACATATAGCCCTGTAAATGCACATATCCCAACCAGTCACGATGTCTGCCAATATTTATTACTTATATGTATAAGGGGGAGACTCTGTACCAGAGTGGACACTGTGAGGTACCTTTATCTTACCTATTGATACCGCCAAGAAGCGGTGCTTGTATGGCTGTGTTCCTGTTTGAAGGGAAGACAGGCAGAGAAAACTGAATACTCTAACTTGACATCTTATTATGACATTTGACACATGTTGGCAACGTGCATTGACGCCCTTTTCGATTTACATAAAGCTATTGCGAATAGGCTCGAACCCCTCGGTGGGGACGTATATGAGCTGTGATGATGATGATGATTGCGAATAGTTCCCTTTGTGTGTCGGGAATGCGTTTTGAAGGAAACACCCCAGATTTTTTTTGTGGGTAGGTCTCATTAGGGTAGTGTTCCACAGCGGCCTCCATTCTCGCTGCGGTAAATCTTATTTAAAATATTTTTTATCTGGGTAAACATTGTATTTGATACAATTGTCACAGATAAAATCTATCGTGAATGCCATTCATTTGAGAGTCATTGCAAAGCAGTGCTGAATGCATTATGTTTATAATCATGAAGGAAGTGAGAATAGCTCGGTGGAGCAGTGGCGTGTGAGCTCGACAGTAATTCGAGTTAAGGATCTCTTGCAACAGTCAGAGCCCTGAAGACTGTTCTATGCCCGTAAATATATGAATGCGATACCGTACCTGCGCTGGGGTGTGGAAAACATGGAAAATTTACCAAAAATGTAAAACAATATTCTCTTCCATGCTTCAAAAGAAACGTCAAATAGTAGGTTTTGTCCTGTCGCTTAGTGTACGTGACATTATGAATAACATAATCTACGGGGTAAATAATATAGGATATAATTAATATTTTCTTTACATAATTCAACAGATATTGGTTCACTTGAAATAACTTCCATATCATGCTCACTTCGCAGGTAATACGAGACGGCTTATTAGATTGTTCGCACGTAACTTTATGATTAATTGGGTAATTTGAAGTTTAGAATTGAAACTAACTATTCGACTATTATGGAAGCTTGGAAGGCTTACGTTCGGTATCGCACATCGAGCTTTAATTGACTATGGATACGATAGGATATAATTATATTATAATTTGAGGGAACTCATAATAAAATTGAATTGACTATAGGACTTTAACTAAGCATAATTTTGTATCTATGAAATTTATTTAATTCTACATTTCTATATTTTCTTTTTGTTCGAAAATTCTTTTGCCTGTCACTTAGAGAAAGAGAGTCAGAATGAGGTGCAGACTTGTTACGAAAGATGTAAAAAAACAAGTAATGAGTGGTTTTCGTAATTATTTGCTTCGATGGCGATTGTCTGATTGGCTTATTATTTCAGAATAATTATAAGGTAGTCAAATCTTCACTAGATTCTCGCTAAATATTTTCCTATGAGTTGATAATTATCACATCTGCTTAATTTTAACTTTACTTATTGTTTTGAATGTAAAAATAGCACGACATTTATCTTAATAATGAAAGATAAGTGCAGTATAGTTTTTGTGTAAAAGAAGCCTTTGACAGCGTAACACTAACACAGGTGAGTACTATTGCTCTGCAAGACTATTTCATTGAATTCACCGCGAGATGTCAAATGGACAAAATATGATGAAATCTTAAGGCGCATAGTAGGGTCAATCATAAAAAAATCACTGCAGAAAAAACCGGTTCTCTTCATAAATATTGAATAAAAAATCCTTAAAAAAGATATGTTATTATTAAACGCATTCTTTAGAGGATCTTTTTAATTTTTTGACAAATTAATTAAAACTTGCGTAAAATGTGACCCAAATATGCCTCGTAAATATAAGGTTAAATCATATACTTTCGATTTCAATAAAGAAAGTGAACAATATTCTACCGGATGGTCTTTTAAGATTTTTCTTATTCGCCTTTATTAATTTTTTATTGAAATAATTCATCTTACGCGTAAAGGTTTGCTTAAATATTCCCCTCACTCTTACTCACTCACTCCTATGTAATCAGTGCGGGACGATCGAGCAAGGTCATAGGACCACTATGCGCCTTAGTATTCGACTAGTCCCGATTTGGATTTAAAACGTTCGTACGAATCGTTAGCATTGAAGCTTTATATTAATTGTTGGCCTTTAGTTAATCTAAATCTCTGACTGTTTTTAACTTTATTACTATAATAATAATAATAAAAAACCTAAATTTAAGATGCTTTTCTGAATAAATGTATAATAATAATAAATTCTTTATTTGCCATAGTTATTTACAATTTTCTAGGCCCAGGTCCCCACACTAGGATTCCCTGTGTTGCGGGAACCAGTCTCTATCGTTCGAGTCTCACAAAGAAAAAAAAAGAGACAACTTAGTAAAATTAACAATAAAAAGAAAATTAAAAATTACATAAAATAGTGTGAATATATTTTAATATGGATGTGTGTGTCTATGTGTGTGTGTGTGGGTGTGTGAGAGTGTGTGTGTGTGTGCGCGCATGTTTCTGGTTTCTGACATCTGTTTGTGCAAAAGCTGAAGCTGTGTTGTCTTTGTATATTCTTGAAATAGGAAAATTTGTAAAACTGAACAGCCATCTCTTCCAAAAAGCAAAAGATAATACAACAAGAAATTTAAGAAATGTAGACAGGCTTATTCTAACTACAAATCCAAATACGACACGTTTTAATAAAAATGGTTATGCGATGGCCATTAGGATATTCAATAAAATACCCCAAGAAATAAAAGAGTTGCCATTCAATGGATTTAAAACTGTTTTAAGGAACTGGTTAATAGAACGGAGTTTTTATACAGTTGATGAATTTTTTAGATATAAGGCATGACATGTGAATAATTTAAAAGATTTTAATTATAATAGATTGATTTTTTAAGCGTAATTTTAATTTAATGATTCGGTAAATTGTAGTTTGTTTGACTTTTGTTATTTTTGTTATTCAATAATTGTGTGACATACGATTTATAATTAAAGGAATTGCTAAAGTATTTGCATGCTATAACTCAATAGCTAAATAGGCATTAAGTTCATCAACTTTTTATAACACCCACAAAATTGTGATATGTAACCCTATTTATAGCAAATAAATAATTTGAATTTGAATTTTGAATTTGAATTTGTGTATCAGTATGACCATAGGCTAAAGTTTGTGATGTGATTTATAAACCTTGACTTTATTTATATATTCACAGAACCTTGTTTTATGTAAATACAAGATCTTCTGTATGTTTGTAGTTTAGGTTCAGTAGCCACTTGCTTAGTACCTCCTTACACTTATGTCTCGTTAGTTGCACCACATCCAGGGAGTCATTGATTCTACTATATCATGTGTGCCCCCATGTAGTTAAAAGATCTCATTCCAAACTTCAACCTACATGTCTTTATGTTCCATTTTGTTTTTCGTTGTGACCGCAGACTTTTATGTGTAGTACAGGGCGCTGTTTTATGAAATCTCAGAGTAATAGCCATAATAATATAATATAGCTGTCGTACCCGTAGCACACTAGTTTCTGTGCACACACTATCAGTGCAGTAGCGCACGCGCTTTTTGTACATTACTTTTAGAATAGCTCTTTGTACACGTTCGGCTTTCAGCATGTGAGTCTTAAGCGCTGCCCCCCAAGTAACTATACAGTAGCTCAGAACGGACTGACACAGAGCAAAATATAGCATTTTTAGTAAATTTTCATCTGAAATGGATCGCAGTGTCTTAAAAATATGCATTAACTTTCTTACACGAGAGCATAGGTAATCTATTTGTTTGGTCCAGGTCAAATTTTGATCAATGAACACACCTAAGTATTTTATATGACTTAATTGTTCAAAAGCAATACAACTGCAGATATTATCACATGTATGAACTTTAATTGGAATGTTGTAGACAGAAGCTGTTCGTTTATTTATACAGAAATTGATGACTTTCGTTTTTTCCATATTTAATGTAAGCAGGTTATAGCTCAGCCAGTTAGCAATAGTTTGCATACCAGATTCCGCAGAATTGTGAACATTTTGCCAGGTTTTACCATAAAAAAGTATTGCAGTGCCATGAGCATAGGTGAATATTTCGGCATTATTCAACTTGAGGTTACAGAGGCCGTTGATATAAATAATAAAAAGAATTGGACCAAGAACACTGCCTTGGGGAACTCCATATTTGGTATAAGCATAATCACTGTAATAATCACCAACACGAACCCTTTGTCTACGATCAGTCAGATATGAGTTAAACCAATCAAGAGCCCTACCACGTATACCCATATATTCCATTTTTTTAAGTAGAATAGGCCTTGAAACGGTGTCAAAGGCTTTCGCGAGATCAAGGAAGACACCTGTACATCGATAACTATTGTCAAGCTTACCAATGACAGAATCAACCAGATTGGTAACTGCGTCTTCCGTTGATTTGTTGCTGCGAAAGCCATACTGATTACTGCTCAACAATTGTTTATATTCGAGGTATTTAAGAAGTCTCACGTTCATGACTTTTTCCAGAATTTTTGACATTGAGGTTAATAGAGAGATATAGTTGTTTGCAAGCTGCTTTTCTCCTGTCTTGTAAATTGGACACACATTTGCTGCTTTCATTTCAGTGGGTACTATTCCTGATTCTAGGCTAAGGTTACATAGGAAAGCGACAGGAGCTGCAAGACAGTGTTTTGCGTTTTTTAAAACCTTATTACTAATACCATCTCCTCCAGGTGCGGAATCGATTTTCAAGTGAGTAATTATTTTATTAATTTCTATTTCATCTGTAGGCTGAATAAAAAACGAATCGCTATGGGGAAATTCACTTGAATCCAGTGTATGATTAATATTTACGAGTTCAGATTCTGTTTTTTTAAGACGTGCCATGGTTCCTTCTGCAAGATTGTCACCAACAGTTGAGAAATACTTGTTGACAAGATTCAAGGAATGCACTGGTTCTTGATGGACATGAAGCAAAACAATACTTGTTGAATCTTTTCTTTTAATATTACATATATTTTTGACAACATCCCATGTTTTCTTACTATCTCCTTTTGCACGATCTAAGTGTCCCCTTTCATATGCATTTTTAAAATTTTGTATGGTATTATTGCAGTAATTTCGATAGTTTTTGTATTTCAGTTGTATACCCAAATCATTTTTATTTTCTTTCTTTTTTGCTTCTTGATATAGCAGATCCCGTTTACGAATACATTTCAATAAGTTTTTTGATATCCAGGGTTTTCTTATATCTTTTGAATTACGGAAAACTGTTTTTGTTGAATGTGATTGAATCTTAGAACTGAGAGTTTCAGTAAACTCCGCTAAGGCCACAGATGCATCATTATGGTGATAAAAGGAATCCCAGACTATATTTTCAATATCTATAATTAGGCCAGTGAAATCTATTTTAACACTCTGTTTCATTTCAGCTTGATTGGAAGCAGTAGCAGAGGATGTCTTATTTAATGCAATAACCAGAGTATCATGATCAGTTATCCCAGTATCACAAACTATTACTTGAGCTGAGCCAGTTGTTTTTAATAGTACATGATCTAAGCAGGTCATGAGTAGGGTAAAAATGTGCAGGGTAAAAACCGTAGTGGCTTGTTATGTCAAGATAGTCACTAGCGCGTTTATCTTCGGAATCTATTTTAATATCTATGTTCATATCACCTATTATAGCACTAGATCGAGTGTTACAAGACTCTATAACCTTCTCTAAAGAGGTACAGAAATTATTTATGTTATGGAAAGGTGGAGATCTATATGCTCCACATATTGTAAACTCCTGTCCTATCCGTATAACCAAGCAGTTGGCATCTGAAAAAGGTGGTTCTTCAAGGAGTTCGCTTTTATAAAACAAAGCGAGGCCATCATTTTGATTAAGAAAACGCTGTGAGTAATAGCAATTATAATTTTTAAGATTAATTTTGGGGGTCTTGTCACTAAGCCAACATTTCGAATGTATAATTAGATCTGGAGCAAAACCTAAACGTGACAAGAAGATCTCAAAATCATCAAATTTTTTTTGAATACTTCGTATGTTTTGATGAATTATAGTTAATTTCTGTTCAATATTATCGATAAATTCAATGCACTTTTCAGGTTTATTATGCTTTAAGCTAAAGTAAAGATCTGTATTGTATAGGTCGCTTAAAAAGTTAAGTTGATTAGACATTATGAAGATAGTGTAAACATTTGTGATAACTGTTACTTATTTTTTCCATGAGAGAAAAAAGGTTGAGAAAAAATATTTTAGGTATGCACATAAGGTTAAGGTCCCGAGAGTATTCCATATTTTCATTATTTAAGGTGTCTGATAGTGTTGCTACATAGCTATTGTGTATGTTAGATATTTTTGTGTGATAATAAATGCACAATAATAAAGACAAGAACACAGTAACTACAAATGTATAATTAGATGCAGGGCAATTTAGATTCCATAAGTATTTAAAATTGATTTTATTTGGCGAATCTGGGTGTGTGAGTGTGTATGTGTGGTTTGTGTAGGAGGTTTCTATTAGACTTGAGGCATAAATATGTGATTAGGTACGTGGATTAGGTATTTTTCGTTACCAGTACGTACCTAATCCATGCCACCTAGGATTAGGTATTCGTATACCATGTTTGTTAATCGTGAAGTATCAATCTGTCAAACTATAGGTCCTGTAAATAAAACTAAACTTTACGTCTAATTATTATGTTTCAAACGTCATCTAGGATAAAATACCATAACTATTTTTTGCTTAGAAAATACAGCGAATCTCTTGTTCAGTTTAACAAAATCATAAAATCTTTTTACAAAATACAAAAAAATAAAATTCGTAAAAATATATATTAGAATGCACACCATCACCTTTTTATTATGAAGTCGCTGACAAATTGAAGTCTTTTTGAAGTCGGTTTTATTTTTTTGTAACACATTTTTTTTATGTTTTTTGTAAATTTAATACCAGCTCACCGAAGTAACTTGAAAGAATGCAATTTAGCATCAAAACGTGCCTATTGTATTTAAAAAACTAACCTCTAACTCCTAAAAGTCAAGGATCCCTCCATCATCAGCTCATTTCATGACTACCAGACGCAAATACCTGAATAGCTTCGAAAACAACATGAAACACGTTGGACGTACCTATGAAATTTAAGGGTTTCCCTCGATTTTCCTGGGATCCCATCATCAGATCCTGACTTTGGTGACAATGGAACCACCCCAAGACTATACTCTATCAACCACAAAAAGAATTTTGAAAATCGGTCCACAATGGGCGGAGTAATCACGTAATATACTCACAAAAAAAACGGTAAAAAATATTAAACTTGAATCAAGAATGAAATTAAATATTAGGACCTATTACTATTCCTATACATTCCCTAATCCGAATATTTATGCCAATACTGAATAAATATTAAGACCTATTACGATACTAATACATTCCCTATTCCGAATATTTATGCCGGTACCTAATAAATATTAGGACCTATTACGAGTACTAAACTAATACATTCCCTATTCCGAATATTTTTGGTGGAACTGAATAAATATTAGGAACAGGTATTTGGATTAGGTGTTTGAAAATATTAGGAACAGGTGGATTAGGTACGGAAATTAGCTAATCCAGCCCATGTCTAGTTTCTATATATGCTCTTAGTTTAGTGTGTGCATGTGGTATATTTATGTGTTGTAAGTAGGTGTAGTAATAAAGTAACATAGGAATGAGAAGTAAATAAACACAGTTAGTTTTCACGTTTTTCTTCTTCTGTGGCAGACCGAAGCTGTTGAAGTGTATTTTCGTTCTTGACAAGAATGTGCCTGTCTCCCTCATTCTTACGAAGAAATATGCGTCCATTCGAGACCCAGCAGAAACGATATTCTTCACTATGTGCAAAGTCTCGTGCGAGAAACTGCAGTCGCTTGGCTTTGTTTGTGAGATACTCGGAAAAAAAACAGAGGGTCCTCAGTGCCAGTCAAGCCCAGATGTGCTGAGTTCAGTCGGCCGGGTTTGTGAGATGTATTAAATTTTTTGTACAGTTCACAAATTTTTTGGTAGTAAAGATGTTAGTGAATTCTAAAACTATACTTGATGTTGTCGAGGTCTCCCGTGATGGCAGACGAAAGACATCCCTGACGTCGCTAAGTGTGAAATCTAACTCAATAGTTTTCATTATAGTGGTCACCATGCTCAGCAAGTCATGTTTGTCTTCCTTCTTTTTTTTCGGCATTCCTTTTATTTCAATATTTGTTTTTATTATTATTCTTTCCAAAGTATCGTTTCTGTCTTCTAAGTCTGTGATACGCGTCTGAATAATGCTTCGCTCTTTTTCCAATTTGTCCATTTTCTTCTCAACTTCTTTTATTTGGAGAGTCAAGTAATCTAATTATTTTTCGATTTCTTTATTAGAAGATTGTATGTTAGTGTTCTGTGTTTTAATCTCGGATAAGTTTTTCTCAACGTTGTCTAACCTCAACGTTATAGGTGCCATCAATTTTGAGAGCATTTCCTTCATTTCCTGTTTAAACTGACTAAATTTGTCCTCGCAATCCTCATCTTGTTCGAGGCGTAGCCTTTTTGTGTTTCTCATAGTCATGCTTGACAAAGATGCCAATGTGGGGTTAATGCCAGCCCTATTTATGTTCGGGTCTGAGGCTGAGGTCGATAAGCTCTTTGTTGGAGAACGTAAGGTATTCATTTACCTTATTAATGTATTTTTAAACACACAAAAGATAAGTAATGTTTTAGTTTGCAAGCGTTATAATTACCGCGCGTTAATATCAGCTAGCCCATAGAAATTCCGGCCGCTTTACTGTAGCATCACGCAGTGAGAGCGTGAGCGCGGCGTAACAATATAAAAATTTCGTAGTCGATCGTAGCACATGCAGACAGAGACAGCAATTATGTCACCTTTCTCATTTCCGCAAGGGAACGTAGATCCGTAGCCGCTGTCCGTAGCAACACAGATAAGGACGGCAATTATGTCAATTGTCTCTTTTCACCGAGGTCACTTATCACAAACTGATATACGGTTTTCACTTGTATTTTAAAGGTTTAACGTTCGTTTTTGCTTAAGAAGGAATGAAAATATCAAATTAAATCAAGTACACGTCTACTCTCAGCGCTGTCTCGGACGAAAGAGCTGTAGTGTACTTACGTGTATTTTCTTCGGAATTTGTTGTAGGTATTAAAACTTGTTTAAAAATCGATTTAAATTGTTAGTCCGTCAAAAGGACTATGCTGCATGTATTGATTAGGACGAGGGAGTGCAAAATTTCTTTATTATCACAACTTCTAAATAATACCGTTTTCTAAGAACTACAGAGGGCCTAGACAAAGTGATAATTCAAGAAACGATAACAAAGTTCGATAACAACAAAATTTATGGAATTGACATATGGCATCGATAAATAACGTGGCAATAATCGATCAATCATCGCATTTAAGTTGGTAGACAAATTGATTTTTAACTTTATATTACCGTTATCATATCGACACTGACGAATGATTTGAAATATGATGATGACGCTGTATTACTACCGTCATTGGCGATCATTCACATTACCCCAGTCTGCAGCCTTATTTGCGATGCAAAGTCAACACACGAGTACTCTATAATCAACATCATTTTAGCCAAGAGACGCCCCCTGTTGGATATATGTCACCCTTAAGGATCTCTATTTTTTTTCGACAAACTCTATATTACCGTTATCGATACTGACGAATGATAACAAATATGACGATGACGCTGTAATACCACCGTCATTGACGTTGATTCATTACCCTAGTCTGTAGCTTTATTCATTACCCCAGTCTGCAGCTTTATTTGCGATGTAAAGTCAACACACGAGTACTCTATTATCAACATCATTTTAGCCAAGAGATGCCCACTGTTAGGTATGCTCCCTAAAGTCGCGAGCGAGCTATCACAGCGAGCGCGCGCGTCCTGCCTTTCTTATTGTGTTGCGTCGATCTCGATTCCGAGTATCACTCGTTTGTTGTTTGTATGGTTTTATCATTGTTGTTTTCGTTTTTGTTTCGTTGTTGGTGTTGTCTAATTTGTTGAATAATTTGTGTGTTTGAAGTCATTCACACAAATTGTTACTTCATCGTCTGTTTGTTGTCAATAATTTGTAGGT
Source organism: Schoenobius gigantellus (assembly GCA_963935595.1). Classification (NCBI taxonomy): domain Eukaryota; kingdom Metazoa; phylum Arthropoda; class Insecta; order Lepidoptera; family Crambidae; genus Schoenobius; species Schoenobius gigantellus. The sequence continues at coordinate 10,389,235 of OZ012544.1, read as the reverse complement.
TATTTGTGTCCCTAGGTATAAGGTATTCGTTTTTATCATAAGTCAGTGTCTGTGCTAGTGGCGCGCGGGGGTCATTGCCCCGGCGCGGCTATAAATAGTTTCTGCCGTCTTGGTATTGTTTAGGTATACGTTGCATTGCTTTTATTTTATCGTTGTTAGTAATATTAGTTTATAATATTATTTTCTATTTTATTGCAATTATTGGTAGGTTATCAATAATTGTTTTTTTTTTTCCTATGGTTTTTTTTTTTTTTTTAGTTCTGTGGTTTTTATTTATTCTTTTGTAGGTTTAGGTTAGGGTAAGATTTGTTTTTCTTTTAACAGTGACGATCTTTTGTGTACGACTTGGCTTCGAATCAGTGAAACGGTTTTGCTTATAATTTGGATTGGTTTTTCTGGTTGTTGTGCGAGAAATAGATTTTTAATCTGTTCTCGCCAACGAATTCGTTGTTGGGCTGGGCCTACGACTGGGCCATGTCCGACTCGGACGTGATGTCCGAGACGGACACTGCTGGTGAAGGGGGGCCCATCAGGGACCCAAAAAACCTAGTTTTCCCAGTGGAAGCCAGGAGGCAAAAAAGCCGCTCGCCGGTTGATGGTGGTGTGGTTAAGGCTGTCGAGGGGGTGGTGTCCCCGGTATTGTCAGTCTCGGACGTCGGGAAGGCAGCGCCCCGTCGCAGCTCTCGCATACGCCTGAATGCGTCTCGTCCCGACAGGGACATAATAAGCGAGACGAGAGCGGAGTTGCCGGAAGCGAATTTCCCAGCGACGTCGCAGCCCGCTCCAAGGAAGCGATCCATGCTGGGCCGCTTTTTCCAGGATCCGTTGGCAACGGACCTGGAGACTGAGACGGAGCAGGTTACGGCACCGTACGCACCGAAGGTTCCCCGAACCCGAAGGGGTAGGGGAGGCCTTTCGCACGGGGTTGGGCTCTCGCAGGCGATGCGAGAGCTCAGGCAGGTAGAGGCTGACTCTGAGGAGTCGGAATCGGATCGGGAGTCGGATCGGGAGTCGGATCGGGAGTCGGATCGGGAGTCGAATCGGGAGACGGAACTCGAAGCGGCTCCCAAAAAGAAAGGAAAGGGGAAGCGCTCTTCCGAACCCACTGCTGAACATCTCTGCAGCAGGGCTGAGGAGAGCGCTAAGTCGTTAGTAGAAGTCGCGAGGAAGTCAAAGAACCTCAAGGGGACGTCCGTGAGGGAGATTAGGGAGTCCTCCGACTCTCTACTCGAGATTGTCCGTACTCTGGCGTCCAAAAAGACTTCGGAGGAGGTGCGTCGGCTTCAAGCCGACAACAAGCGCCTCCGGAGTCAACTGGACTCTCTAATGGGGGAAATGAAGGCCCTTCGCCGAGCCTTTTCGGAGCGGGGGGTGGAACGCCCAAGGGGCCGCGGTCCAAAGGCGGCCCCTGTGATGGTAGAGAGCGCCGAGTTGGAGGATCCGGCCGCCGACGACGCAATGGAGGAAGAACTGTCGGAGGTGCAGCTCCCGATGGCCCAACCAGCCGAGGCCGCCCCAGCCGTAGCCGTACCAGCTGAGGCCGCACCCGCCGGAGGGATTTCCAGGATGGAGTTCCTCGAAAGTATGGAGTTCCTCCAGCGGGAGCTGCTGGCACAAGTCGGCTTTATGGTCTCGGCTCGACTGGAGGGCCTGGAGGTTGACGGGCGGCTTATGCCGGCTCAGGTCCGAAGGCCACCACTTGCGGTGGACCGTGCAAGTGAGCCGCAGTCACAGCTTCAACCGCAACGGCCCGCGAAAGTTGCGACGGGCAATACCACTCTTGCCCCGCCGGCAAATATGCCGAAGGAGGCAAGAGTGGTCAGAAGGAAGACTACGCCCTCCGCGCCAGTGGCAGTACCCTCTTCATCGGGGGCTACAGCGCCGGTGGCGACACCGGTCGATGACGGTTGGTCGACGGTTGTGCGGCGAGGTCGGAAGAAGCCGACAGTGGATGGGGCGACGCCCAAGAAGGCAGGTGCTTCCGCTGAGGCCTCCAAGCCTTCGCTAAAGATGCCTAAGGCACCGCGATGTTTGGCGGTGGTGCTGGCTCTCAAGCCAGAGGCAGTAGAGAAAGGCCTCACCTATGGTGAGGCTATAGCCAAGGCCAAGGCCTCCGTTAGCCTCAGCGCCCTAGGCATAGGGCCCGCCAAATTCCGGACGGGGATAACCGAAGCTCGAATAATTGAGCTCCCAAAGGAGACATCCCCGTCTCAGGCTGATTCGCTGGCGGAAAAGCTGGGAGAAGCCTTAGGGGACGCGGCTAAAGTGACGCGTCCCGTGAAAACGGCAGATATCCGGGTCATTGGTTTAGATGACTCGGTGACCGCTGAGGAGCTGGGGCAGATCCTGGCGCAGGCCGGTGCATGCCCGGCGAACCATATAAAGGTGGGCCGTGTGCACACGGGGGTGCGTGGCGTCGGGGCGGCATTCGCTTCCGTGCCCGTGGAGGCAGCTAAGCGCCTGGCTGAGGCCGGGCGCATCGAAGTCGGATGGAGTTCTGCCTCCATTCAACTTCTTGAGCAGAAACCCATGCGGTGCTTCCGCTGTATGGGCATGGGCCACCCCATGCAGCGGTGCCCCTCCGCTAAGGACCGCAGCGGGCTGTGTTTCCGCTGCGGGTCGGAGGGTCATAAGGCGGTTGACTGCACGGCGGAGCTGAATTGCGCCGTCTGTGCGGACGCCAAACGACCAGCGAATCACCGCATGGGGGGCATGAACTGCAGTCCCCCACCGATAAGGGGCCGTTTGGCCCCAGTGAAATTGACCGTGGCCCCAAGGAGCCCGACACCACAGGCAGCACCGGCCACAGCGATGGCCCAGGAGGAGCCCATGGAGACCACCAATGTCTAGTAGTCCCATAAAGCTCCTCCAGGCTAATTTGAACCACTGCGCCGCGGCACAGGACCTCCTTTGTCAGACCGCGGCGGAGTGGGGTGTGGATTTGGCGATTGTGTCGGAGCCGTACTACGCTCCGCCGCAGTCGTCAAATTGGTTGGTGGCGGCGGATAATTCCGCCGCCATAATGCGGGCGGCGCGTGGCACAGCCCCCTCTCTCATTTTAAGAGAGAGGGGCACTGGCTACGTTGCCGCCATGTGGGGGGGAATGTTGGTTGTATCAACATATTTCTCCCCCAATCGCAGCCGGGCGGATTTCACAATCTTCCTGGCTGCGCTAGAGGGGGTCGTCCGTAGGACGGCCCCGGTACCGGTGCTAGTTGCGGGGGACTTCAATGCGTGGTCTACCGCGTGGGGGTCCTCCCGCACTAGCGCGAGGGGTGGAGATTTGGAGTCCTGGGTTCTGTCCCTGGGGCTCCAGATTTTGAATAGGGGCTCCATCCCTACCTGCGTCCGGGTGCAGGGCACGTCCGTGGTGGACGTGTCCTTTGCATCCCCTTCACTCGCCAGTCGAATTAATGACTGGCGAGTTGAGGAAGAAGTGGAGACCCTATCGGACCACCTATATGTCCGATATGAGGTCTCCACGGCATCCCCAGGAACCCCGATCCATAGGGGCCCCGTGGTGAGTGCCTTCCCGCGATGGGCGCTCACCAAGCTCCGCCCGGATGTGGCGGAGGAGGCGGCGATGGTGCGGGCGTGGGCAGCAGTGCCGCCTCATCTCGCCGGGGATGTCGACGGCATGGCAGAGCTCTTCGCAGACGACATGAAGGTCGTCTGCCAAGCCGCCATGCCGAGGGCGCAGGCCTGCCCCGAAAGGGGGCAGGTGTACTGGTGGACGCAGGAGATTGCGGACCTGCGTACCACCAGTATGAGGGCCAGGCGCGCCTACGTGCGTTGTCGTAGGCGCGCCAGAACTACACTCGACGAGGAAGCTGAACTTCGTCGGGTGTATGCGGCAGCCAAGAAGGCCCTGCGGAACGAAATCTGCAGGGCCAAGGAGGAGTCTAGGGAGCAATTTATACGGCTCCTGGACGATGATCCGTGGGGGCGTCCGTACCGGATGGTGAGGGGAAAGTTTAAATCTTCCGCTTCCCCTACCTCCGCTATGGACAGAGGGCTGCTGGATCGGGTGCTGGGGACTCTGTTTCCCGATTCCGGTCCGTTCCAGCCCCCCAGAATGGTCCCCCCGGACGCTCCTCCGGTGGAAGTGGTTGCCGTTATCCCTCCCGTGTCGAACGTGGAATTCGACATGGTGAGGGAACGGTTCCGGCGCAAAAAAAAGGCGCCGGGACCGGACGGTGTCCCAAGTAGGGTTTTGGCCATCGCCCTGGGACACCTTGAGGAGCGGTTCCGGGTGGTGCTAAATTTAAGCATCACCTTGGGCCGCTTCCCCAGTCGTTGGAAGGCGGGCAGGCTCTGCCTGTTAAGGAAGGAGAGCCGCCCCGCGGATTCCCCGGCTGGGTATCGGCCGGTGGTGCTACTCGACGAGGCCGGGAAGTTCCTAGAGAAAATCCTGGCTTCCCGCATCGTCAAGCACCTAGAGGACCAGGGGCCGGACTTGGCTGACAACCAGTTCGGCTTCCGCACCGGTCGGTCCACGGTGGACGCGGTGGCCCTTCTCAAGAGGTGGACTGAAGAGGCCACAGCTCGTGGGGAGACTGTTGTTGCGGTGTCTCTTGACATCCGCAACGCTTTCAACAGCCTGCCCCACGAGTGCATAAAGGAGGCACTCCGCTTCCACCGGGTGCCTCCGTACCTCCGCGCCCTCGTGGAGGATTACCTGCAAGGCAGATCCATCCTCTACGAGGGGCCGGATGGGCGCGTCCACACGTGGACAATGGCGGCGGGTGTACCCCAGGGTTCCATACTAGGTCCTCTGTTATGGAACCTGGGGTACAACTGGGTCCTGCGAGGCGACCTTCTGCCACGAACGAAGGTCGTCTGCTTCGCCGACGACACGCTTGTCGCGGCGAGAGCGAAAACGGGGGAGGAGGCGGCCCACCTTGCGTCGGTCGGCACCTCACTGGTCGTCCGACGCATCCGCCTCCTGGGCCTGGACGTGGCCCTCGACAAAACGAGGGCCATGTTATTCCACGCCCCCCGTCGCAGGATCCCACTGGGGCTCCGTGTCCGAGTGGAGGGGGTACGTATACCGGTCGAGGCGCATCTCAAGTACCTCGGCTTGGTTCTGGACCCCCGATGGAGTTTCGAGGAGCATTTTAAGCTCCTCGCTCCACGGCTGTGCGCCGCCGCAGCCGCACTCGGGCGGGTCCTTCCCAACGTGGGAGGACCAGGATCGGCGTGCCGTCGACTGTATCACGGGGTGATAAGGTCGATGGCACTATACGGAGCCCCGGTATGGGCGGAGTGCCTCTCCCCCCGTACGGTGGCCCTACTGCGACGTCCGCAGAGGGTCATAGCAGCCCGGGCCGTGCGAGCCTATCGCACGGTCAGCCACGGCGCGGCCTGCGTTCTTGCGGGCCAAACGCCATGGGATGTCGATGAACGCGTCCATTCGGAGGTGTATCGGCATCGGGTTGCTGTACGAGAGCGGGGGGGACGGTCTGCTCCACAGGAGGTGGAGCAGGTTCGTACCCTGGCGCAGAGGGAGGCTCTGCGCCAGTGGGGTGAGGCACTCGCCTCCCCAGCTGCCGGCCACCGGACGATTGAGGCAATTCGTCCGGTGTTGGAGGAGTGGGTTGGGCGCCGGCAGGGCAGCCTAACATTCCGCATGGTGCAGGTACTTACCGGGCATGGCTGCTTCGGTCACTACCTGCACCGAGTCGCCCATCGGGAGGAAACGCCGCAGTGTCATCACTGCGACGCTCCCGATGACACTGCCGAGCACACACTATTGGTGTGCCCGGCTTGGCGATGCCAGCGCAGCGAACTCAACGCTGCGCTGGGAGGCGGAAACCTCTCGCTGCCGAGCATGGTCGTGGCCATGCTCCGCGGCGAGGCGGAATGGGGGGCTGTCGCCTCCTTCTGCGAGGACGTAATATCGCAGAAGGAGGCCGCGGAGAGGGAGCGGGAGGCAGATCCTCAAGCCGCTCCCATCCGTCGCAGACGGATAGGCAGGAGAAGGCGGGCATTCGCACAAGCGATGCCCGTCTAATGACCCTGCCGTGGAGGCCTACGTGCACGGTTGGCCCCGTGCACGCCGCCGTAAGGCCCTCCGTCTGGGGATTGCCCTGGTGTTGTCGGGCAATCCCCCCTTGGCGATAGCCCGACCAGGTGGTCGGGCTTGCCCGGGCGCGTGGGTAGTGGAGTCGCAGTGTGGACCTTACCCAGCGCGCTCATAAGGGCAGGGAGAACACCGGGGGGTTTTAGTGGGTAGGCCTGGCACTCCGCCGGGAGAGCCCCACACACGCTCGCCGTCTAGCCAACGGCGGGTACGGTGCGGTTACGCATTTCCCCCTGAGAAAAAAAAAAAAAAAAAAAAGGTATGCTCCCTAAAGGATCTCTATATTATTTCGACAAACTCTATATTACCGCAATCGAGACTGACGAATGATTTTAAATGTGATGATAACGCTGTAATACCACCGCCATTGACGATCATTCATTACCCCGGTCTGCAGCCTTATTTGCGATGCAAAATCAACACACGAGTACTCTATCATCAAGATCATTTTAGCCAAGATACGCCCACTGTTGGATATATGTCTCCCTTAAGGATCTCTATATTATTTCGACAAACTCTATATTACCGTTATCGACACTGACGAATGATTTCAAATATGACGATGACGCTGTAATATTTACGTCATTGCGATCATTAACCGCAGTCTGCAGCCTTGTTTGCGATGCAAAGTATATTACATTTCGCGAGTGGCGCTCAAATAGAGCAGGAGGGAAATTTACACGAAAGTGGCAACGAAAATTATTTCAAAATGTAATAAGCCCGGGGCACTTCATTAAAAATCACTTATCGGAGGCGGCCTTGCTCAAATGAGGTCGGAACATCTACTTGTCAGTTTCTTTATCACGCAAAATGGAGGGGATCTAACTCTTTGTTATGGATGTTGCAGTGGAAACTGATTTGGTGATGAATGGCATTGTGCTAGAGTTAATTGAAGTAGATATACTGTTTGTAGACACTTTTACCAAGTGTAAACAGTAGTTTTTATGTTGTTTTTTTTTTCAGACAAAGTAGGTTGTACAATAAGATCATAAAATGAGCCATTTTAGGGTGGTGAGCGTCGATGGTAAAATAGGTTTTATGATTGAGATTTACACTCTGCTTTTCACTTCGGTGGCAAGGAAATGAATCAAGGCTTAAGCATGTACATTTTTCGCACTTATTTTTAGATACATTTATACTACAGAAGTTCTGATCAGTTCGGAATCTGCCACTGTGGTTAGAAAGAAATTTCTACCGCATAAAAGTGCCAGAACCCCTCAAAGTCGTGTCCCTCATCGCGAGAACTTGCCAAAACTCCTAATAAATTCTGTATTGTATTTTGGGACAGTTTTGTTAAACAAATTCCGCTGAAAATACATAGGCTTTATTTAGTCATCCCGTAACCACGAATGCTGAAAAGCTTTCGAAACGTCTGGCTCAATGTAAATCCGAAGAGAGTAGTTTTATTTTTTACTACTCACACAACTCTTTTATTCCCACTAGTTCAGTTTACCAGCTCAGTTCACTGAACTAATCATTGTACCATATCTTCGTTTCCCTTCATTATCAAATTTAATATCAATATGCATTTTTATTCCGCGACTCCAACTAGGAATAGTCTAATTTATAGCAGTATTTTACGATCAGCTGCAAATTGGTATTGTGGATAAAATATTATTTTCATTATAGAAAACATTGAAATATTATTCAATTTAGTCGTAGTAACCATTATTTTTACTATTCTTTAGTTTAAATTAAAGTTGTATATTAAACTAATTAAGAGAAACATTACCGTATGTCTGTCACCAGGCTGTATCTCATTAACCGTGATAGCTAGACAGTTAAAATTTTCACAGATGATGTGTTTCTGTTGCCGCTATAACAAAAAATACTAAAAACAGAATAAAATAAATATTTAAGGGGGGCTCCCATACAACAAACGTGATTTTTTTTGCCGTTTTTTGCTCGATATTAATAACGGCAAAAGGTAGACGCTTGAAATATTCACAGAATATTTAGATTTATATTCTCTTTAACAATAAATACTTACTTAATTCAAATAAAAAGCTAATGTTGTATATATATAGATAATGGTACGGAACCCTTCGTGCGCGAGCCCACTCGCACTTGGCCGGTTTTTCATATTAAGTTTGGTATTTCATATTTAGATGATTGTAGCTTTTTCTAATAAATAAATTGTATCCTACACAACCACCGTAATATACCTATTATTACGCAGATTGAAAAACATTTATTATATCACAAATAAATTTAAAATTCTAAAAAAATTGCCTATGCAAGCTTGGCTTCAACAAAAATTTACTTAAATTAATGCAATTAATGCCAAAGGCTTTCATTACAAAAACATTTTACCAGCGTCACGTCAGCTTTCTATTATCAAAAAGGAAAACGAATAAAAAATTAACCTATGCCACAGATAATTATAACTATGCTTTGTTTCAACAAGAATTAGCTAATGCCACAGACTAAGTAGGAGATACTATGTATCTCCTACGTGAGATACTTATCTCTCTCTTGTGGCTAATGCTTTTGTTCCAAAAATCTGACAGTTTCGTGACAAACGAAAAAAACTTGCTACTTTGTCCGCATGAAGATATAGACAAGGAGTCCAATCTCCATAAGGTTTTATTTGAGGAATTTGTCCACAAAAATTTTTAGACCTTAGTTTCAGAAGCTGCCACGAGCCACAGATACGTAGATACCGTAGAAAAAGTTGTATGTCAATAGCGCGAAGTTAGTGATAAGCAAATCAGTGTAAATTTAACAAACCTTGTTGCTGTGAAAGAGAAATAAATTAGAAACTATTTATTACATTTCTTATCATATATTTGATTGTACCTACTAAGAATTGGGATGATGACTGAATTCTAATTTTTAAGTCTCGTCATTAAATATTAAAATACCGTGGAAATAGATACAGTCCTGTGAAATCAGAATTAAAATCGGCTTAGAAATACATTAGATACAAGCATTTTAAGTTGTTAAGAGCATTTATAATACAAAAGAAATGTGTGAGGTCTATGTGTGGTGCAAGTAATTTGGATAGCTGTAAGCCTTTATTTCAAATGCTAAATATCTTGCCACTCCCATGCTTGTATATAGCAGAAATATGTATTTTTGTAAAAAAACACTTGCAGTTGTTCTTACTAAATAGTGACCAACATTACAGAGGACGTAGAGTAAACGATTTGTTTGTTCCTTCTCAGAGATTGAAAATATTTTCTAATAACTGTTACTGCATGGCAATACGGGTATATAATAAACTACCTAATGATATAAAAGATCTGACGTATACAAAATTTCACAGAGCACTTTTAACATTCTTAAAGAACAAAATGTACTATTCAGTTAAGGAATACTTGAATGACATATCTTAGATTTATGTTGACATTGTTTCTGATCATGTCCTGTTTTAATTGTTGACATTGTTGTAATTACATAATTTGGTTTTGACATTCTCTGATAATATTGATATAATTTCTTATTGCTGACATTTCTCATGTATTTCTCCATTTAAATTTTCATTGACATAAAAATTTATAATTGTATTTGCACACTGAAGTGACTACCAGTAGAATATGTGGAATTATATCTTAAGAACACCAATTGTTACAATATTCTGGCAAATAAAATATTATTATTATTATTATTAATTTGAAGGCGATTAGACAGAGAGATCCGACATCAACCGTGACGTCATAGTTGAGTACGGCCATATAAACTCCTTGGAAATTGCCGTTTTGCTAGAAAGAGATGGAGAAAAATCTTTAATACCTTATATCTTGGTTGTTTTTATAGTTATTCAAAAACTGATTTTTTCTTTCTGTTTATTATATTAATGAGCTTCTATTAAAGTAAGAAATTTTTTTTAGTCATCTAGCCTATTCCCCCCTCCTCGTGGAACTTTGAAACCGCAAAGCCCTTTGTGCCCCGCTACTTATAATCTTTTTGTAAGTTACATCTCGCTCGTTTAGTTTGTGCATCGATACACACACTGTTTGCCTGTTTCTTGTAACCTTGTTCTTGAATAAGGTTGATTGATTTATTTATTTAATCTTTTTTGCACAATAAAAAACAATGTACAAATGGCGGACTTATGGCCATATGGCATTTTCTGCCAGTCAACCATTGGGTTCAACAGAGACTACATGGCGGTGCAATCTTATTAGTTAATTTATCCCATGTTTAAATATAAGTACTATAATATATACATTACACTAATTTAAACAAATAGATAAAAATAACATAGGTAACTAGTATAGATATACTTTAACTAATTAATATAAATAAAAAAAAAACTATGCATGATGAAGAGCCTTTGTCTTAATATTTGTGATTTAAAAGTTCTGCGCGAACAGCTTTTTTAAAACTAAATAAACTTTTAGACTGTTGAATATTCAGAGGTAGTTTGTTCCACAGTCTTATTGCGGTGAGCCTGAAGGAACTAGACAGAAACTTAGAGCTATGGAGAGTCATCCGGAGGTGAAGGTTTCCCTTGGATCGAAGCTTATTAATATAGGGCCTGTCGACACCACTATATATGAAGTAAGATTTTAGGTAAGAAAGCGCATTAGGTCCTTTGAGAATATTGAATAAAGTACAGACAATAAGTAATTCACTGCGCTTCCGGATGGGTAGCCACTTAAGCTGAGAACGGTAGGAAGATACATGGTCGTATTTACGTAAACCGAAAATAAAACGTATGCAATTATTTAACAGACGGTCGAGTTTATCGAGAGAAGCTTGAGTTAAATTTGTGCAACACACATCAGCATAATCAATATGCGGAAGTACTAGGGACTGAACCAAAAGCACCTTGGTAGCCGATGGCAGAATAGTAGATTATGCACCAAGGGATTAAAGCAGTGTCTAACGTCACGGGCGCCATATTGAACCCCGAGCGTAACGAGGGACTCTAGAGTTAAGTTAAAGTTTAACTCCTGAGCGAAGCGAGGGAGTTATATAGAGTCCTAAGTGAAGCGAGGGGTTCAAGTCGCCTAAGACGAAGACACTGCTATAATCCAGAGGTGAATACTCTACTTTTCATACCATCTGCGAGACAATAAAAACTCAGGGCTCTATAACCAATTACTTAGGTGGTTAAACACTGTCACATTATCATTATCACTATAACTATGGTTAATATTATGATATTATCATGAAAACCATAAAATACAAAAAAAATGATTTATTTTTCTCAAGCACAAACACGTCACGCAATAATTACCTATATCTTAAGTAAAGCTCAAAACATTACAAAAACTTAAAACATACTTATTTAATAATAATATAACAAGTATGAACTTAGTCTACATATCGATTTACAATACGATACGATCAGCTGCTGGACCCTGTCAATGACCTTTAGTAGCACGCAGGACGAATATTAATTTGTTAACAATAAAATGGTATCAAATAATTTTTTTTTATTTTTCAACTTTGTTGTATATTTACTTTAGAAATAGCAATTAATTACTACACACAACTGTCGAAATAAATCTCAAATAGTCGACAACCTATTGACCCCAAATAAAAAAAAGCTGAAGCACCTGGACATTTACCTACTTACGTTTTTTAACTTTATCAATAAAACACTGAATAAACTTCTAAAAAGACTGTATTATTGATGCCACAAAACACATTCCACTAAGCACTTTATTAACGTAAGCAACAAGATATTACAATAAAATTTTGAAATACGTAATAGCGTTGACGGCACAGTTTTAGCTATGAAAACAATACAACGGAATACTGTTGGTGCAAATTATGGAACAAATTGTAGAAATATTCTTTATTTTTAAATATGCCGCGTAATTTTACCAAATGCTGTTTATCCGCTGGCAGCGAGTGTTCTTGCTTTATTCTGCTTTTATTCGTTTTTATCGATAGTTAATGGTGGCCGTCAAAAGATGGCGCTTTTTGCATAAAACGTATTTTATCAATAAAAAATAAAGTGAAATGTAATTGTTGATTTTAGCTTGCATGGGAAAAAATATTCCCGCTCCTCCTACCAATCGGAGTTCCGGTCGGAGGACAGGGAAAGACCCTTTAAACGGTGCCTTAATTAAATATGATGTATCGAGTGATGACGAAACAGTCAGTCAATCAATCAGGGGCCATATTCTGCTAGCGATAACGCATTTGTGGCTTGTCAATAACGCTTCAATAGCATCGCTTTTTGAGACAGTTATTGTTGGTTAAACGATTAAAAGCGACCCGAAAAATTGCGTATAAACACGACAAAAGCAGTTTTATTGAAACGCTAAGACACGACAATGACGTTAAGATTAGCAGAATTAGGCCCCAGGTTATACATCTGTACTTACTAATTTGTAAAGCTGAAGAGTTTGTTTGTTTGTTTGAACGCGCTAATCTCAGGAACTACTGATTCTACTGATTTTTTTTGTTGGATAGTCCATTTATCGAGGATGGCTATAGGCTATATAACATAACGCTACGACTAATAGAAGCTGAGTATCATTGAAAAATCTTGCAAAAACGGGAAAAAAATATTTCTTTTCAGATCTTTCGTTGCGCGCGCTGCGTAAACGGTTAAAGTTACGCAAAAATCTTGTATGCCGTAATTATTTTCCTTTAAAAGTTCTAAAAAAAGTCTGCGACAGCGTGTGTCTATCTATTAATGTTGACTCACTATAACCTTTTTTGGTAATCAAATTTGTTCTAAAATAATGCATTATCTGCGAAGGTGTTTTTGTAAACATGATATTATTCCTTATTAAAATAAATGCATTATTCATCACAATTATTTAATTTTGAACAAAATTGTTATTAACATCATTTGATTTCAATGAATATCTTAAGAGATTACATAGTTTTAAAATAAATCCGCAACAAAATAATGATCAAGTACTCGTACCACGCACGCATTTATGATATCGAAGGCGGGCGGGGCGATCATGAGGGGGGATTCCGACGTCCACGCGAACGAAGTCGCGGGCACAGCCACTATTAAGATACATACATATAAAACTTGAAATGTAATTTTAATATGTAACAAAGGTAGCCGCCGACACATACCCTAACAAAATAAATCAAGAATAAACATTATAAGCGAAATCGATCTGTCGTCCTCTTCAGTAAACAAAGACTGATACCTAATCACGACGGCGCAAATTTGTTCAGGAAACGCTTAATCACTAGAGCTTTAATTAATTTCTTTGTAATACGGAAACAGATCCTGCGAAGATTCGCTTCGTTTGGAGAGGCCCATACACAGGCATAAGTCTAATAGATGACGCAAGTATATAAGCGTGCCAAAAAATAACAAAAGTTTAATCTTACGAAATTATTTCGCTGTAGTCCACACAAAATGCTTAAGTATGCCACATTGAGCTGTCGTCATCATAGGTGCCATCTTCATAAAGAAAACCAGTATACGCAGTTTTCCTTTATATTACAAGTTGGTAAATATATAGGGTAGGTAAATACTAGTGGGTAGCCTCCCCACTTGATGGTAAGTGACTACTGGAGGGAGACTGTACCACGGTCGCCTGCTCGGGTTCCACCGTCTTACCTATTTATGTCGTTATGTAACGGTGCTATACTCTACATATAGCAACTCGTTGCATTCCCGCCTAACCTGACTGCATTTCAAATCTTATGTCTTTGACATAATTAATTTCGTCACTCAATTGCGGACATCGAAACGTGAAAAAGTAGCGATGGCTAATTAACATAAATTAATATTTTCATCAGCACCTTTTTCTATGAATCTAACGAAATAATTTAACGAATATCATAAAATCTTAAAGGCACTTATGTGTAAGTCTTTTATTATGTTGGTAAGTTTTTATAACATATTTGTGATCTATAGTCTACAATAGTGCATTATATCTGTTTCAGAGTGCCTTTTCCTTATTATTATAATATTTGTAACGATTGGAGAATATATATGTAGAATATATCAGTGACACAACTCTCGTACTTCATTTGGCTGACCTCCCTAACCACTGCACCACTGCGTCCCTGCTGCTACACCGCTACAGTTAAGCAACTGTTGCTTTCTGTTTGCATTGCTGTGTTCCGTTTTTAATGGTAAGTAGGTACCCAGTAATTTCACCGCCTGTCTTCCCTTCAAACCGGAACACAGCCCGGAACACAGCGGTGCAAACATCGCTGCCTGGCAGCAAAATAGGTAAGATAGTATAGTAATTCCCGCGCAGACACCTTGTACTAATCATCTAAAGTATGTACTTATTTTCATTTTGGTTCCATAAACAAAAGAGGTCGATGCCGACTATGATCGGGAATTTTTATTAAGCGCTAGAAACCTAACAATAATAAATAAATATCTTGAATTATAAAATAAAAGCGATCCGCCTAATTTTACAACAAATGCGGCATCTCGATATTGGGTTTTATATCTGTGAACTCGATTCGTAACAAGGTACCATTAGTGAATAAAATACGAGACAGAATGAGCGAAATTGAAAAGAGTTGACTGGGTCTACAAGGGAAATTATTTTTTAATTTGCTGCTAATCTTCAAGCTATATGCGTTCCACTGCTGGTTTCGGGTCTCTCCTAAGTCAAGGAGGAATCGGTCTCTCCTAGTCCTAAGTCAACGAGGACTCGGTCTCCCCTAATTCAAGGAGGAATCGGTCTACTCCAACACTCTGGCCAAATGGGTTTGTGGGGAATTTTTCCAATTTTCCATTTTTTCTTAGGGGTATAACTGCTACACAACATCTTACCCTTCAAACCAGAACCAGCCGGAACACAGCAACGCAAAACCTGCTGTTTTGCAGTAGACGTTAGTAATAAATACACTCAGGGACAAATTTAGAGGAACATTACACTTATTACAAAGATTCAAGCTACTTTTACAACATTATATCGATGTGTGATTGACCTTTAATGCGTTTGTTTGATTGTTATCCAGGATTCATGACCAAGGCCATAACGGATAATGACAAAATTTCCCTATTTGTGACCTGGAGAAGAACGGTAACTTTTAATGGTGGTCTTTTTTATCACAATCGTACAACTGGTTTCCGCGGTGAATGTTTTCTTTTGTAGCGAATCCGATGGCTAGAAAGCTGGTAAAACTAAATATGGTTTCGTATGCTGAAATACACAGCGTTATCAAAACTAGAAGTGAATTTTTATCGTTCCTCTAAATTTGTCCCTGAGTGTAGTTACTCATAGGTCCGTAAATAATATTTATTTAGGTTTTGAACGTGTTAACGTAATTGCCTCATTGCCATGATCGTCCTAACGTAATTGCCTCCGTGGGGCTAGTGATTAAGATTCTGACCTGCATGTCGATTCTGTAAAATTCGAACAATAGCTCGCATCTCACTTCGATATTCACGCTCACTTCGCATAAGATACAAGATACCCTTACATAGTCATTATCACGAGTTAGTAGCGATAAAATTCTAATAAATACCTCAGAAGGAGTTTTTATCACCTTCAGAAATAATTTTAAATGTATTTTTAAACTATGATAATAAATTTTGCCTGTTTTCACTCACAAAATAGCAACGTTTTATTTGACACTTTGTTTCGAGTTCGTGTGCGAAGTGAGCTTCGAAGTGATAAAGGAATTCCCTTTACGGAATGCCACTTCTGGAGCGGAACCCGGGACCGTGTTCTGCAGGCCAATTATGGATCTTTCATCGTATGTGACATGGTATAAATTTGAGAAAAAGAAGTCATGAAATGCTGCATTTCGAATTACCGATCTCCAATGATATCATCACTAGGGCATAATTTCAATGATGTCATCATTAAATAATGAAAAAAATTTCTTAAAAAAGCAGACTCAACAAGCATACTAATGCCCTTGCACATAAATTAGCTGATAACAGTGAGAGAACATACCGACTAAAACGCTCCCGGTTAGCGTCAATATAGAACGGCATACTATATATAAAAGAACTAGTAAATATTTGGTACCAACTATTTATAACAAACTACCTCCTAATGTAAAAGAGAATTGTAATTCAAAAGCATCATTCAAAAACAAATGTAAACAGTTTTTTTTTAGAGAAACTTGAATCAGAAATGTAAGTGTGAACCTCTGTATCCTGACTGTCAGTCAATCAATATTCATGTTTCCCATTTTATGCTACTATGTAGTATTATTAGTGTGCTCTCCTTATAAGCGCAATGTGATATAAAAAAGGGAGCTACATTACTGCCAACAAACTGCTGTGCAGTTTGGCAGACTGTATTTAATGTAACACGTTGTTTAATGGTATAATAAACATTTTATTATTATTATTATTATTATAGGGGTGCTTGTTTTCTAATAGTACATTATGATAAGAGCGCGCTATGTCGGTCATTGCGTAAAGTCGTGTTAAAAAAAAGTATTAAGCGACAAATTTAAGAATGCGTACTGGACATACATTAACTTAGGAATCTTGAACAAATTAGATTTTGTCGTGTTAAGATTACCGCACTTGTGCGATTATGTAAAGTGAAAAGCACTCGTGTTTAATATACTGAATAACGGGTCTAAATGCAAGGTAATAAGACCCACTTTACGAGCAAGTGTGTTGAAAAATATAGTTTACTGTAACTAATCTGATAAAAGCCTTGCGGCTGATGGCAGATATTGTAACTTAATAAAAAAAATGAAAAAATTATCAAAACATTGACCGGAAATCGTATTTTTCGTCTTGCACTATGATATCATATGATATTATTTGCAAAACCATGAGATCGGTAATAGGCCCTCTGGTTTCCCCATAGGGGCAGAAGTTTTCAGTGAGGTTTGGATCTGAGCCTGTCAGGTTAATAACATTGTTGTGTTCGGATAATCAGAGGTAAGATTGCCAGTTCCCCAGTTGTTAAGATGACCAGATGAGGCTGGATGAAGCTTCGGCGTTATAGCCACTTAAGATCAAGTCAAGAGCTTCACTGTCGTAAGTAAAACACGCAATGAAGTAAGTTCATGATTAAACCATGAAATTTATTGGTGCTCAGCTCACATTGATAATGTAACAGCGAAAATAGGTCAAAGACGAGTAGGTACTTAGTTGGATCGACCAAGAAACCCTGTAAATTTTAATGTCTCCTAAAACTTTTATCCGTTTGTGAGTGATAAAGCGAACGAGGGTGGATGCGGGAAACCGTGCACCTGCCTATTTAGTTGTTAAGCCTTTTGATCATTTTTAGATTAAATATTTTTCTTCCTTCTTTTTCCAGTATTGGGTATTGATAATCATCTTACTAATCGAATTCAAAAACTATTATTTACTAGTGGAAGCTGCCCACAGCGTGCGGTTTTTTTTCAATAATAGCAAATGTGATGCAGAATTCGGTATCGGTTCAGGATAAGGCAGGGCAATTCACCAAAAGTACCACTCAGAAACGGGCCCATAAGTATAACAAGCACGCGTGTGTGTTTGTGTCTGTCTCTCTCTCTGTGTAAGGGTGTGTGTTTGTCTCTCTCTATGTTTGTGTGTGTGTCTCGCTGTGTGTGTGTGTGTGGTGTAAAATTGTCAATGTTTTGTCCAATCTTTTGAGTGTGCGTTTGTCGTTCCTCCTGTTCGTGGCAGAAATTCTTGCAAATTAAAGTAGGTACTCCGAGAGGACCTCTCACCACGACTCTCACTTATGACCATTAATCGTTTTTGTTTCATCAACAGGTCTAATAAACAAAACCAACATAATGCCGACGCCGGAACTGTGCGTGATCAACAACCGGCTGTTCTGGATCTTCGGGTCGCTGGTGGCGTTCTACATCCCGATGCTGACGATGGTGGTGTCGTTTGCGCTCACGGTGCAGCTGCTGAAGAGGCAGGCGAGGCTTGCCGCCACGCCTGTGCCAGGTGGTACACAGAGAAGGTTAGTAACCGAAGTTCACCATTTCTTTGTACTGCTGCACAAAAGATTTGTAAGCTGATCAGTCCCGTGTTGCCTTCATCAGGTAGCTTATCGCGTTCTTCATCAGATCGTTGGTCCACCTTGTGGGGGACCTACCAACGCCAGTCTCAAGAGACGTGACCGGCATTCGAAGACCAACCGTCACTCCTGTTAGACTAACATTGGAAACTATTATTACTTAATTATGCTACTAGCTGTCGCTGTAAAAGCTCTTATTTTCAAGTGATATGGTTACGGATTTGGCACAGCTGGGACTGTTTGGAATTAATGTTTTTTTTGGACATTTGTTCCATTTATTCTATTTTTCATGAAGAAAGAATTAATCGAATCGGTCCATTAGTTTAGACAGTTAGCGATCAAGACGGGTACTCACTTAGAAGTGTAGTACGTAATTTACATGATATTGTATTAAGTAAGTACGTAGGCCGTGCCTACGTACGTACGTACTCACTTGATACAGTATCAGATACATTACGTGCTACATTTCTAAGTGAGTACCCGTCTTTCGCATCTCGCTTGAGGTCTTTGCCCAGAGGTGGAGCTATTGTGGCTAAGACACCGACGTGCTCGATGGGCTAAGATGATGATACCTTCTTTGACTGATAGAGCTAGACTGCTGGTCATCGTGACCTGTTTTCTATTTCATATTCGTTTCCAATAATTTTTAAAACTTGGTGTTGTTACTTCAAGAAGTGTTCAAGAATAATTATTTTAGATAGAATAGATAAAACAATTTTATTGCACACATGGACATTACAAATCGTACATTTTATACAAGGATACACAAAAATCAATACAAAAGGCGGCCTTATCGCTAGAGCGGCCTCTTCCAGTTTTAGTTCTTTTTATGGTATTTTTGTGACACGTATAATTGTGGTGTTATTTGTTAAGTCTAGGAGTATTATAGAGAATGTCTTATATTTAAATGTGTTAAACAGATGTGTCATTGCCAACCTCCCTTACTTTTGACTCCGCGAATGTAGTCGATCCTAAAGATGCCAGGAATGAATCCCTCAGTCCGAATAGTCCGTTCATTCTACAATGAAATGTATTTCTATAATTCATTATGTGTAATGTACAATAAAGAATTTACCTATCTTTCTTTATACGCCTATTTAATTGAACGCGCCGGACTATGTACTCCGCAACGTCTTTGCAGTAACTCCTCACTCCTGCGTCTCCGGCTATGAGCAGTATTCTCGATAACATCTAGGCTTGCCGTTTATTTTTCCCTCCGATTAAATCGAAACGGCGGACCTTTCTTACGGCGGGATTTATTTTAATATTCTTCTCGATATTTATGATTTTCATAAGTTTTGATGAAATTTTAGGGTTACGTATTATGATGAAACATATTAGGATATGTAGAAAGTAACGATTTGCCTTTTATCAAAGGATCTTCAAATTTCGATAATAATATAGTAAAATCGACTCCGAAAGTGTTTAGTTTCAAAACTTTTAATTCCACAAATCACCTTTGCAGGTTTAATTAAAATCGGAATTTGATTATAACCATTCGAAATACCTATTACAAAAATGATTTTAAATATTTTAAAGTTTATTTTATTTTCATGACAATCGTTATCGACTAGGCCACACAATGAATAAATTTGCCGATTTAACGAGCTTTCCTTTTTATTTTCTACAATATTTCCTTGGAAAAGGATTTTGTACAGTAGTGTGCTTACTGACACTGAGATGATGACAAGTTTTACGAAGAAAAACGTCGTAAGTCATAAAAAGATTATCATATATCTGTATTTTATTCAAACGCGCAAACATTTATCTATCAGCCCACGTTCACATAAACGAGCAGCTTTATCCGTGACAGAGACGTAATGCGACGACACCGAATTCACAAATTGCCGGAAAAGGGGAATCAGTGACCAATAGTTTCATAAAGGGGTGCGCAGACTATAGACAGAACTCCATGAATGATAGAGTCGGTAGGTATCGAGCTACCGACTGTATATGAAAAAAATAACAGACAGAGAAAAGCTTCAGAAGAGAAGATAATTTTCAACTGTCCTTCCACTCCGACCAACTAAACCGACGAACTGGTTGTGCAGAATGGAACCCGATAAAGGGTTTTATTCCAATCTAACCAACTAGTTGATCATTTATTTTTTGTGTAGTTATTTTGGTTCCCAATTTACGTCATTCAACTCTGATTTGAGTGATTTATTTTGAGGCACGTAGCTGGCCCTAAACGAATGGTCTGCTGAGTTTATTCGGGCAGCGGGATCTCCACTGAAGTGAACCCTGTTTTTTTTACAGTGCAGTGAGAACGAGATGGCGCCATATGTTGCAATATTGGTGTCTCTGTTTAAGGCAGCTGTTCGTTAGAACCACAAGGCGCAGAGCGGCAAGAATGAACACCATTGACTGTTTACGCTTATACTTTGATGACGTTTACTGACCATTAACTTACGGTCATTAAAAGTGACTGAGTGAAGTGAATGAGTTAGTTTGGTGTACGCCTTAACCAAGTTAACCAAGTATAGGCAACAATTGCTTATCACAATAACCATGGCACGCATATGGAATAAAATTAAATATAGCTGCGGAACTCTGTCACGTGCGGGTTCAGCGCGCTTCACCTCAATTTTCTTATGTAGGCCAAAGGTGCGAGTAAATGGTGCTCGACTACTATATATCTCGTGTAACAAAAGGTTAGGGCTTACATTAATGTCGAAAACAGGAAAGTTTTGCCAAAGTAGAGTTTCGCTGTAGCACTCTGGGCAATTATGTCGGGCTATTTTGATTTATAGGTCCAAACGTTTTATTATCACTCGAAGTTGTGTCTATGAGGTTTGTGCAATGTTTCATTCATCGTGTAAGTGTCCTGGAGACGCATTTTTGAAACAATGAAATTCAAATTCGCATTCGAAATCGTAAGATTCGCATTCGAATTACCAAATTCACTATTTTTGAAGTTTCATTCAGTGAAATCTGCAACGAGTGGTCCTACCCACTCGTTGTTGATTTCTACTAGTAGAATATACGCAACGTAATATAAGTTCCGTTTTACATGCGATTCATCAACAAATACTGAATTCGAGTGATTCAAAAATCCTCAAAATTGGAAACAGTAGAAAATAATTTCGCACGTGATTTGTATTCGTGTTCGAATTCAAGATTCATTTCTAATGATTCAAAAATGCGTCTCCTGAATGTTGCGCTTGGTTCGCGTATTTTTATCGTAGTGGGATATTATTTTCATACGTGGATTAAATTTATTTTCAAAATTTTTAATATTATACTAAAATGTTAATATTATTGAGAACTGCTCTTACGTGGTTTTGTAATCACATCGGCGATAGTGGCTTTTGTAGCAACACAGACCGGATGTAATTAGGCTGTTGTTATACACGGTTACTTTTTTAAGGGACGCTTCAGAACACGGTAGTAGAATGATTTGAACATTAATAAAAAAATTATCAAAAAACTGCACTAAATTGGTGCAGTATTTTTTGTTTATTTTAGAAAATTAATATAATATTAAATAGATGAGTTATTTTTTTAATAATGTTTAAATCACTCTACTACCGTGTCATGAAGCGTCCCTTAAATTATTCGGGGTGATAAAAAAGTCAACGTGTTTAAATAACTAGCCGTGCCCGCGAACTACGTTTCGCCATAATAATATAATGTTTATCCCGTTTTTGCAAAATTTCTCATTGATGCTCAGCTCCATTTATAGTCGTAGCGTGATGTTATATAGCTTAGCCGTCCTCGATAAATGGACTATCCAACACAAAAAGATTTTTTCAATTTGAATCAGCAGTTCCTGAAATTAGCGCATTCAACCAAACAAACAAACAAACATACAATCAAACAAACTTTTCAGCTTTATAATATTAGTACTTAAGTAAAGTATTAGTATAGATGTGTATAGATTATCAATCCTAGACAAATGCAATCTATGTCAGTCTATCTGTAGACAGACATCTAATGCTAGTAAAACAACAATGGAGTTTTATAACCTATCACGTAAGTTGTTAGGCTCCGAGCAAACATGGCCATACTAGAGCTGTGTGCGAACATTTATGTTTCATCAACAAACTCTCGCCTTTAGTGTCATCCGACATAATGTTTGCCGACGGCGATATTATTATAATAGAATCTATCTTGATAAGAACTCACAGTTTCGCTTTCTTTCAATGTATCTTTGGTGCTTAAGATTTGGGAGATTTCGCCGGTGCTAAAAGCACTTATGATAAAGACTTATAGGTACAGAGAAAACATTGGGAGAGTAAGATGGACGTTGGAAAACAAGTATAATGGTCCTGTTCTTTTAGGCGATTAACACACTGCCACGCACCACGCTCCATCATGCGTGTCGACGCAGCTACGCGCGTACTTGCGGGAGTGCAGATCCGCATCATCATGCGGGCTTTTACGCATTCACGCACGTAGTTGCGTTTCCAAAGTCAATGTAAAGTTGATCAAAACCAAAATCAGGCACGGCACTGCGAGACTCTGTGTGCCATACCTTGCGTCTCGCGCGCACCTACGCCCGTGGGTGCGTCTTTCACCGCTTGTAGGCGCGTGATCTGCATGAACGCGCGTGGATGCGTTTTCTGTGTGTTGGACTGTGCGTGTTTTCTATACAAACGGAGAAACTTACAAGCAACGCTCCGTGGTGCTTGGCAGTGTGTGAATCGCCTTAAGTGTTGATGTAGATAAACCAGTAATACTGAGTGGAAAGGAAACTTAGATATTGTTATAATGTTATAATGTGGACGTGAATGTTTTAACAATAACTTTTCATCATCATCATCAACATCAACAGCTCATATACGTCCCCACCGAGGGGCTCGAGCCTACCCTAAACTAGGGCGATTAGGCCTTAGTCGCCACGCTGGCCAAGTGCGGGTTTGGTCGACTTCACACACAAACTGTAAAGAAATTCTTTCTTCACAGGCGTGTGCAGGTTTCCTCACGGTGTTTTCCTTCACCGTAAAAGCGTCGAATAAACGTACATATGAATTCAAAATTTGAAAACACATTGGTACGTGGCGGGGTTCGAACCGCTACCTCCCGATTGGAAGGCTACAGTCTTACGCACTACGCCATCGACGCTTAAGGGGATTACCTTGCATAAACTTAAAAAATACTGCATGTTTGAAGAAGATTGTAGAAGAACCCTATTGAGCAAGGGTTATAAAAAAAATATATGTTATACGCAAGGTCACGAAGTATTAATCGTATTGATTAAAATTCTAGTTACTTATACCCAGTTGTTTTAAAAAAAATTAGAAAAGTCCCCAATTTTAAACTTATTTACAAATTATCTCAGTAACGGCTTATTACTAATGCATGAATTTTGCATCAATAAAAAGGTAACGATGTCTTTTATAAATCGTATTGATCACATTTTAAATAACTTCAAAGTCCTTTTAAATAATAAAGAAAAACCTAAAATACTATAAGAACCCCGCGCCAGGCACCTCCGCAACGCCCGGACAGCAATACTTGATACGAGAATCTAGTGCGTTCTTGACTCTCGTAACGGGTGGACTGTACGTGCGTTTTTTTGTGCGACATCATTACGAAAAGTGACAAATTTTGAATGACTTTTAAATTAAATCGGATTGTAGATAGTGTAAATAATTAAAATAAGTAATATTAAGGACAATAATTAGCTTGTAAATATATTTAATAAGTTTTTATTTAGTATTTGTAATAAGTAGTTGTCATAGAGTGAAATTGGTTCAGATTAGATAATAATGCCCAAGTATAAAAGTAAAAGCCGAGTGGCTTGTGGTCGAGCTCTCCAAAATTATTGGTAAGAAGTTACATTTAGATATTATGAAAAGGTTAAAATTTATTTCCCTTTCAAATATTTATCATAATGAGCCCTGAAGTTATGGTAAGGATCTCAACCACTGTATTACGTAAAATTATCGTGTTTGGCCTCATTTGAAAGAGCAGGCCCCGTATTATGAAGTATTATTATTTCCATGCAGTTTAATGACTGGATATTTTTTATTTCGTAATGAACTCTTATACCTTGCTAATAAAGTTCATAACTTACACACAGTTTTTGTTGCCCGTACACCGAATGGAAATAATAGTTCATAATACGGGGGCTGACTTAGATCAAGATAGCTATGATGATTTTGTCCTCTGATGATCAGATCCAAAGGTAGGTACGGGATCTCAACCACTGTATTACGTAGAACTGTCGTGTTTGGACTCATTTAAAAGAGCTCGCCGAGACCAAGATGACTGTACTGGTTTTGCCTTCCTGATGATCAGCTCCGAAGATAGATACAGGATCTCAACCACTGTATTACGTAGAACTGTCGTGTTTGGACTCATTTAAAAGAGCTCGCCGAGGTCAAGATGGCTGTACTGGTTTCGCCTTCTTGATGATCAGCTCCGAAGGTAGGTATAGGATCTCAAGCATATTAACGACTAGCAATGTAGTTAATTATTTTTATTCTTACACTAGTTTTCACATACCTACCTATATATATTTTTTTGCTTTTATGGTTTTCTTTTTTTCTCAATGTATGTATATTCATAATCTAATAGAAATAACCACCAAAGCCTCCATTACCTACTAAAAAAATATATTATGTATGTAACACATGCTACGTTATACGTGGCTACAGCGTGACGACACGGTTAGCGCAGCGGTCGCGTGATCGCCTACTGCGCAACCGATCGCGGGTTCGATTCCCGTACGGGACAAAGATTTTGTATGACCCACAAAAATTTGTTCCGGCTAAGCGTATGTGCATGTGTGATTCTATGTTTGTAACTGCACCCACGACACAGGAGAAAATTCTACTATGAGGCAACGTTTTTATCGTAATTGTTGTGTTATGTATCAATAATTAATATTACATATGCTGTACTTATCTATATATTATAACTATGTATATCTGTTTTTATCTGTAAGTAATTGTTATAATGTAATAACTGTTGGTGAGTCTAAATAAATATTACGTAGAACTTTTGTGTTTGGACTCATTTGAAAAGGCTCACCGAGAACAAGAGTCACATGACTGTGATGATTTGCCTTCTGACGATCAGCATAATACATTTTGTAATACACTAGCTGTGCCCGCGAACTTCGCTGCGCCTCACGATAGGTTCTTTTGTTTTATTCTAGTTTTCCCGTTTCTGTCTAATTTTTCCCGTGGGAAAAAAGTATCCTATATCCGTCTGAAAATTGGTGGGGAGGTAGCTTAGGACGAGGCTAAGCTACCTCCCCACCAATTTTCCAAATCATAGTTTTCCCGTGGGAATTTTTACCGTGGGAAAAGTATCATATATTATACCTTATATAATTAGCTATCTATTAGTGAAAGTTCCGTTAAAATTGGTAAAGCCGTTCCGGAGATTAGCGGGAACATACAGACAGACAGACAGACTCCGGGACGGCCGAACCGATTTTAACGGGACTTTCATCAATAGATAGCTAATTATATAAGATAACACATAGTCTACTTTTTCCCACAGTAAAAATTCCCACGGGAAAACGGGAAAACTAGGATTTGGCTGAAAATTGGTGGGGAGGTAGCTTAGAACCAGGAGACGGACATAGGATACTTTTTTCCCACGGGAAAAATTAGACTGGAAAACTAGAATAAAACAAAAGAACCTATAGTAAAGCGACACGAAGGTCGCGGGCACAGCTAGTCTATACAAATAAATAAAATTGAAGTGTCTGTTTGTAATGTCAAAATAACAAGTTTTTACTAAATGGGTACATCGGGTATCAATAACAAAAACACAATTTAAAATTTTTAATTTTTGTCTGTCTCTTTGTTCCCGCTAATCTCCGGAACGGCTGGACCAATTTTGACGGGACTTTCACTAATAGATAGCTAATTATACAAAGTTATTTTTTATTTATCACAAAAAATGTGTGTGCTGGAACAGCTGATTTTTTTTTGCGATTTCAAAGTTGGTCCCATAGTGCAAGTTGTTCAGTTTGCTTGTCTGAACACGCACACAATTTTTTTGTGATAATTAAAAAATAAACTTGTAATAAGGTATAACATAGGTTACTTTTTATCAACTTCA
The DNA here is from genome assembly GCA_963935595.1 of Schoenobius gigantellus. Lineage (NCBI taxonomy): Eukaryota > Metazoa > Arthropoda > Insecta > Lepidoptera > Crambidae > Schoenobius > Schoenobius gigantellus. The sequence goes on along the minus strand of OZ012544.1, from coordinate 10,363,291 downwards.
ACAAAAGTTACTATTCCACGCGGACGAAGTCGCGCACAGCTAGTCGTACATAAAGTCGAGGCGGCATGGTTAGCGCAGCGGTCGAGTGATCGCCTACTGCGCAACGGGTCACGGGTTCGATTCCCGTACGGGACAAAGATTTTGTACGACCTACAAAATTTTGTTCCGGTCTGGGCGTATGTGCATGTGAGATTCAATGTTTGTAACTACACCCACGACACAGGAGAAAATCCAACTGTGGGGAAACGTTCTTTGAAGAAAAAACCGGCCAAGCGCGAGTCGGTCTCGCCCATGAAGGGTTCGTACGAAAAAAAACTACTTACTAGATCTCGTTCAAACCAATTTTCGGTGGAAGTTTGCATGGTAATGTACATCATATATTTTTTTTAGTTTTATCATTCTCTTATTTTAGAAGTTACAGACAGGACACACATTTTACCACTTTGGACGTGTCTCTCGCGCAAACTATTCAGTTTAGAAAAAAATGATATTTAATGAACCTCAATATGATTTTTGAAGAACTATCCATAGATACCCCACACGTAAGGGTTTGATGAAAAAAAAATTGAGTTTCAGTTCTATGTGTGGGGAATCCCCAAAATTTATTGCTTTTTTCTATTTTTGTGTGAAAATCTTAATGCGGTCACAGAATACATCTACTTACCAAGTTTCAACAGTGTAGTTCTTATAGTTTTGGAGAAAAGTGGCTGTGATATACGGACGGACAGACAGACAGACATGACGAATCTATAAGGGTTCCGTTTTTTGCCATTTGGCTACGGAACCCTAAAAAGAATGTAAATAAATATTATGTAATCTGTATAGTGCCTAAACTTCTATGAAACGGCTATTTAAAAATGAAGCCACTATAATTATTTAAATATTATTAAACTAGCTGTGCTCGCGACTTCGTCCACGTGAAATAGTTACTTTTGTTGAAGTTGATAAAAAGTAGCCTATGTTTTACCTTATATAATTAGCTATCTATTAGTGAAAGTCCCGTCAAAATCGGTCCAGCCGTTCCGTAGATTAGCGGCAACAAACAGACAGACAGACAAAAAAAAATTTAAATTGTATTTTTGTTATTGCTACCCTATATACATTCATATTCATTCATATTCATCTGACGACACGGTCGGCGCAGAGGTCGAGTGATCTAGCACCAAAGTACTCGTCAAGACGAATCAAACGAGCCGAGGCTCGACGGGGTTGCGTCGTTTCATTACTGAGTTTCTATGGCCACATTCCAGCTCCATCATCAGACCCTGGTTACCATGTAGCACCAAAGTACTCGTCAAGACGAATCAAACCAGCCCAAACTCGATTAGGATGTGTCATTTCATTGCGAAGTTTCTATGGCTACCTTCCAGCTCCATCATCAGATCAGCACCAATATCATCATAATATTGTATTGTCACGCGATTTACACTTGTATGCAAAATTTTAGCTCAATCGGTAACCGGGAAGTGTATCAAATTTAATTTGCAAGATTTGATGACAATCATCGGGATAGGTGAAAGTAAAAGCTTTTAAAATAATAAAAAAAACCGCATCAAAATCCGTTGCGTAGTTTTAAAGATCTTAACATACATAGGGACAGACAGCGGAAAGCGACTTTGTTTTATACTATGTAGTGATGAGAAAATATGTCGCTCAGAGAGCGATTAAAGTAGGCAAAATAACACTGACTGGGCGGCGTGTCTGTAGTCTTATTTTATCTTGAGCTTAATACTTTGTAGTGCAGTTGTCTAGAAAGAGATGGCGTTAACGCGGGAATACTTTTACCAGCGGGCAAATGCTGAAGGTCATTGGGCGACGTAATACCCTTAACATAACTTTTACCCATGCGGATTTCAGTCGGGTTACTTTAATTTTTCCAGGGTTCATTGGGGGGTGCATTTGGTCAATTGTGATTTTTTTTATCAATAGTCAATAGTGATCTTTGATGTATATGAATTCATGGCGTTTTGCCTCATTTAATTTGTCTAGTACCAAACTGTTTAACAGTTTGGTACTAGATCTTTATCATAAGTATACTAGTCACCTCAGAACAATAACTAAAGCAACAATAAGTAACTGCTTTGGTTATTCTTCTGAGTGCTCAACATACCTAAGATTGTCTGAATGTAGTGTTTGTTTGTATTTATGACTATCATATTTATAGTTTGTTTATTTGTATTCTAATATATACTTTTAAGTTACCTATGTAAATTTCTTTTTACATCTACCTCGTGACTCTCAGAATCATCCTAAGGTCGTCTGGAAGAAAATGTTTATGGCATTAAGTCCGCCTTGTACACAATTGTACTAAAGAATTAATAAGTAAATAAATAAAATACTAGGAACGTCTTTACATCTGTTAAAAACAATGCTGACATGTTAGATAAATGTGGATTTCGCAAGACAGAGGGCACGTCACACTGGCGTTCCCGTGATAAGTTGGAACAGCGCTGCAGCGCACGGATTATTTAAACCAGCTTACGCGATTCATGCATATATTTTGGCTCATGCCTGGGAATGTTTTTTAATTTTCCTTACAACGACCCTTTTCGCTAAGAGGTTTGCTTGACATCCCTAAAACGTGTTTTGGAGAAGTCTTATTGGAATAAAACACGTATTCATTTACTTATTTCAATAGTTCTGGGTGAATGCAGGTGCAGTTCGTGCCTCGCGGCTGAAGGCCGAAAGCAGCCGTACGCGGCTGATATAATCGCGCCATGAAAATGTATGCTTTTGCGATCTGGGGGCTGATTCTCATGCAATCGAAAAAAGTTCAAAATCGAATTTTCTCTCGAGCGGTAGTCACAGCTCAGCCAATCAGAGCACTGGACGTGTCAAGCTCCGCCATTTTTTGAAGGAACGCCAATTGACTTGTCTTGAGCAGTAGGATCAGTTTTAAAATTTTTATTTTTCTATGTAATAATTATTTATATTAGATGAATAAACCCCTAATAAAATTATTTTAATTTGAATAAATCAGTATTTTCAAGTGTTTATTCAGACAAAAAATGCACACATACAGTATGCAATACAATAAATCTTTAATTTAATTAGAAATAATAAAATAATATGTAATAGGATAATTAAAAACCATACATCAAATTTGAAAGTGATGTTTCGACTACTCTCGAGCACTCGAAATAATACAAGCGACTTTCCATAAAGAAAATAGCGGAGCTCAACTTGTCCTGTGTTCTGATTGGCTGAACTCTGATTACCACTCGAAAAAAAATTCGAATCCGAACATTTTTACGAATGGTGCGAGAATTAGCACTCTGCACATTTACCACGATCTTTTAGAACAGCATATGTATAAACCGAAGTTAGAGCGAGATGGCACTATACGCTGTAAAAGCGGTTTCTCTGTTTCAATATTGTTTTATTCTTGCTCTGAACGATCATGGCGAAACGATATTTTTGAATTGCTCGATTAAAGTCGCATACGTCGCGTGCCGTTTCGCTCGATGCCAGGGGCTCTACATTCGTCCGGAATTGAGCGCTCTTCAAGAGTCATCTGGTCTCGATTCCTATTGATTTTCGTTTCTCGTGCGATGAAAATCAAAAGAACATTACGACGAAGATCTATACTGTTTTAATTGTCGTCGAAAACAAAACGAAAAAAAACAGACTTCAAAAACACTGAAAACTTAAAAATAATATAAGAATAGGTACAGACAACATCACACTTCTATATTGAAGTCGGCGCCAAACCATGATCTCCTAGAAAGTGTTAAAATTTGTTATTTTTTGTAAAAAATTTTTTTTTAACTTTTTAGTGAATGAATTCTTTTTAGTGAAAGAAACCCTAATTTAATACCAGTATTAAATTAGAGATTTCCTCGATTTTCTATGGGATCTCATCATCAAATCCTGACTTTGATAACTTTGGGACCACCCTTGCAGTATACTCTATCAAATACAAAAAGAATTTTGGAAATCGGTTTAAAAATGACGGAGTTATGAGGTAACAAACATAAAAAAAATACAACCGAATTGATAACCTCCCCCTTTTTTGGTTCGGTTAATAACTAGAAATCGAACACTGACGAGCGCTCGATGCCGGAAGAATGATTCAAAAATAGGGCCCCAGCACTCGAATAATGATGAGCGGTTGAGTCTGCTCGTTGCAGTCGAACGATTGAAAAATGGAGGATTTTTGATGGCGAACCAAAATCGAGAAATCGGCACCCAGACGAATGAAAAGACCAGCCAAGCTACACTCGCGCCCTTGAGGGTCTTTAAAAACTTATTGGAGTATAATAACTTTGTACATATTTACGGTGTTCGGATTTTTTTCAATAACACGTGCTACAAGACCTTGCTTTTTCCCAATTTCATGATTTTATATTGACGGGGAGTAACCTGTTTTGATTTCCCTATGAAATCGCAAAATATCCGACATAATCGGTCATGTCTTTTGTTCGCGTTGACTAACAAGTCTGATGTTTTCACAGCTGAAAGAGACAGTAGACCCGAATATTTGATATAAATTTCAGCTTGATATTTTGACAGACGAACAAACGGACAGGCGGACAGATGGACAAACATACGGACAAGGAAGTGATCCTGTAAGGGTTCCGTTTCTTTCATTTGAGGTTTAACCAGGAGGGAGACTCTGTACCAGGGTCCTCTGCTTAGGTACCTCCTTCTTACCTATTTCTGCCGCAAAGCAGCAGTGGTTGCATTGCTGTGTTCCGGTTTGAGGGGTAAGATATGGTAGTGAAATTACTGAGTACCGTGACTTTACATCTGATGTCACAAGTTGGCATCGTACACTTTGGGTCTTGTGGAGGTGGCAGTTTTGCTGCGCATCTTACAGGAGCCACCGTGTATTGTAGGTGACTGTTACCACTTACCATCAGGTGGGCAGTTTGCTTGTTTACCAACTTAGTTGCAATAATAGTATAATTGCAATCCTACGTTGAATTATTATTGTACCTACTGTATTCCTTTAAAATGAGATATTGGTAACATTGTTGTTAACCGTTATGTTTATGGTGAATGATGAGGCCGTCTATAATTGGAGTTGCACCTATCTAACAATTAATTGCTTTGTGTTTTTTAATTATAAAATGATGTAAGCTCTGTTGATGGTCCAAATAAATAAATAAAAAAGTACAGAATCTAAAAATGAGGCCCCTGAATGCGTGCGGCCTAAAACTGACCATAAAAACTACTGTCGCAGACTACTAAGGTAACATAACATAATCGTGGACCGCAAAGGAAAAGGCTGATATAATGGCGTATTTCGGAGTAAATAAAATATTTACAAAATTATTAAAGTAATATATAAAACTGAAACCGAAATAAAAACCCAAAATAATTCAATACGCGAGTAACGTCCCGTTCCACGCACACTGTTAAAAAGCAGCAGCCACCTTGGACAAAAGCCACACGCTCAATTTTTCGCAGTCGGTCCACTGCAAAAACGTATGGAGATGATGATGATTCCGCAGCTAATCTGCAGAAAAAATAGCGTGAGGTTGTCACAAGCTAATCTCATTTCCATACGTTTTTTCTGCGAAACGGCTGTGGAAAAATTTGCGTGTAGCTTTTGCCTAAGGGGGCTGGGCTGCCGCGTTCCGCTCGGAGTATATTGTTCTGAGTGCCTCGGTCTTGGCACAGGGCAACGTTTCGCGCCATTTCTTGCACGCGCTTGATTATTCACCATCAGCAACAACCCTGTCGCTCAAGCTCGTAGCGATGTGAGGCTTCAGAATACTTATAACATACGCTAACGCGTGGCGTTAAGGTATGATTCGGCTTAGATGCTCAAAGTTTCGTCATTAAAATGTCGCTTATTTTCATGATCAAATGAGTGCAACTTCTGTATGTATTACTATTGTCTATTCTGTGCTAGCGCAATTTCTATGGTGACAACATTACGGTTACAGCATCATCGCATTCGTAGTATTGTGACGAAAAATCGTAATGAGCGGCGCGCCTTTTTTTTTGCCGTGGGAAATGCGTATCGCATACCCCGCGCTTGGATGTCGGACTCTCCGCGGCCCCTGGGGGCAGAGTGCCAGCCAGGAACCGCGGCCTATCGACTAAAACCCACCGATGCCCCTCACACACGCCTTGGCACGAGCACGTCCATTATCGCCGTGTCCTCCTTATCAGAAGAGGACACGTCGAGAGGGGACGCGTCGCTGCCGGACAAGGTCATGGGAACTCGGATGAACACATCCACGACCTCGTCGGCGTCTGCTCGTCTAGGGCGACCCCCTTTCACCCCCCCAAAAGGGGGAGGCCGGTGATCCCCCGGGGCATCCAGGGGATCAGCGACTGGCGGCAACCAATGCAATGCAGGGCCTCGGCTTCCCAATCCAGGGCCCCGCTGGTTGCCGTCAGGAGGAAGAAAGCGGGCGCAAATGAGCGGCGCGCCTTTTTTATTTTAAACCTGGTGCAGCCACGTCCAAAGGACGCGCCGCTGCTAAACGAGGTCGTGGGAACCCTTACGGACCGACCATAACCCCGTCCGCGGCACCTGCCCACCAATAGCGGGCCCCTCACGCCCTCTCCAAGATGGAGATGGAGTGGAGTTCCCGGGGCATACTCCGGGTGGTAATTTTTTACTGTGGTTTTCTTCCACGCGGCCTGACGCCCCGGCCCCGCTCAGTGCGGTGTAACGGGCTTGCCCGACAGCAGACCCCACTAGATCCACCGCCGCGCACACGAGTCGAAGCTTAGCGGCGCCAAAGCACCGACCCACCGCAAAAAGCGGCCACGATGGCCACACGAGGTGGCCCGCCGAATAGCACTCGGCCATCCCACGTCCCCCTCATGGGGGCCGCACAAGTGTGCCGAAGCCACACGGTGATCGGGTTAGCCTCAGTCCTTGGAACAACGACACGCCGGAGCTCTACGAGTCTCCCAGCCTCGGAACAACGACATGCCGAAGCTCAACAAGAACCCGCACCGACCCGACCAAAGGGGCAATGGCACAAGGCGCAACGCGCCATGACCCGAAAGCGGGTCCCCAGGCGACACACAACCCCATCTTCAAAAAGAAGAGAGGTGACGCCCCACATGGCCACGTGAAGTGGCCCGCCAGGTTAAACTCGGCCACACCACGCCCCCTCACGCGCAAGTTAAGGATGGCAGACCCATCCAACTCAGCTTCGTCAGCACTTCACGCCAGCAACATCAAGCCTAAATATTAAGATGCAACGTAGACATTAATTTAGTATATAATCAATTGTATTTCACTTGTAAAATTATTATTGTATTAGAAGTCTTGACTGTAACTCTGTTCAAATAAATGTATTTTTTATTAAAAGTCGGTTGTAGTAACTTAACTGGCGCAGCCGGTAGGATTCCAATAGTGGGATCCCTGCTTTTTCGATAAAAATTTCGGTCTCGCGGAGTATCTCACGTCCGTCTCTACGGTTTAATTGGAATCACCAACAAACAAATTAGTTGAGGAAAACAACAAGACTATTGAGTGGAGTAAGTTAGAAGACCAGCAATACATATTCCATAACATAGGAGTAGTTACGGGATTGTGAGTAGATCTTTTTCACTTCCTACAACTTTCCTTTATGTGTCCTTGTAATAAATATATGTGTCGCGATTAAGTAAGGATCGAATTGCAGTTTAAAAGGTTTAATTTTGTGTTTTAGTGTCAAAAAAAGTATTATTTCAGTAGAGTATTTTTTTATTACGTCATATTTAAAATTAATTACTAAGAAAAATGGAGCAAATCAATAGAGTCCCTCAGGAACTAGTTAATATAATACCCGTCTTTGATGGAGATTCTAGATTATTACCACTTTTTATAACAAAAAATGAGTATATTTTACACTCCTTCCAAGGGGAACAACACCAAAATGAGTATCTATTTCATGTAATAACAAGTAGATTATCGGGTGATGCAGCTAGATTAGTAGGAGAAAGGGATACTATACAAAATTGGGAGGAATTAAAACAGTTATTAGGGCACCACTTTGGTGATCCCCGCACGGAAGAATGTATAGCTATGGAACTAGAATCTTCCAAAATACAAAGAGGCGAAAGTTACGCAGAATTTTGTCACCGATTACAACGTACTAGAAGTGTTTTATTTTCCAAAATTAATGAATCTATTCTAGATATTAACTTACGTCAAGCTAAACAGCATATTTATGATCATTCCGCCTTAAATGTTTTCCTATACAATTTACCTGCGTATTTAGTTCGATTGGTACGTATACGAAACGTTACAACTTTAGAAGATGCATTGAAAATAGTGCTAGAAGAACAGAATTTTCAAACTGTTTACGATTTCAAAAACAACCAACGAATTACGTTTACTGCAGCCCGAAGATCGAAAAAAAACCAAAACTGATTTAAACTAACTTTAATTAAGTAAAAGAATTACAATAATTATGTACTAATTAACCTATGCTTCCTATTCGAGGTGTGAATATAGAATGGCAGAATTAAGTTTAATTATTTAAAAAGAAATGTTTCCAAATCTGCAGCGTCGGCGCCTTGTGCTCGGCGTTGGCCTCATTGTCGATGTTCCAAAATACTTTTAATTTGCAGGCTCGGCGATCTTCGTAGTGTAGGCATATGTAATTCCTCCCCCGCAAGATGAAAGACTATTTCAGGACGCTTAAGGAAAAAGCTGCTGGAATGTCTTTCTCAGTCTTCGATTTTACGGTATTTTCAGGCTGTGCATAAAAGTGTTCTAGGTTCTGGGATGCCTTTTCTTTTTTTAAATTCCAGCACTTGTACTTGTAGCAAATAACAGCTATAGCAATTGAAGTCCCAAATACTATTATAAGATAAAATGGGATTGTGGTATGAAATATGCTATTATCGTATTCTCCTTTGTTCAATTGCAATGGCGATTCGATCATAACTTTATTCTGGATGCTGTGTAGTCCTTGGAGACTTATGGAGTTTAATTTTAGGCGGTTTGGTTCCATTTGTTGATCTTTTACTTTGGGAATCTTCATTAGTTTCAGCGGTTGACCTTTAACTTCGTCATTTTCATTTGAAATAGTAAGCTCTGATGTTCGGAGGATGCATTTAAGTGGGATAGTGACCAAATAACTTCCTTGCAGTACATTCACATCGTCACTTCCACAGCTTGAGAATATTCGGGTTTGATTGGGAAATGATATGACATAGTGATGATCGTCAAGTTTGTCAAATGCTTCTTTTGACAATGTCACTGATGTTAACTTGCAGTCTTGATCCAGGGTTCGGGTTTGTATAAGATTCTGGATGCAGTCCGGTTTTGTTCTTATTTCATAAGAAAACTTCTTTTCACAGAGAAACCAGTTATTAAGCTTCGGGCATTCAGCCTCCATGTACACGAATGATTGCTCGTTTGTTGCAATAAAAGGATAGGGAGGAATAAGGATTTGCTGGTGTTTGTTAGGAACAATGGAAAGCCTATAGAATTTATAAACGTCAGTCGATACTATTGGAAATTTAAATACTATAACTATTTGTTTCTCTATGTAATAATAACCAGGTTTTATTATATTATAATAATCTCTAATAGATAAATTTAAGACGAAATCTCTGCTATAGATATTTTTCATCTTTTCTAACATATTACTAAGGACATCAACAGTAATCATAGAATGATGTGTTGTTCCAGTTCGAATAAAAGCTAAGATATTTTCTATTCTATATAATTCTAAACTTATATCATCTATATTATCTTCAATAATAGTTAAGAGCTGAGCAAATTTTGCATACTTAGTTACACTACTGTCATTATACGCATAAGAATTGATTAAAAACTGAATTGTGGCATTTATTTTATTTTGATTTTCGACTAATTGAGATAGAACCGTATTGCATTGAGCCATCCATTCTTTGTTCAGAGAGATGTGACTGTTAAATTCGGATACTAATTTATTCTGGTTATTTTCTAAGTCATTTAATATACTATTATATCTTAATGCATCGGAATGATCTAAAATACCAGTAATACTTTTAACTAAACTACCTAAACCATTTATAAGACCTCTTTTTACACGGCTGTCAGGTTCTAACGATTTTAATTGTATCAATGTCTTATTAATCTTATTATATATATAGTTAATTTGTAAGTCATATAAATTATAAGTTTCATTAGGTAAACGAGCTTGATAAGTTTGTAGTTGAAGTCTAACTGAGTTAATACTATCTTCATAGTCTGTAAGTCGGATGTATTGTAAAAAGGAATGATATTGGGTGATAAGTCGAGTCGATCCAAGTTTATAAGGGAGAAGTCCTGGTCCATCAGCTAAGCTTTCAAGTTTTATCTCTTGAGCTCGAGTCAGTGTCAGGAGTGACAGTATCAGCAGAATCCTGCAACAATTTAGCAGAATTAGGGGTTCGTTTTAAGCGGGACTTAGCTACGGGTCCACGTTTCTTAGTAGTATAAATATGTATTGGAAGATCAGCTAATACAGCGTCATGGGTATAACGCGGTGCTACCTTTTGACGGCTAGCAGTGGGATTTTTTATAAATATCTGCTGTTGGGGTGCATATTCTATTTCAGGTTCTCTATCCTTATTTCTGTTATTTATTATCGCAGTTCTATTTGAAAGTGAAGTATCATTAATAAGATCATATACTTTTTTCACTTGTTCTCTATGATTTTGTACATATTGTTGTAATAAATGTTGTGTAAAGTCGATAGTCAAAGGATCTCTAGGGTCAAAGTGTCCTGTCAGTAAGTCAAAGGGTCTACATTTGGTAAAACTATGTATCGAACTGTTATATGCTATTATAGCGTATGGCATGAGATTTTCTATTGGTTCGTCTTTCTGTTGTAATTTTAATAATCTAAGGTGTTCCAGTAATGTGGAATGGAAGCGTTCAATATTGCCATTATCGTTAGGTGACTGAGCTAAAATTCGATGGTGAATTATTTTATGTAAACGTGCAAATTCAGCAAAGAGTTGGTTTGTAAATTCAGTGCCGTTATCAGTAATAAGAGTCATAGGAATACCATGGTGAGTACAATACTTTAACAGTGCTTGAAGAATACTAACTGCGGTGCCATCGCGTAAACTATAAGCTTGGCCATACTTTGTGAAGACATCGATAAAGGTAACATACTTTTCATGTTGTACTGTGAATAAGTCCATATGAACAATTTCAAAAGGCTTAGTTGCTGGGGGAACAATATTAAACTGGGGTCTAATAGGGCTTCTATCGTACTTTGCTTGTCCGCATATAGTACACTCATTTATAAATTTAGTGATCTGATCTTTCATTTTAGGCCAATAGTATTTTCTAGAGAGAGCTAAGTAACATTCATTTATCCCACGGTGGTTGGTTTTACCTTCGTGGTAATGATGTATTATTTCTTGTTGACGGAGATACTCTTTAACATTCTCCAATTCGTGTTTTACTAATACTAGATTCATTGCAGAACTTTTAAAATTATTTTGTATTATAGGGATAATAGAGTACATTTCTAGGGGTGGATTTATAAAAATAGCAGTTTTAATTTTAGGGCTAACATACTCTTTAATGGCACTTATAACATCAGATCCTAAGTTACTTTTACATAATTGTATAGCGATTCTTGTGTGAGTATCGAAGGGCTTTGTGACTACGGGCTTTCGTTTAACATCTTCAACAACAGTGAAATAAATTTGACGATGGAATTTATTGAGGGGTTCCTCTACTATAGGTACTTCTAATATAGGATTCTCATCACTTGTATGAGCTGTCTGAGTTGTAGAGCCTTTAAGGGTAGGAGGGTTTTCAGAAGGGTTACCTAACATAGAGCTAAGTGCCTTGAGTTCACTAATAACAGATTCTATTTCTTCGTTATGTATTTCTACTCTGGACAGAGCATCAGCGTTGGTGTTAGCTTTGCCCTTTTTATAAATTACTGTAAAGTCATATTCACTCAGTCTTAGTCGCCATCTGGTAAGTCGGGAGTTTTGTTCTTTTAAATTCATTAGCCACTGTAACGGTTTATGGTCAGTCAGTATTTTGAACTTACGCCCAAAAAGGTATGGTCTGAAGTATTTAGTGGCCCAGACAATGGCAAGGAGTTTTTTTTCGATAGTACTGTAATTCAGTTCGCTATCGTTTAAAGTACGTGAAGCGTAACAGACGGGCTTGTCGGATCCTATGGGACCTTGGGATAGTACAGCTCCAATAGCGAAGTTAGAAGCGTCTGTGGTTAATAGAAATTCTTTAGTGAAATCGGGATATTGTAAAATGGGATCATTTGTAAGAAGCGTTTTACAGGTCTCAAAACTGTTTACGTATTCAGGGTCAAGGGTGATTTTTTTGCCTTTCTTAAGACATTGCGTGAGTGGCTTTGTGATCTTAGCGAAGTCAGGAATGAATTTTCGGTAATAACCGAGAAGGCCTAAAAATTGTTTAATTTCTTTCGGGGTTTTAGGGATCGGATATTTTGTGATGGCAGATATTTTCTCCGGGTTTGGTTTGATACCATCGTTACTAATAATGTGACCAAGGTAAGCTGTTTCGTGTTTCAGAAACTCAGACTTATCCATTTGGATTTTGAAGTTTGAGTCCCGAAGTCTCTGGAATACCTTTTCGAGGTTGGTCATGTGTTCCTGGAGTGAGGTACTGAAAACTACGATGTCATCAAGATATACTAGGCATATCTCGTTTTGGAGGCCTCTGAGGACATTGTCCATCACTCTTTGGAAGGTGGAAGGTGAGTTATTAAGTCCCATCGGCATACGAAGGAATTAGTAATGGCCGTGCTCAACATTGAAGCCGGTTTTGGGAATATCTTGGGGATCCATCTCTACTTGGTAAAAACCACTTGCCAGATCTAGGGTACTAAAGTACTGGCATCTACCTAGCTTGTCAAGTACGTCAGTTATGTTCGGTATCGGGTATTTGTCGTCTATTGTTTTTTCATTCAATTTACGAAAGTCAACTACTAATCGCCATTTTTGCTTTCCAGATGCGTCCATCTTCTTGGGCACAACCCAAATAGGAGAGCTCCAAGCGGAATCTGAAGGTCTTATTATGCCTTGATCAAGCATTTTGTTGATCTGGTCTCTAACTTCTTGGCGGTGTATAAAAGGATAATGGTAACTTTTAGTGTGAATGGGTACCTCATCTGTAGTTTTAATACGATGTTTTATTTTGTTTGTGAAAGTTAATGATTCACCTTCAACATAAAAAACGTCGGAATAACGAGAGCAGAGAGCAATAAGATTAACTTTTTCTTCTTCGTTAAGATGGTCGGTACGTAAACGAGATATAACGTCTTTTTCGCGAGTCTGTATTTGGTTATTGAAGTTAGTCTCGATATTAAAAATCTCGGCATGTGCTGGTCGGTCCAGTGAAAAGATGACGTCATTAGATGTAGGGTTAAAAACTTCTAAGTAGCCGCGGTTATTAACTACCGTGGTAAGACAGTCATGAATTATGCAGTTGCAAATAACCTGTTCCCTGAGTAACACTTCACCATCAGGTGTGTCTATGGGGATCCGTATTATTTTAGACGATTGAGCCGGAATGATATCCTCATATAAGTTGACATTACATGAGTTATACATTTTGATGGGATTTGTGGTCGTGCGAGTAATCAAAAGTCGGTCTTTTAAATCAATTTTAGCTTCCCATTTAGTGAGTAAGTCTAGTCCTATAAGTCCGTCAAAATAGTCATGAAAACGGTATATGAAAAATTTTATATTTTCAGTGTCCTTAAATTCGTCAAAGCATGGTAACTGTATAGAGTAGTCGTTCCTACTAGTCGCGTGAACGTTAGTTACTTCGAATGGATCGTAATCGAGTGCAACATCGGAGTAAAATCTTTGTACGGCGTCGGGACTAATAAATGACTGATTCGCGCCTGTATCTTTTAACAACTTAAGTGGAGGGCATGAAATTTGTATATAAGGTAACTGTCGTTGCGTCTGTAAATTTAATTCTATGTTGGCTTTTTTGATGTCGAGCCCTGGTGAAAATCCTGGGTACTCGGTCCTGCCTGTGAGTGTGATTCATCAGGTAAGTCAGTCAATTGATTTTCGTTTGTGTCTGCGTAATCGTAATCAACGAAATAATTATTATAATTCAAGTCGTCCGTATAATAGTAATTGTAGTCTGTCTCCGGATAACAATAGTCAGCGTAATAAGAGTCGTCGTGAGTCGCGCATTCATTCATGTTCATTTCGCGAGTTTTGAAATAGTTAGAAGGCGGTGGGTTGCCTGATTTACGCCAATCATGTCCAGTCATCATAGTATGGGGTAAAGCCTTAGGGGTGTAGGGTTGAACTCCGCTCATAGGTTTAGGGGCTGAATTCTGGGGTGAATTAAATCTAGGTTGTATACGAAACACGTTACTATGCGGGTTGTAGTTGGGTGGCGGCGCCCGGAACATTTGTTGCGTGCGGCGGTGGATCCATGCGCTGTAGGGGTTGAAATTGATTAGTGTTAAATTTAAATGGTTGCGGTGGCGGCTGGAATCCACATTGTCCAACAGGAACTGGCCAATTTGGTACTGGTGCGTGAACGGTCTGCTGTCTGAGTTGAGTTACTCCTAGGGGTTGAATAGGGATAGGGATCTTAATGCTAGGTTGAGGTTTGGGGTGGTCATTACGTTGCTGTAGGTACATCACGTTTAACTCTTCGTGAACGTACTCAAGCGTTTTCTCGATAGTAGGGGGTCGCATACATCGAATACGGGACCCTAAGGGTTCTTTTAGACCTCTTACGAAAGATTGCATAGCAACTTTTTTATACAACGTACGCTTTGCCTCAACAGTAGATTGTAATGGCTCGTGTAGTGTTACGTATGTCATGATAGTACTAAATAGCGTTTGGCAGTGGTCGTAAAATTCGTGGGGTGTTCTACTACCCTGAGAAGCCAGTGAGAGATCGCTATAAAGGGCTGTTTCATCGCGTTGATCAGAAAAGTTATTAATCAATGCGGTTTTTATTCCAGACCAACTGTCGGGAATGCCATTAGAATTAAGGGTTGATGCAGCATTACCGGAAATTTTATTTAGTATTCCATTTAATAGACACAAGTTAGATAGTTCGCTACCTGGCTGTGTACTTAAATATTGAGCTACTATGTGATCGCAAATATTAATAAATCGAGGTAATATATTTGGATTACCATCGAATTCGGGTACGGGGCGGAGTGCCTTATAAATCGTATCCGGGTCGTGTGCCATGTTAATTTTTAAAATTGAGATATCTAAGTTACTACCTAAGGATATATCTAAGTCTACTCTATCACCTATATTCCTATTAATGTCTAGTGCTTGCTGGCGGGCCTGACGAGATGCAAGTTCCCGGGACTTGGAATGGGTTGGGTGAAAAATTTTGAAAGATAATTATAACTAGGATAGGGATAAGCAACACGAGAATGATTCAAGTGCACTTACATATATACCATTCTGGTCCTTCTCTTGAATCGAAGTTCAGATTCTTCTTCAGGTCTTGCAGCAGGTCCGTAGATTCAGGATACTCGGCAGCGGGGCTTGGTAGCCGCCCAGGAGATACGCGAACGCGGATTACGATGTGAGATTCCCTAATGTTCGCGAACGTCCCGCGAGTATCCTACCGACTGCGCCAATTACGTTTACTGCAGCCCGAAGATCGAAAAAAACCAAAACTGATTTAAACTAACTTTAATTAAGTAAAAGAATTACAATAATTATGTACTAATTAACCTATGCTTCCTATTCGAGGTGTGAATATAGTATGGCAGAATTAAGTTTAATTATTTAAAAAGAAATGTTTCCAAATCTGCAGCGTCGGCGCCTTGTGCTCGGCGTTGGCCTCATTGTCGATGTTCCAAAATACTTTTAATTTGCAGGCTCGGCGATCTTCGTAGTGTAGGCATATGTAATTAACGCAATAATATTTCTAATTTCAACCGGTATCATTCGAATAATTCGAATAGATTTAACATGCAAAGCCCTTATAATTTAAGGCCTTTCAATAATAACCAAAGGATGCTAAATACGAGTACACATGTACCGAATAGCATGCCGAACAGTTCCTTTAGTTCACCAAATAATTCATTTCAGTTAAGAAATCAAAGGCCGTTTAATAACGCTAATTATAATAATAATCATCAATGGCAAAACGTAAGTAGGTCAATACCGCCAGTGATTAACCAACAGTTCGTAAACAACCGGTACATGCAGACTCAGCGTAACGTGCCTTCAGCGGCGTCAGGTTCAAATACTGATGTCACAATGCGCACCGCGAGCTCTAGACGCGTTAATTACATTGATAATTACGAACCACAGTCAAGTATGAACAACAGTATGCCAAATAGTGATACGCAAAATTCTTTCTCAAATGAGGCAAATTTTTCCATGATGGCCTCCACTACAGAGAAAGAATAAAAATTAACTGTAATAAGAGACTAAATCTTCCTCATATAATTATTCCTGGAATACAAGCAGTTTTCATGATCGACACAGGTAGTGTTAGGTCGTTTATTAGCCCACAACTAGCAAATAAATTTTTTTCACGTTACCAACAGTACGAACCGTTCGAGGTTGTTAGCACTCACGCTTCGAGCTTACATAGTACCACTGCGACCATACCGTTACCTAATGTATTTAATAGTTCAGAATATCACAAGTTTTATGTTTATAACGTTGACAATAGATATGACGGGTTAATAGGAAGTAATTTACTTAAGCAGTTGAATGCAAATATTGATGGAAAAACAAATTTTATTTTTAAAAATACGGCAATTCCAATTATTTATTCACTACCAATGAAGGAGATGTACAAATTGCCTCCTCGTAGTGAAGTTAGAGTAAAATTACCAGTTAACATTGTAGATGGTACAGCAATTTTAGATTTTAAAGAATTTACAGATGGGATTCGAATGCCCGCCGCTTTAGTTACATGTGAGAAAGGTTATGCGACAACGGTGATACAAAATTGCACCAATGAGCATAAGACATTAGTAGTTACAAGTCCATTTTGTGTAGAGACATATCAGGAAAATAATACAATAAACTTAAGTTTTACGGAAAAAGGAAAAGATATAGGCAAGTTACTATCTGATAATTTAAGTAAGTTACGTTTAGATCATATGAATATAGAAGAAAGAAGTACTATTGAGCGGCTTTGTCAAGAATATAAAGATATATTCTATTGTGAAGAAATTCCGCTATCTTTCACTAATCAGGTTAAGCACACAATTAGAACACAAAATGAAGATTCAATTAATATTAAGGCACATAGGTTACCACCAGTACAGACAGCAGAAATAAAACAGCAGGTTTCAAAAATGCTTAGAGACAATATAATCCAAGAATCATACTCTCCTTGGAGTGCTCCAGTACACCTGGTACCCAAGAAATTAGATGCATCAGGTCAGCAAAAGTGGCGAATGGTCATTGACTATCGCCGACTTAATGAAATAACAGTAGATGATAAGTATCCCCTTCCAAACATTAATGACTTGTTTGATATGTTAGGGAACAGTTCATATTTCACCACACTTGACTTGGCAAGTGGCTACCATCAGATCGAAGTTCAGAAGCAAGACAGGGCCAAAACCGCCTTCAGCACACCTTTTGGTCATTATGAATTTAATAGGATGCCGTTTGGGCTGAAAACAGCACCGGCAACTTTTCAACGGGCAATGGACAATGTTCTGAGAGGTCTCTAAGGCTTACATTGCCTAGTATACCTCGATGACGTCATCATTTTCTCAAAAAGCTTGCCCGAGCATGTCCAAAAACTTAGAATTATTTTTGATAGATTTCGTGAAACAAACCTCAAAGTACAGTTAGATAAATCTCATTTTCTTCGAAAAGAGGTATTATATCTGGGCCATACTATCACTAGCGAGGATCTGAGGCCAAATAATGACAAAATAGATGCTATCTTGAAATATCCTATACCAGAAACAACTACACAAATAAAAAGTTTCCTTGGGTTAAAAGGTTATTATAGGAAATTTATTAAGGACTTTGCTAATATCACGAAACCATTTACACATTGCTTAAAGAAAGGTAGAAAAATAATTTTAGATAATGAATATAGGAATGCTTTCGAGACATGTAAGAAACTTCTGACTAGTGCACCACTATTGCAATTTCCCGATTTTAGCAAACCATTCGTACTAACCACCGACGCATCAAATTTTGCGATAGGAGCTGTTTTGTCTCAAGGAACAATAGGATCGGATAAGCCAATAGCATATGCGAGTCGTACTTTGAGTGACACAGAAGTAAAGTACAGTACGATTGAAAAAGAATTACTTGCTATTGTTTGGGCTACTAAACATTTTAGGCCTTACTTATATGGTAACAAATTCATCATTTATACTGACCATAGGCGATTAGCTTGGTTGTGTTCTTTAAAAGAACCTAATAGTAAACTTACACGTTGGCGTCTTAGGTTAGAAGAGTACAACTTTGAAATACGCCATAAAAAGGGGCCACAAAATACTAATGCAGATGCCCTATCACGTATTAAAATAAATACGTTAGATGAAGATTTAGATTCTGTTTTTGTAAATGTAGATGATGACGATACACGTATACAAGATATAGTAGAAGAGTTAGATAGTGAGTTAGTAAATAATAGAAATCCAGAGATAGAAATAATAGAATTATCAGACTCTGAAGAAGAAAAGTCGCCTGAATTAATTGAAATCTCAGACGATGACGTAACAGCAAACTCAGTTTCAAATAGGGAACATGAAGGAATCCCTATTCTTAGTGAAGCAATAGACACTAAGCCAAAACAGATTTTAGTTCACACGTGGTTTAAAAATAAACTTTTAGTCAAAGACATATCGAACGATAAACAGCGTATTTTAGAAGTACATTTACCTATAAATAATGATGAACTTGTAAAAGAACTTTTAAAGGAATACATAGATCCCAAACACAAATATTACGTATATTTCGAACATGAGGCATTCAGAAATTATAAAGTTATTTTAAAAAAATTCAGTTAAATTGATCGAGTGTACGGAACGTTCAGTAAATTTAACAGGATCAGAGTCTGATCAAAAAGAAGTTATACTAAAATATCACGAAGGGAAAACCTGCCACCGTGGTATCAGAGAAACCCTAACTAAGATCAAAAGACATTATTTTTGGCCTAATATGAAAGAAATGGTAACAGCAGTCATAAATTCCTGTGAACAATGTCGTAGAATGAAGTACGATAGGAAACCTATTAAGCCTCAAATTCAACTGACGCAAAGTCAGACTGCTCCATTTCAAGAGACTTTCATAGATCTTCTTTTTATCGATGGCAAGTGTTATCTGACGATAGTAGATGCTTTCAGCAAGCTAGGGCAGGCTTTACCTATTCCAAACAGGAGCACCCCCGAAGTGGTGAAAGCATTAATCAAATATTTTAGTATATACGGTTCACCAAAGAAAATCTCAGGAAACTTAGATAAAGAAGATGCCTTAAAATATAATAAACAACTTAATATTTTGGAAAATAGAGAACATAATACTGAGCATAAATTATTATATATAGAAAAAGCTTTCGATAAATTTGTTAATGTATCGGAAAACATGAATTTTAACGTAAATAATTTGAATTTAAAGACTAAAGAAATTGAAACACTTCTACGTGATGACGTAACAATTAAAGACATAATTCACTTAATGAATAGTATGCATCAAATTTCATTTAACTTTCGCAACATCTTTGAAAATATTCAAGAAATTGAAACAGCCATAGCATTTAGTAAACTACAAGTCTTACACCAGTCCATAGTAAACAGTACGGAGCTATACAGCATTTTGAAAATAATTGAAAAACACGCGATCACTGTTTATCCAGTTAGCTTAGAAAATTTATTAAAGATAGAACGTAGTATAGTGCTAAAATCATACATGGATAAGAGTAGGTTAGTTTTTGTATTAGAAATTCCCTTAATAACCACAGAGACATATAATTATTACAAAATTATCCCTATCCCTATAATCAAATCCCAAGATATTCTCACTATAATTCCCAGATACCCTTACCTCTTAGTGAATAGATCGAAATACATGCCAGTAGTGAATCCATGCGAAGAGTTAGAAGATAACAAATTCCTGTGCTCCGATGACAACATGCCGCAGTACAAAAATGAAACCTGCATTGAACAAATCATGTTAATGAAAAGTAACTACAGCGAATGCCGTCAATACAGCATACAAATCGAAGAACTGAAGATCCAGAAGATACATGGTGATAAATGGATGCTTTTCTCTAAGAACAGCCAAATAATAACAGAACACTGCAAAGATGAAACCCACAAGTACAGTATCAAGGGAACATACTCCTTTACACCTAGTAAAGATTGCGATATACAAGTGGCAAAAGTCTATATAAGTAAGGCCACAAATGCATCTGACGTTAGTCTACAATCTACAATAGTGCAAGTACCACAACTCCAACAGAAGCTCAGAAGAGAAGCGAAACAACTGGACTTAAGAAACGTGGACTTTACAGACGTCAAGGACTTACTGAGAAGTGCAAAAAACTAGTGAAAGTGACTTAACAGAAAACTTTATAGTAACAGATAAAGCAAGTTTGTGGACTATTTTATTATACATTTTTATTATCGCCATATTCGTGACATTCCTCGTGTTCAAGATGAAGAACAGCCGCTGCAAACGAAATTCTCCGAAACCGCCTGCAGCACCTTCGGATAATTTCTCTCTTGGGGAGGGAGGAGTTAAGGATGAAAGACCCATCCAACTCAGCTTCGTCAGCACTTCACGCCAGCAACATCAAGCCTAAATATTAAGATGCAACGTAGACATTAATTTAGTATAGAATCAATTGTATTTCACTTGTAAAATTATTATTGTATTAGAAGTCTTGACTGTAACTCTGTTCAAATAAATGTATTTTTTTATTAAAAGTCGGTTGTAGTAACTTAACTCGCACGTAGGCACGCTGTCAGACTCTTAGCCCGCGGCAGAAAATCTGCTGGGTTGCCTACGGGCAGCTGTCAGACTCTTAGCCCGCGGCAGAAAATCTCCTGGGTTGCCCAGGGTGCACCACAAGGAGGTGTGCTAACATCGCACCCCATGAGCGGCGCGCCTAACCAAAGTATCTTGCACCTGATCTCTGCTGGTTCAAGCTAACACTATTCAATTGCTTCCGGGGATATAAGAAAATTAATAATCACGTAAAAATTTGTAACCAGCTCATTATTTTTATTTCTATATGTCAGAGAGCAGATATTTATTGTAGCTTCAGGATATAGCTTGTCGTCGTACAGTTAACTTTTCAAGGATTTGTCCATAACTGTTAAACTTATAATGTCCGATCCCTAACATAAAGTAAACAGATCGTTCGATTCCATCGGTCGTCACAGTAAACATAAACAATATATACAGAGGTGTTATCTTGGAGAGTGGTCTATAAAGTTAGATATACTAAGAAATTCGGTCACGTAGAAGCTGAATCGTCCAAACAACTTGAAATGCCTATATCGCGATATCAACAGAATGGTGATGCGATTCTTAACTAGGAGTGAAAGTAAAAGGCTTTTTATCTACTCTAGCGTTGTAATATGCCAATTATATGGCTGACAACAATATTAAAAATTTACACTTTTCGTGATGTACTAACGTCTATGGTCTGTAGATTTCATAAGAAAACTCCGATGAGTAAGCTTATTAAAATATAAGTTGTTTATTTTTTCAATAAAAGTGGCCAGTGTCATTGTGTCTCTTCGAACGTACCTATCCATGAAAAAAGTTACAATCAGATCAAGTTATTATTACCTCAATTTCCATATTTACATCGAGTTTTATTCACTATAAAATAATAATAACCTACATGAAATACAAATTTTATTTTTTCAATGTTATTTTAAGTACGATAGGTATATTAACTTGAACTTTTTTTTCAAAATTGTCTATGATGGTTGTTTAAAAAAATACAAAGCGCGGGCTTTCTCATTATGTTTTGAATGTCAATTGTTTTATCGGCGCGAACTTGTGAGAAATTTATAATTTTTAAATGCCTGTATTTTTATTTACGAGCTAAAGTTCTAGCTGTCGTAGATAAGCAAGCTTACAAGCTTACAAAGTATTGCGCAATCTCTGCAACAGGTTCTGTAGGGACGCAAAACGTCGCTTTATTCATACATTGATGACATACCTACGTCACGTATTTGAAAATTTTTGAGGTCTATTGGTGTGGGGCAAAAATCTGACAGTCCTTGCTCACTTCCGAATCTTAACTCTCTCAATGAGCATTTCTCAAATACTTGCATTTCTGTGGACCAAGCTACCAAATCATCTACAATAGATCTTCTTGCAAATGATACCACACCTGACTGTGAAATATCCTAATTTCAGGTTGTCACTGAAGGGGAAGTTAAAAAAGTGTCCATTCCATTACTTTCAAGGGATGACGGTATAGGTTGGGATATGATTGTACCTCTTTTTTATTTCATGTGGAACCGAAATATATTTGATTTTACAGTATAGTATTCCCTTCGCTAGTCTACGGCATCGCGATTTATTCAAAGTTTAAAAAAACATATTGTTACTCTTTGTCGCCCCGCTAACTTACTCGTAAGTCATTAAGTGGAAAATAATAAATGTGCATAGTCAATTTGGCATGCGTCGGTGGCGCTGTGGACTCGGCACTTGCCTTCCAATCGGGAGGTCGGGGTTCGAGACCCGCCATGTACCAATGTGTTTTTCATTTCGAATTTCATATGTACATTTGTCTGACGCTCCTACGGTGAAGGAAAACATCGTGAGGCAACCTGCATACATCTGCGAAGAAATTCAATGATGTATGTGAAGTCGACCAATCCGCACTGGGCCAGCGTGGTTGACTAAGGCCTAATCACCCTAACATAGGGTAGGCTCGAACCCCTCGGTGGGGACGTATATGGGCTGTGATGATGAATTTGGCATGCCTCAAATATACCTACTTACATGCTTCCAAGATAAATAAGAAGTGTGACATTTTTGATTCTGGAAGAGATTACTCGTTCAATATAAAAGTTAGCGTGTAGCCTTTGTCTAGGGGGGCTGGAGAGTCTTAATATATGTAAGAACAATTAATATAGTTAGTTAAAATTTGGCACCAACTTCAAAATAAAATTGTGATGTTGTATGTGGGTATTGTTTTATTATTTATTAATTTTTGGTGTTTTTGAAGTCTGTTTTATATTTTGTAAAAATTTTTTTTAAAAAGAAACAGGGCTGTATTTTATGAATAATCATTTGTTTTTTACGAGTATATTTGTAGCACGTCGTTTATTCTGCGCTCTTGTCCGTAGACAATGCGGGGGGTTCGATGGCAATGGGCCTGTACAAGGAGTAAGAAGGCTGGGAGCCAGGAGTTCGCCAGATCTGTCCCCCAGCACGTCTGTGTCGAGGCAGCTGACCTGGAGGGCTACTACAGGAGCGAGGTGAATGAGTGATTTATTGCATTCCTACGAATATATGTAAGTTGAGAATATTTGCTTTATGAAAGTGGAATATTTTGTTATGATAACAGTTTTGGGCATAAAGTAATTACCACAGGAAATCCATTCTTGCCCGTTTTACTACCGATATGCAACTCAAAGCGCCTTAAAGTTATACGATTACAAGTATGTTTCTCTAATAATGTAAAGTAATAAAGTTAACATGGTGTAATTTGAGAACCATACACGTGTATGACCTTTAATTTCGAAAAGATTTGCAATTTAAATTCAAATACAATTCTGCAATAGCTTGCTGAAAGAAATACTTACCAACAATTTAAGCAATAAAAGATTACTTATAAATAACACAACAAAGGTCTCTGTAATTTGGATGATTGAAAAACTTTTCATCGAGTCATATTTAAATAAAGAATATTTTGATACGAAGTCTGACTGTATCTATTATATTTTTTAATTCATTTTAAATTGCCATACAACCGCTCTCTAAAGCCGCAGTGCTTATGTCGAAGACTTTTCATCGTCTCGTTATCGCCAACAAAGATTAAGGGGCTAATTAATTTCGTGTCTCCATTTAGGCAGCGTAACAAGATTGGAGTGAGCATGTCCCACCCCCAGCTGAGCTATATGAATGGGTGCGGGGCTGGCGGCGGGGCGAACTCGCGGAGGGGCCGAGACGTCGCCACTCAGACCCCGCCGAGCATAGCCGCGGAGACCAGGCGAGCTCGACTCAGGCCTTTGAAGCTGACGTTGGCGACGCCAAATGCATTGACGCTTAGGTAAGTTGAAAATTACATTTTTTTATTGCAACTAAGTTGGCAAACAAGCAAACTGCCCACCTGAGGGTAAGTGGTAACAGTCACCTATAATACGAGTACATGTGGCTCCTGTGAGATTCGCAGCAAAATTGCAACCCCCACAAGAACCACAGTATACGTTGCCAACCTGTGACAAGATGTAAAGTCACAGAACCCAGTAATTTCAATGCCATATCTTACCCTTTAAACCGGAACACAGCAATGCAAGCACTGCTGCTTTGTGGCAGAAATAGGTAAGACGTACCCATGCACACGACCCGGGTACAGAGTCACCCTCCGGTGAAAATATATATATATTGTATAAAGGAGGTTACGCTATCTTTTCAAAAGCATAGCGGAAAATAAAAAAAGAAATGAACGGCCATGATCAGCAACATTACTCAGAAATAGCGAACGAAGAAAAATTTTCGACAGTCTGAATACAGCCAGAAAAGCAATCAATCCCATCCAATTGAAAAAGACTGTTCCTGCCGAAAGCAGAAGGCGCCATAAGGCCTGACAGGAATTTAAATCTACCCAAAGTTATTGTAGAAAAACATAAGCTAGATTGAAAGGACTACACCTAATCTAGGTCAGACATTTCGTTGAGATTGGTTTACCTTTAACATTAAGACAGCTCGGCCTGCCATTCGATCTTTACATCGAGTTTACGTTAAGTTTCAAATCACGAAGTGAGTACTAAAATCTAAAGATTTCACCCAAAAACTAGCGAAATCAAATCACGAAGTGACTACTAAAATAGAGAGATTTTATCGAAAAACTAGCGAAATAATTCGAAGCAATTGGTCGGTGTCGTCTTGTACTCTAGTATTGTAATTTATAATTCGTTAAATTAATAAAAATCGTTTCTAATTAAATTCAGAATTAAGTTGGGCACCCGAAACTTAACGAGCTTAAACAGGTACAGTGAGCTCCTTGTGAAGCTATACCGATTGACATTTGGACCGTTCTTACGACGCTCGTAATAGTGGCGGCTTTCGTAGTGCAAATGTAAAGCTTGAATGTGAGTTTACTGTACAGGTGCCAGTTTCATTCATAATGAGAGAGAGACGAGTTTATCCGCTTTATGAATGTGGGTCCTGAAAGGGCGAGCGGTTTAATAATCCTGTTACGTTTGAAGTTACATTCGTATGAATCGTATGAAGAGTTTGTAGTCATTTGTAGATTTAATTTGTCGATTGCTTTTAAAGATTGCTACGAAACATTTTGGTCCTTATTTTTTCATTTGAACTACAATGCTTTAAGCTCATTTTAAGTAGGTACAAACATTTGGCAGACTAAGCGACTATGGCATCGCTCTGTACCAGATTATCGTAATACTATTATTATTTGTTATGACTCTCTGCCATCATTAGCTTAAAAGCCCGTAACAAGGCTTAGGGCGCTTGCGCACTTACCTACATATACGTATTCGGTTCGTGTTCGATACGTGGAAAAACTGAACGGAAAATTTACGTCCTAGCGTTTGCGCACTTATCCGTATTCGATTCGTGTTTGAGACGGTTGTGCGATAAACGTCAAGATGACGGGATCACTCCCTGTTTTTAAAAACTCACTGCAATTTTGTATTAATTTGGTAGGTACTATTAGATACAAAACATTATAATTTTGGTACCTGCTTAGTTTAGACAAAATCCGACTTTCATTATCAAAATGGCGGGATCATGCTGTAATATTAAAGTTACTAACTATTTGATGTAACAGTTTAAACCACAATTTAGTACCAACCTACCTCTAGAAATTAAAAGCAGTTTCTTTTTAAATCGAATATTTAAATTTTGATGGCACAAAAAATGTATGAAAAAAGAACAAAAACTGTATGAAATATTTTACAAAAATAACAGACCAGTACAAATAGGCGGCCTTATTTCTAAAAAAGCAATCTCTTCCAGGCAACTTTGGGGGCGAAGAATGCGACAGCATATTCAATAGGGGAAAGGGTACAGAACTAGGACTAAGGAAAGTATGAATTACGAGCAAAAGTTCCCGCTTAATTAATTGATATTTGAATAAGCTGTAGGCGTTTTAACATTCCACTTATATGTTTTCCAGTATAAATTGTTATTTTATATAAAAAAACGATTAAGCTATCATTATAAATACATATATAAACGCTATTAACAACTTCATCAAATAATATGAATAAATGATGGAGACCCGCCATCTTGATGCACACCCAAAAACGACTCGAAGTGAAAATTTACGGATCGAAAACGAACCGAATACGTATGAGTGCGCAAGCGCCTTTACGTTGGAAAATATTATAAGAATAAATGTCAGAAATATAAATTGAGCTATATTAATCATTATGTCATATTATATGATCTATGATTATAAACAATATTTTCATATTTATGTAAAATTAAATATGAAATATGTACCTATGAACATGTCGAATAATTATTGTGATATCTTGTCATGTAGGTAACGAAATAATTACAGAATATGTTAAATCAATATTTTTATAACTTTGATTTGTGCAAAAATTACTCACAAGTACAGCGTTACCTGACAGAAAACGAGCAACGTGCAATATGGCCCAACCCTTACATTGCATTGTGATATCAGAACTTAGCTGTACTACATACTAAGCACATATTGTCAACAGTCGCTCGCAAAATCATCAAGTGACAAAATTAATTCATCGAAAACACAGCCCTGTCGCTCATTGCGCTTGGTAATTACCACAGTGCGCGCGCTGAATTTTGATGAGTTAATTACGCCTGTGCAGGCTTACGCTCATATAGCCGGGAGGTTATGCGTGCACTGAAATTAATATGTCAAAATACGGAGATGTTATGTCACTATTAGGGTTGACGTCAAATAAAGCAGGAAAATATCTTATTTTATAATCTTTTTATACAACACAGTTGGAGAACAAGTTTACTGCCCGCATGATAAGTGGTAACAGTCAACTATAGTAAATGTTCTTGTGAGATCAAACCGGAACACAGCAATGTGAGCACTGCTGCTTTGCGGCAGAAATAGGTAAGAGTTGAACTGCATCATGTGTGGTATATTAAATTGTTGTTAGGTTTCTTTCACTATTTTTCTTGTTGATTAATCATTCAAGAAATATAACCGTTGATACGTCAATGAATATGCATAGGCGCAAGCTTACTATAAATTTCTAGTATAGGCAATTAAATAAAACTAACAAATAAAATAAATAAAAACGTGGTAAATAATAAATGAGATAAAAAAAGCCAGCTGCGTAAAAAATAAATATTTAATTCAAACTAAAAAAATATGACTCCTAAAAAGTTTAAAATATAAGTCCTCGGGAAAGTATAAAATTCTAACAGTCGGTACCTATTATTGGGAATATTTTAGCTTATCCAAAATTCATAATTTTTATGCAGTTGATTTTTTTTTTAAATTATTTTGTTGCAAGCTAAAAAAATAGTGACTATTTTGGTTCAACAACTAAAAAAATACCGCTAACATTTCATTTGTAGCTATTTAGATTTTAATGAAGACAGGAAAAACATTTCAAACATTCCGTTTTGTCCGCAGGTTTTTAGCCAATCGCAAGAAAGGTCGATCGCTGTCTGCTAACGCAGTAGCCAATGAGCAAAAGGCGACTAAGGTGTTGGGGCTGGTGTTTTTTACCTTCGTGCTGTGCTGGGCGCCCTTTTTTCTGCTGAACATGCTCTTTGCATCCTGCCCTGCGTGCATCGTTCCAGGTATAACAACACTATCTTCAAAAGCATCTTGACTATAACGCGCAACGAGTTGTTATTCCTTACTTCAGTAAGGATGGAAGACCTTACTTCAGTTTTTAATTCGTAGTGCTCACGCCAAACCGTGAATGACTGTCATTATTAATTGAAAGCTGTAGTCAATTTTTTCACCTTCAATAAGATTTTTTATCTAAGTCTCTCTATTTTCGCTCGAACTTGCCCACGCGCATCTTAGCAATTGTTAAACAAAATTACTGTGGAATTGTGTACGCTATATGTCAATGGTAAAAGTGAGAAACCAGCCATACTCACACATTTTACATACATTGATAGATAACACTATCCATTTACTCCTTATTTTGCTTAAAACCGCAAGTAATTGTGAAAGCTTCCCGCCTTTCTTGGGTAAGTTTTTCTTAACATACTACCGCAATCCCGCCTAAACCGGCTGATTGGTCACTATAAAATGCCCGCCCTGTTTCCGTATTGTGCTTGGAAATGAAAGCTTTATTTCGTGAGTATGAATCATACATTTGAAAACGTCAAAATCAATTCGCTAAAATTTGAATCTACCACTGAGAAGAGCGAGCCCAAGCGAGCCATGGCTTCATGAATCGATAGTAGGATAATAATAATATGAGTTTAATTTTAACCAGATTCCTACTAGAAACAATTTGATTTTGACATTAATAATATTAGGAGGATCATTTTGTATCAATCCAGTTGAAAAGTGGTCCATGCCATCTCCGGGGAAATTCACTCGTTCCGGCTAACCTTTGCGGATATATTTCAAGCATGTGCCTTTGCCTCTTGTATTTTAATATGGGAAAATCTTTAAGGATTGGGTATTTCAGGTTAGGTATATATTTTATACTAACTTAAGGCAATATAAATAAATATTAATTTGAAACCTTTTTTACATTGACTTATTCGTATTCAACGCCACGCATACCTACCCTTAGTATCATTGATATTTCGTGTTCCTCCTTACATCGTGATAATTTCATTGATATTCAACACAATATAATTATTAATGATATTATTATATCGTATTGAATATCAAAGGTGTCACGTTGAAAATTCTTTTATAGCAATAAGGATAATGGCAGGGGTGTGATAAAATGGCATTCATTAGTCCGTATTTACATAATAAACAACGGGTCAAGTGCGAGTTAGACTCGAGGGTTCCGTACAAACTTGTTTAAGTACTGTAATATTATATTATCTGTGTCTAAAGGTAGCCATACACCGTAGGTGTTTTTTTTTTATGGATGGCCCGGCAAATGACCTCCTCCCGCCTGATGTTAAGCGGTGAAAGAGGCCCAAATGAGTTGACAGATAGAGTAGGGACGACATCCACTCTCCTACCTGCCCGCCCCTTGCCGGCCCAAAAGATGCTTTTTCACGCCTCTTTTGAAGGAACCCATGTCGTAGGATAGAGGAAACACATGCGCAAGTAGAGAATTCCAAGTGTGGGATGAACGACAGAAGAAGGAATCTTGGAATTTCTTGGTACGGTGTGAAAAGGAGGACACAGTGTACGGATGACTCCGAAGGCCCTTACGCGTGTTTCTGTTAAGGAATGGAGAGGGAGGGATAAGGTTAAAGAGCTCCTCAGAGCATTCCCCATGGAACATTCGGTAAAAGGCGCTAGAGGCGATGTCACGACGAAGTTGTAGAGGCTCGAGGGTGTTAGTTGCCTCTACATCGCCAATTATGCGAATAGCGCGACGCTGCAATCTGTCCAGAGCATCGAGGAGGTATTGAGCGGAGCCGTCCCAAAGGTGCGAGCAATATTCCACGCAAGACCTAACCTGAGTTTTATACAACAAGCATAGTTGGTCCGGCGCAAAATACCTACGCACCTTGTTCAGGACACCGAGTTTCCGTGAGGCAGTAGTTATGACGGATTCGATGTAGTCTCTGGGGTTCAGATCGCAGCGAATGTTCATTCCGAGCAAGGTGATGTTGCTCTGTGTGTGAAGGGTTGTGCCCTGAAGAGAAGGAAGGGGGAGGAAAGGTGACCTTTTCGCCGAGAACACGCACACCTGTGTTTTCTTAGCATTGAACTCAACAACAAAACAACAACAACAACAACGTGTTCCTGACACGTTTGCCTGTACAGTTGAATTTTACAGGTAAACCGGAGCGTGTATGTTGCACATCTGTGCAGGTTGCCACACCCGTTCAGGCAACCGCAAACATATGAATTTTCGATATTTTTTGCCCGTGGGTATACCTGTGCAGTTTAACTGTACAGGCAAAATTGAGCGTGTGTGGCAGTTTTGCCCGTTGGTATATCTGTGTAGTTTAACTGTACAGGCAAAACTTAACGTGTGTGGCGGCTATAACAATACAAATAATAAACAGATTAGCGCCACAGCGTCGAGATCAACTGAGCGTTTGCACAGGTTTTGCCGCTACGTG
Organism: Schoenobius gigantellus; assembly: GCA_963935595.1. Taxonomy (NCBI): domain Eukaryota; kingdom Metazoa; phylum Arthropoda; class Insecta; order Lepidoptera; family Crambidae; genus Schoenobius; species Schoenobius gigantellus. The sequence goes on along the minus strand of OZ012544.1, from coordinate 10,333,021 downwards.
TAGGTATGTCCTCTACTCAGCCCAAGTTTACCTGACGGGTGTATCTGTGCAGGCAAACCTATCAGGTACACTCTACCTTAAGTATATCAGTTCCTAACTACTTACTATTTTCAAATTCAGCACTTAACATGTGCTGTTAGACATTGCTTCTTGCCCCAATTTCATGATTCTAGGTCGACGGAAAGTACCCTAAGGGTTTTGATACCCATGTGAAATCGCAAAATTTTCAGAAATATGTGACATAACCAGTGACATGTTTATTTTGAATTCTGCTGAAATAGACTATAGACCCGTCTATTTGATATAATTGGGTATTTGATACAAATGAAATATTTTTACACATACACGAGACAAAGGGACTCCTTGGATCATCCTCGGATTAGTTACTCCGTGTTTTGTCTTGTTTCCGCACATGTCGGCTGTCATATGTCAAAACAAGACAAAACAAGGAGTTACTAGTCCGAGGGTGATCCAAGGAGTAATTTTTTTTTATTAATAAGGCCGTTAAACTTTCTACCCTTATTTCATTCCTTTTGATAAATCCATACTAATATTATAAATGCGAAAGTAGCTCTGTCTGTCGCGCTTTCACGCCAAAACTACTGAACCGATTTAGATGAAATTTGGAATAGACATAGTTTGAGTCCCAGGAAAGCACATAGGAAGATTTTATCGCAGAGATCACCCTTTAAAAGGGGGCTTGTAAATGACTTAGTCACATTTAGTACCGGCTCCTTTTATACAGGCTGTCTGTTTTTTATAGACAGAGATGACATTTAATTTAAAGAAGATTCTGCCATTAGAAGGATTTTCTTCACTATTCTATAATATATTGAGGTAAGGAGGTATCCTAATGTAGGTAATCGATTAAGGCGAAAGGTCACTCTTCACGAAACCAGCTAGTATACATATAATGTGATATGTATGCAAACTGATTGCACTTACTTTAAAAGGTCACTGTATTGGCACCGGTGAAGACTTTTCAGATTTGATTTTGTATAGCAACCGCTCAATGATCTATTTCATTGTGTGTGAGTCGGACAAACATAGTTCTAGTGTCTTAAACGTTATCCTGACTTATCGGCTCAAATCTCTGCTAAATTATAAAAGACTTGCTTTCGCCCGCGACTTCGTCCGCGTGGAAGTACTTTTTTATTGATTCCATTTAGAATTCCCCCGCTCCCCCCCTTTTTTTACACCATGAAGAAATGATTTCGGGGATAAAAACTATTCTTTATCCTTCCCCACAACTCAAACTATCTCCATACCAAATTTCATATAAATCGGTTCAGCGGTTATTGATTCCCCATACAAACTTCCACCCCCCTTTTCTCCCACTTAAGGGATGATTTCTGCGATAAAAGCTATCCTACGTCCTTTCTTGGGTCTCAAACTATGTCTGTAGCGAATTTTATTTAAATCGGTTCTGTAGTTTTGGCGTGAAAGCGCGATAAACAGACACACAGATTTACTTTAGCATTTATAATATTAGTATGGATATAATTATTATGCACCTCACACTACAGATTTTTAGAATGTGTCTGATACATCGCGTTTATCGTTGACAGAGCACGTCGTGGACATCTGCCTGTGGCTTGGCTACGTCTCTTCAACTATCAACCCCATCATCTACACTGTCTTCAATAGAACTTTCAGGGGAGCGTTCCTAAGACTGCTAAAGTGCCACTGTAACAGGTTGGTGTACGTGAATTTTTTTTACTTTGACTACTTAAATAGCACAACAGAATAACAGGTTACAGTTTTAAACTGAAAATCTTAAAAAAGCGCATGGAACTCTCAACAGCCTCTCTTTTATTCCTTAATGGCAACATTCTACATAATACCACTTAAATTTTTCGGGGTTATAAAAAGTAACCCTGTAAGTAGGTATATTAGATAATTTCAAAATGGTCGCCCGCTGCTCCAAGATGGCGGATAAAATTTTGCTTTTCATTCAACCCATTTAACATGGATATTGGTATGAAGAGTAGAAAGTTGAGTTAATTTCATTCGTGACATTACTTTAAAAGTATAAAATAAAAGCTTTTTGTTCAAAATAATTATTAGTACCAATCTAGTTTTTAACAGCTTTTTATTTCTTGATCTTTCTCCTTACCCATACTCCTTACTTACTTGTAATAGCTTATTATAGTTCAAAAGAAACAACATGGCAATCCATGTCTATTATCATGGATTTTATACAAGATCAATGCGACGCGGAGTCGTCAAACACGGAGATGTGTATTAATTTAATCCTGAAGCTAATATATTGTAATTAAATCTCTTATCTCCGTGCTGTTTGAACCAATTACGGGGTACGTGAGTCGAATATATTCCAATATTACGAATATTAGAGGATCAACAGTTTCTTTATTTAAAACAGTATTTTCACAATCTGCATATGACTTATACACTTAAATAAGATATTATTTTATTGTAATATTTAGTATACAAAATGTTTTTCGTTTCCTCAAAGCAGGTAATCAGGTGGAGATGCCAAGCAGTGGTGCTTGCATTGCTGTTCCGGTTTTAAGGGTAAAACAGGCAGTGGAATTACTGGGTACAGTGAGTTGACATATTATGTCAAATTGGGACACAACGCTACAAACCGGGATATGTCCCGGTGTGTCAGCCCTATAGTCGTACGACTTTGCACCAAATTTACGTTTTACGATTTCGTAAAAGTAACAATATAAATACGTAAGAATTACACCATAATCTAGTTTGAATTGTAGTTTTATTTTATCCTTTACGTTTTAAAAGGTCAAATGTACGGCGCGAATCATATATTTAATAGTGAAACGACCCATTTTTATGTATAAAGTTGTTACTTTTTACGAAATCGTATAACGTAAAACTTAGTGCAACCGGCTGCTAGTCTCTTTCGTATTTATGCAAAATGGAACCACACCACAAATTTCGATTTTAACTTTTTTTGAAGAATACTGAATCAACGCGCTCAAAATTTGTTATACAAAAATGAACCACATGATTTTTGCCTTGGAAGCTTGGTATACTAAAAGCAGAACAGAACCAACAGCGACAATAAACTCTACATATAAAGCAAAACCGATCCACAACACAATAGGACTCGATTATTCAAACAAATAAACGATATTACTACCAGGGCATTTTATGCAAAACAGATCCACACCTACTTGGAACCATTATACATTACACATATTTCTATGATTAACAATTACTTTTAAAACGCTAAATGGAACCAAGTTTCTCTGGATCCGTTACGCGTATAATAATTCATAATTTAAATACAGATTTAAAAAAAAAAATGGAACCACGCGTCTGTGACTCCATTATGCATATAACGTTTTGATACCTATCATCGTTCAAAGGTACCAAAATGATATGACTAGTTACAGTTTATTTCATTGCGTATATAGCTCAGTGTAGAAAAAACTAAGGTTTTTTTTACTAAATTAACTCTTCACAAACTCTTTTTATTTATATCTTTTCTTTTTGATCTATTCTATATATTATTATTATATTAAGACTTACGACTAGGTACTTTTCACTCCTATTCTAAGGTGAGTTGTGCAACTGAATACATTTAGTCATCTATTCTTACTTGAAATATTAAATCTGTATCTAATATTAATACATTTTTATACCTAAGGATATTTTCCACTAAAGTGCCGGTGTGCCGAGTTGCGGGAAGACCACGTGGCTCCTCAACAACTTCCAACTTCAAGGAAGACATGATCATCACTAGCAAACTCGAGACGGTCGAGACAGGATAAATTAGAATCATTGTCTCGGTCCTCATCAATGAGGTGGGAGCATCAAAGTGCCTTTTGGTGAATGAAGCTAGAATTGGTAGGTACTACTCAGACTGACTGATACGAATCAGATACCCTCCATATACAGAGACAGCCTGTTCGAGATGCGTTACGGAAGTTCTGCTGCCATTACGTCTGATATAGAAAAGCTCTTCTGCACACACAGAAGTCCGATGGATGTAGTGTACGCCCTCTGAAACATCTACGTACAAACATTTACACATCACGGTAAGTACTGTGGTGACCTCCTTGCGTCTATGTCACCGCAATCCACCTCATTGCGTAGATATGGTCGATGGCAAGGAATGACACCCTTATAAATATAGAATATTCTGGAAGATTAAGGGACGAGCATCAATAGCTTTTAGACAGACGATCACCAAGAATAAAACGTGACACATTGTAATGAGAGTTGAGTATAACATATTGATATTATACCTATATGGTTTAAATTAACGTCCTAAGTTCCCAACGATCCCGGAGCGCGCGTAAGGCGCTACAGTACTGAGGTCCATGATATGCAGCATGGCATCGGAGGCGGTACTATGAAGGGGCGACCAAAATATTATCTTCCTTACCTTAAGATAAGAAAAAAGCGTATGGGAGGGATGGGTTCGGCACCGGAGAACAATGCAGACTACTGACGATCCATGAAGCATAGGGACTAACGTGTGATCACGTGGTTGTCTTCAGAGGAGCATAAACGTAGAACCCTGTCCACGATAGTGTCTCACACGCAGTGGTTGCCATAACCAGAAACACGGTATCCTGCACCTACTTCTACGGGGAGCTGAAAGAGGACAACGCAATTAGTCCTCTCATTGCCCTTCCCAGCACAACAACAGATGAAGTGGTCATGGAGTATCTACAATGATAAAATAGTGCTAAGAGCACTATCAAGCGCAGCGACCTTGGTGTAAGTAAAAAAAGAGTCCCATCAAGTTTTAAAAATAAACAATAACCCTGGAACCCGAAGCGAACACGTTACCTACATGTACCTATATAAATGCATAAACAGGAAAATGTTAGCACAAGTTACTTAGGAAAACTAGTATAATAATAGCTCTCTATGTGTATTATTTTTTTGAGAATTAAAGTTTTATTACCATACAATAAATATATAGTTTAATTTTAAGCTTCAATTGTGGTTCTTTTTTGTATAAGAGAAACCCATCAATTAGTAAACGTTAAAACGAACCACATTCACATTTTTTCATTATCTAGAAAGTTTTAAGAGTATTCGGAGCATATTTATATACATATATTTAAATAAGTAATCTATCAATACATTCAAATAAAATAAATAGTAATTTTACTTCGTCTAACAGAGCTGCACATGTTTTTGTAAATTCTTCGATATCTCAGAAGTGTGTATTTGCTGGCTGGTTCCTTTTTGCGTAAATACGGACATATCTAGAAAAAAAATCAGAAAACCGTAAATGTCAAGTTTCCTAACTGGTATAAACTTAGATAAGTTTATATGGTGCGCGAGTCCATCTCGAAAACGTAACTTCAATACACATGATTCGCCGAAAGTGAATCATAATAAGTTATTGCACAATTTTAACGAAACATCTCGTGTGCTTAAGAGGTTGTTCCCCTTCTTAATTTCCTTTGCTCGACAGTGTACTCATAGGTGTATGATATTTCTAGCTCTTCCGTGTTCAACTTACTTATTCGGTAAATCAGAGCGGGGTATCTAATATCAAATCTCATTTGTCTAGTTGGCTGAATTTAATTAAACTAGATTACATATACGACTGGAATAGTTACAATTTGACACAGGCGTGTTCCGCTATTTTATGAGGGAATCTATTACAGTTATAATTCACCAAATGAACTTTGGTAGCTTATTACATTTAGACACCAAAATGATTTATTACACTGCTTGTATACGGCTTGTTTGATTATGAGTTTGATGCGATAAATGACGATGTACCATGATATTTGCAAATGATATTTTAATAACACGCATCTATTTCAATGTTCGTTCGTATTCTATGTAGAAAATAACAAACAATGCTATAATGGAAAGAGTAAAAAGTGTAATGCATTCAATATAAGCATCCTCTTGGAAAATTGGAACCCATACTAGCTCGGCTACTCGCCAAGGAGCTTAGCTAAATACATATTCTCCTCTGTACATATACATATTATAACTACATTGGGCGGCGCGGACGTTAGAGGTGCATTTTCTGTAGGTACTAAGTATCTACGAGTATATCTCTTATCTACAAACTTTTGAATGTTTTCACACAGATGCTGTAACAACAGATTATCTTCTTTTAGTTGCCACTAAAAGTTACCTGCCCACCTGATGGTAAGTGATAACAGTCACCTATAATACATGTGGCTCCTGTGAGATTCGCAGCAAAACTGCAACCCTCAAAGAACCACAGTGTACGTTGCCAACTTGTGACATCAGATGAAAAGTGACGGTACCCAGTAATTTCACTGCCATATCCTACTGCCTACCTGCCATACATATTTGAATATGTATTCATTTCATTGGGTGGACAGAATGGATTTTCTTGTACGCTGTCGACAGAAAATCTGTTACTTTGTAAGTTTTGATGAATTTGAACAATAGAAATATTATGTATAATGCTGGGTTATTTTGGATTTAATGCATAAAATTTACAATACATGTAGTGAATTAAAAATAAATATGAATTTAAATTAAATGAATAAAATGTTTTTTTTTTCGTTTTTCACAGTTTTTTACAACAAAATTAAAAATCACTCAACAATGCGGTAGTCATTGTTACTGGCGCTTGGGTTCAGCCTGCACCTCTGTGTTGCATGCCGGCAGGAGGTTGCTCCGCGTTTATGTAACATACTTTCACCCCCATTGTTAATTGCTAGATAAAGTAATAAAATATTTACACAGGTTTCATGTAAGAAAAATGCGCACTGCCTCCTGAATAGCGAATTTCTCTCGTGAATTAATAAATTCATGATTAATGCGTACAATATTAGCTGGAATAAGCAATCTGAAAATTTTATTAAATATGATCGCTGTATGACATCCTAAGACATAAGTCAAGAATTTTGTAGGATCTAGAAGTCCTTATGGCCCCTTTAATACAAAACCGACCCTTTGTGTAAAGAACCTGACTTGCAACAATTTTCACGCTATTCATTCCCTCTGAACTGACCTGAAATCTTGGCTAATGGAGACAAATGATACTGTAACAATGTCCATGTTTTGGGTTGTTTGATAAAATTGAGACTGTATAACACATAATTAGGTTGGTGTTTTAGGTCATATTTTTAAAATCATCATCATAGCTCATATACGTAACGTCCCCACCGAAAGGATCGAGCCTATTCTAAGTTATGTTGTTCAGCCCCCTAATCATGATCGCTTATAACAATATTATAACCGCGCTGAGAGCAGGATGGCGCTATACGCAGCAGAAGCAGTGTCTCTGTTTCAATATTATTTTAACCTTGCTATAAGCGATCATGGTAGGGCCCCAGGCCTTCGTCAGCCACGCTGGCCCAGTGCGGATTGGTCAACTTCACACACACCTTTGAATTTCGTCGCAGATGTTGGCAAGTTGCCTCACGATGTCTTCCCTCACCGTGGGAGCTTCAGACAATTAATGTACTTAAGTAATTCCAAAAACGAAAGAACATTAGTACATGGCAGGATCGAATTCCGGACCTTCCGATTAGAAGATCAGTGCCGAGTCTAAAGTGCCAGCGACGCCCATTTTTAAAATGTCTGTAGTTTATTTGATCAATCACAAATGGAGTTTTTGACTGAATGACTTGGTTTTAATTCCTGGGGGTATTATGACGTCTTAATTCCAGGCAGTTTTCTGAACTGTTAAAATGCCATTTCTTTTTCTTTGTATAATGAGTAAATGAAAGGCACTGATAGCAATTCAGAAAACTGTCTGGAATTAAAATGTCATAATACACGCCCTGTACAAGCAAATTGTAGAGTGCTTTAAAAGTATAAATACCTACCGGAGGGGATTATTTGAACTACGGAGGGGATTATTTGAACTACAACTTCATCCTGATTTTTGGTAACATTTTATAAGCTACAGGCAAATCTGCTTTCCATCAGGAAGAGAGGACAAGATGATAATTATTTTAAGTACTTTAATAATTTTGTCACTTGATTTATCAAACCTTAAACTTATGATCAAATGAGAAATACGCCAAAACTGGAGCACGCACTTTGAAATCCACCGTATATCTGGAAGGATATTTTTTTGTAATCTACAGGGTGTAAAAAGACCGAACGCGAAGCCGAATCCCACGTATTGAACTCATCGTCAATATCATTTTTGTTAACCGACTTCATAAAAGGAGAAGGTTATTAATTAGATGCGTATGTTTTTTGTGTATATAACCCGATTGCGTCGACAATTATGGACCGGTTTTCTAAATTCTTTTCGTATTCGATAGGTAGAGTATACTCCTGCGGTAGTCCCATTATCACGAAAATCAGGATCTGATGATGGGATCCCAGGAAAATCTAGGGAAATTCTTAAATTTTATAGGTACGTTCAACGTGTTACATGTTTCTTCCGAAGCTACGAGTATTCAGGTATTTACGTTTGGTAGTCATGAACAGAGCTGATGACGGGAGGATCCTTTAATTTTTAGGAGTTAGAAGTTTTTTAAATACAACAGGCACGTATTGGCCCTTTTTTAATGACAATAGGTACTTATTGACACTTTGTCGTATATTTCAATTATCTTTTAATGAATATCATACCATTAAATCATTAAAACATAAAAAAACACTGAAAGTAAAAATAATATAAGAATAGGTACAGACAATATCACATTTCTATATTGAAGTCTGTGCCAAAAGATGATCTCCTAGAAAATCTTAAAATTTGGCACCGGCGACCATATCTGGAAAATTAATAGTTACTATTATTTTTTCGAAGTTTTGTATACCAAACTGTTTGGAACATTATTAGTTAATACTCGACCAAAGAAACACCAAAGAAAAAGAATCTATATTTATTAACAAATAAAAGTTTAACAACGCGTAATGAATGTATTTAAAACGGACGCTGTCCTTGTCGCCACGAGCCGCTGACTAACGCAGGGAAGATATCCGCAGCACGCGAACGTGCATTATATTCCGTATTAGGTACTTTTTTTAGTTGTTTTTTAAAACCTAAAAATTAAATTCGTTTCCCATCAACAACTTTATTTTTATGTAAGCTAATTTTAATGGTATGCATGCGTAGACGCGGGCTTCGTTGTGGGTCTTTTACACCCTGTATATTATTTCGTGTATTATAACAGTTTAACCGTTTTAAGGTATATAAGAAACAGTGGAAGCCTGCGTGCACGGTTGGCCCCGTGTATGTCACCGTAAGGCCCTCTGGGGATTGCCCTGGTGTTCTTGGGCAATCCCCCTTGGCGATAGCCCGACCAATGAGGTCGGGCTAGCTAGCCCAGGTGCGTGAGTCGTGGTGTCGCATTGTGGATCCTACACGATCCCACACGCGCCTTAAAGGGCAGGAACAACACAGGGGGGGTTTTAGCAGGAAGGCTCGGCACTCTACCGGAAGAGCAAGGCAGGTACGGTGCGGTCACGCATTTCCCCCCGAAAAAAAAGATACCAACATTCTGCAACATCTGCACATGTAGCAGAAACTACAGATGATGTGATCAAGTTAAATGGAGATTTGATGCGATCCCAGTTCCTTTCAAAAAAATTTTTTTCTAGACAAAAAAATTATTCGTGTCTAGTCACCTGAATAGGTCGGTGCTGCACCAGTGTTGCGTATCCGCACGCCGCTCCCAGTTGTCAATTTGCATATCAAAGGCTTGCATGTTTCACCTATAAGGGTCCTTGTATCTCAGCAATGGACGCTCGACTAGTCTTTTAGCATCTCCAATATGTCTCATATGTCCTATATACAGCGTGTTAATGAAACTGCGCAAAACCTGAAATTAGTTTATTCAGATTCGAAAGTAGAGTCCACTAATAAAAACTATGGGTTAGATTTTACCCAACTTTTTGCAGCCTTCTAAATTTAATTAACTCTATCGTATTTATCTTATTGTCGGTGGAACGGCTAAGCGGCAACATCGTACTAGCAGGCGCACGACCATAGAGTTTTAGATTTGCAAGATATGCAGCAAAACAAAAAAAGGAAATATCTTCATAAATAATTCGCGAAAAATTTTTTTCAAAATTTATATAATTCTTTTATAATAAAAATAATTTCAGGTGTGTGAGGTTTTGCATTACTTTATTAATACGTTTAATCTAAGCTATGATATGGAATTGACTCATTGTTTTCTAACCATTTGGTGTTTCTCACGACAATTGATAATCTGATGCCCCAAAAATATTTTTAGTACACTAAATTAATATTTTTCTTCTTTTTACAGATGTAAATATTGTCGTGGCGGTTTATATGAACCGTTATGCATACAATAGGTTACACGACATAAGAACAAAACGGATTAATAACTTTAAGGAGTAACATAGGTTGTTCACGAAGTATCGTCTTATCTATACGTATTGAGAGCCATACTCGATGGAGCGGGTCATACGGCCCGCTTTACTCTCTGCACGGAAGCCGAGAAATTCTCAGTAACGACAGGAAACCTAGACGCGTCTAGGACGCATTACACCTGTCCCTTCCGTTAGGGGGACCGCGAGAGCTGCCTTCAACAACACAACCCTTCATCAACACAACCACGGGGGCTCACCCCCTCACAGACCTCCAACCTCCCCTATAGTCTGCCCATGCCTCGCAACTGACACTCCTGATCTCTCTCACACAACTAGGCGGTTTCATCGCCTGCATCACCAGATGCCTCACGTGGTCCAGACCAAGTGCCCTTGACGCAACAATGCACGCCCCCAGGCTCCCTTGACGCAACTCGTACGCCCCCAGGAAGAGATCAGGAGAGGCCGAGCTCTCCGGCCACTGTTGGACACACAGAACATAGAACATAGAAACCTCTTCCAGTGTTCTGTGGTTGAACATATCAGATGGACCATACTTCATGAACTTGCACAATTCTTAACTAAGCCATCAGGCACGTACCATAATATATCCTTATATTATTTATAACCCCGCCACTTGGCCAGTTCACACTCTCACCTGCTGCACCTTTCTTCGCTCCCAGGTCTCGCCTTTCTCACCTGATCACTATGATGTTCAGGACTGAATTGAACAAGTCACAAGAGAAAGCCACATGTCTGCCTTATAGGCAAAGCAGAAATGCATTCTTAAAATACCGACACAGTACAATACCATTATTACCACTGAGTCGACACAACGCTATTTATACTGACAAAGGAATTGGGAATGCTGCTGGTAGTATCGGTAACATTAATAATTCACATAATTAGATTCATAATTTATTTATTATTCAATAACAATATTAGAAACATAATCATTGTATCAATTTATTCATTTCGTTTCTTACCGGAAGTAGACAGAGTATTCGCGGTACTCCGCGACACTCCCGACGGCAAAAAAGAAGAAGTTTGTAGTACAGTAAATGACGAGCCCATTGAGCATTTTTTTTTTCATGCTCGAGGCTGCCTTCCTTCTGGCCCTCACAATATGGGTCTTCCTAATCATTAACTTCTGCTATATCTGATGAGTCATCCACACGTGTTATAGTAGTAGACAAACTTCTGCCGGTCTCTTCAAACAACCTCCGCCATGCTTGATACGTAACTGAAGAGATCAAAATTGTTTTAATGCTTAACGTGTAGGCAACACCAACTCAGTATTCCGTTTATACCCATTCATTTCTTAACGAAATCAAGCTCTGAATGGGAAGTTTTTTCCTTCAACATATCACCAGTTGGTCAGATGAAGACAAGTTTTGAAACCTATACATTCATTTCAAGTTTCTTTTCCATGGCCTGCACCAGGAAGAATTAAATTGGAAACATCTTTAACTCCTCCTACTATATACTTATCTTACTAACTCATTCTTGTACTCTATGCATTGTGGGCAATTCACCAACTTTATATTCTTCACTAGATAACCAGATCTCCTCCAGTAGGACCTCCCCAAACAAAAGAAAGTTGATGTGGTCAAAAATCTCTGTCCCAATATAAGAGGTTCGTTTCAAATTTAATTCGGAAAAAAATATTTTTATTAAAAAAAACTATAATTAACATAACTTTTAGTTATGTAATTTAATATCTTTCACTTGTCTTAATGGTAATAGGGTAACAGCCACCACTGCTAATTTAACAGTACCAACTATCTATCTATAATCTATAAATATTTATCTTGATTTTTTTTTTATATATATTTGACATAATGCGCACTGTACAGGCCGCCGAGGCCCCAGAACAACAATCTGAGGCTGAGGCATAGGTACATTTTGTTTATAATAACCATGGATAGGTACATCTAACCACTGTTAAGCATTTCTAGATGTTCAAAAATAGAAATCATTTTGAGTTACCTATCTTTCTAGGAGTTCCTTATAGGGACCATGTGTAGAAATCATTTTAACACATATTATTTTATGTAACCTAAAAAAGATATTCATTCCAAAGAACTATAAGACTTTTTTTTTGTGAGTTTGCACTTTCCTTAAAAATCTAAATACGTTGAGAAACGAGCAAATCAAAACAAGAAGAAATCCTGACCCAAACGGTTCGGAAATCGCGTCCTCAGCATACCGTGTCAAAGTCCTGATCAATGTGGTCACCGAAGACCCACCAGTCCGGGCGAAATCTCGACTTTTGCCATTTTAACTTTGTAAACCCAGACACTTAACTTTGTCAAGCCCAAACAGACTTTATTCATTGCTAACCACGAATTGTATGCTACAAATTCGCACAGTCCACACAAGCCCCCACCGAGGGGCTCGAGTCCACCCCAATACAGGGCGTCCAGGTCTCACTCAACCACGCCGGGCCAGCGCGGGTCGGTCGACCCCACATACAACCCCGAAGCTCCCCGCAGAAGCACGCAGGCTCCCTACCGCAGGAGCATCGGATGCACATACGAAAATCAAAAAGGGGAGGAAAATAAAACACTGTCACATGGCAGGATCGAACCCCGGATCCCCCGACCAGAAGGCTAGCGCCGAGTCCACATCGCCACCAATGCCCACATCAATTAAATCACTATAAATTATGAACGTGGCATTTGTTACTTATTATTGTCATAAGATTTACACAAAACACATATTGTATCAGTAAGAAAACGCTTAAAATTATTGAAATGGCAGTCCATAAAATCAACAAGTCATCCTCAGCACATTCACAGTTTAACAATGTATATTGTTAAACTGTTGCACATTTTAGTGGGATACCTACTATGGTCACAAATATAGTAACATCTGTGACCCCTCGTCCTTCATACCCACCTCCATTATGATGCCAATTTATTATGCCTTAGTGTTACCAAATCTTTGGGTACAGAAGAATCAATCCGACCTGCGTCGGGCGGTATACCATGTATATGCCAGAATAGATAACAGTACATACAAAAGTTTCACCCCTTTGATCTCCGAAAAAGTCGACACTTTAAATAACTATCTTTGAGCATCGAGCCAAATCACACCCCAATACTACTCGTTAGCGTATGTTATTCGTACTCTTACAGCCTCACGTCGCTACCAGCTTCGAGCGATAGGCTTGTTGCTGATGGTTAACAATTAAGCGCGCGAAACGCCACCACTCACTGTAAGTATGCACCGTACTATTATTTATTCTGTGCCAATACCAAGAGCGCGGCAGCACCGCCGCCTTTGCACTCTCAGTGCGTGGAACGGTAGGCACCTAGGCCTTACCGTGATCGCTCATAGCTACGCTAAAACAAAACTAAAACAAGGACGCAGCTCATGAACTACGTGTTTTTGATTAAGGGGATTAAGTTCCATGACAATGGGAACTATGGGATTTAAAACAATGTCAAGTATCTTCAGCATATTATTATCAATAAATATGAAATTTTGCTTTTATCTTATATTATATGATTATGCATTATAAAGTTATCATTAATACTAATCAACTTTCAATTAACATTTCTGCTGGATCATCATCAGCTTAAAAGTCTACTTCTCAGTTCATTACTTCATATTTAGACCATTAGGTTTACATGAAGCAAAAAAATATTACCAATTAACATACTCGTACATTATATGGTAACATTGTGAGTGTAACCTTAATCATAGGCAGCAACTACACATAGGAAAATTAACAACAAAATACTAGAAGCAAACATTCAAATCATTTTAAATTCAAACTATAACACTATTTTTAATCCATCAAACATGCCTACTTGTAGCATCATTCGTACACTGCGAAAGATGCTATGTTCCGATGGTTATTCTAAATTTGAATTTACAATAGGAATGTATGAAGAAATGATGAATGGTGAAACCAATTGCTTATTCATACTTACAAGGCATGTGGATTAGATTTTTTGTGTATAGCAGTGGTTCCCATCCTTTTCATTTCCAGGGACCTTTATGTACCTACAAAAAACCTCAATAAATTTTAAAGAATATTATTGTAAATAACTTAATAGTGTCGTGCCATTCATCTTTTACACATATTTGTAGGACTAATATTATTGCTCGAAGCAACCAGCAAATTATCATTATGTTCTCAGTCGATTCGAACCTTGTTCTGAGATTCCAGAGAGAACCACAAAGATCTGCTCCGAGAAGTAGGTAAGTTTGCATTTGCGGACCACTTTTCTCCACTGGCTGGGCTGGGAATCATTGGTATAAAGAAATAATATTTGACTGCATATGTAACAAATCATTTATAAAGCCTTTGAATTCACAATTCATTTCTTTGCCAATTAATTGTTACAGACTACACAATTCACATTTTAAGAAAAAAGACTAGCGTTTGACTCTATTGCCAATGCTACGATTAATTACTTACCATTAAAAATTTGCAAAGTTTGATCTTTTATATACCTGTTAATTCTAATTTATTGTAAATTAGCACTCTTCCTTTCTTCAGTATCTGTCTACAGACACCTACAGATGAAATTGCTCTATTGCTATAATTCTGCTTTTACAATGCAAATCAATTTTCAATGCAATTGACCCATATAAACTATAGGTATAGAGATTGTCTTCAGTAGTGTAACCGTTTATTTAATAGCCGCCATTCCATCTAGCTGTTTGTTAGAGATCTTGTTCACTTTATTTCATCAGATCAGAGGAAGTATCTTTAATTTTGGCTTTATTAGTTTAGAATCAAGCATACTTTATAGGCACGTTGTAAAAAACTTTTGCACCAAGGTGATCCTGTACTTAATTCCATGACAAGCGAGTTACAATTTTACAAACAGAGCTTTTTTTTTACTCCATTCGAAAGTATTTCACTTGTGGAGTATTCTTAATTTCTTACCAGTTGGTGCCCCATGGGTATCTAAAATATCAGTAGTGTACCTAATTATATTGTTAATATTTTGTATACATTCATATGTACACCTCATCATTTATCTAAAAATATACTATAGAAACCATCAGATATTTAGAGGCAAGCTATGTCCTTAAGCACTAAGAAACAGCAAGAATGGTCAAATTAAATCAAAATCAAATCAGTTTATTAATTCGTTATTACAGGTTACAATGGTTGGTATGTTTTGGTGCTAGCATTATTTCCATGGTGTTACCTACCTGTGAAACTTAACTAATTATGGTAGTTTAAAATAAAAAGCTCAAACTTTATCTTCACAAAAACATGATATTAACTTGCAAATGTTAAGCAAATTTATACCATCACTAAACAGTGTCCATTTACTTAGCCACTTGGTGATGTTTTAAAATGTGAGCAAAATAATGTAACATGACCACACAAGGTCGAAATATTTTCAAGACTTAATACGTAAGTGGCACTTAGTATCGAAATAACACAAGGAAGAAGAAAATCTTTGGAATAACTTGTAACATGTAGGTAATACAACAGTTACTTACCTATGTATGAGTGAATTCACTAGTTACAATGTACTGAAATGTCTTGAAAATGGTACTTCGTTTCCCCCCTTTTGTTTCAATCATCCCATATCCTTTTTTTAATCATTGTGGTTTTGAATTTATTTTATTTTATGTAAAAAATTTTCACAAGTATTTCACAAAATAAAGCAGGTTATCACTTACCTACAATTCCTACAAACTAACATGAGTTTATATATCTTAATATACTCATATACTTAATGAAACCGATGCAAGCAATTCTTCCATTCCAATTAAGTATAGTAACCAAATCAATAGAATGTTATTATTGGTCAGCCAATAGTTCCACTAACTTCTAAGCACTATAAAATTAATCACCATTGGATTAAGTCCACCATGGATAGGTCAATTAACAGTCGCTTCGCATTTTAGTAAAGAACACAAAATGCATAAAAATACAATAAGTAAGTAAAACCCACGAATTTAAAAGTTTTTTAATGCTACATGGGCTTTAATTTTGGACTACGAACAAAACATAGTGTCTTCAAATTTGAGTCAACATTTTGGCTTATAATTGCTCTAGGTCACTAGCAATCGATGGTGAGCTTTCACAATGTGCCCACTTCAGCCGACTCTATTTCCCGTATATAAAACTACTCTTTGGACTCTATTTTCATTTGGCAAATAGGTGTCGGTAAAACTCCACAGTTAAACAAATTCCTCTCTTCCCGCCTTTTCTTAAGTAATTGAAATATACGATTAATTTGACCATTAGGTTACAGCCTTAATTTACAATTTGATTCTTTGTTTTATACAAATTATGTCGATACCACTGATCCGTACGCTTAAACAATTGACTATCTTTTAGCAAAGACCCTTGTGTATCGCGGGTGTATTCACAAACAAAATAAATAACAACTATTACGATAGGTTCCCGTTAAAAGTGGTAATATATATAGCTTGTGTAAAAGGAACGCTATAACTTAGATAAACATACCGAGGTATTGAATTGAAGCAAATCGGCACTTAACTATATTCACTAGTGAGACACGTTTCAGATAGAAACGCCCAACAGATTGAATTTTCTTTTTATTTACTAAAAGTTAAATAATATATCTTGAAATATTTATTTACCATAATCACAGGCTAGATACTGAGAGAAGATAACAATATACCACTGATCAATATATGTATTCTGTCGCTTTAGGGTACGTTCGATAACGAGTAATTCCCACTCGGGGTCTTTGACTACAGATACCAGAGGACATGCCATACCTACGAAAAAAGGCGCGCCAATCCGGGCCGGTGCCCTGAGATGGCGGACTGGACGCAAACTTATTTGTGCCATAGTCAATACATAGCGAGTCCATTGGTGCACTTAGTCTAAGCTCGGGGCAGAGCGAACTTCACTCGATAGTTCAAAACCACTCGAGCGAAACCGGGGGCAATCAAACCACCACTCCATTCGCCTATTGAAATGCCTTCGCGTAAGCAAAACGCGTTTTAGAACACACAGCATATTTTTTTTTATTTTTTTTTTAACGTAGGAATTTAAAGAACACCTTTGAATAAAGGACACAAGAACGTAATTCCGTAACTGTATAAAACAAAATATAAACAAAGACACATTTAACATTTAACACAAATAAAGGAAGGTAGATACACATAGGAGTAAGGCAGACTGATAATTAATTTATTTTGATTGCTTCGGGTAGTCCGTTTAATATCCGAACCATAGTAATCAATGATTACTGGACTCATTACAAAATTTGCATATTCAAATAATAGGTAGGTAAATTATAAAGAACCTCGTAAGTAAAACGGTAACTTAACGAAATTGTTAAGTTAATCCCAAGGAGAGACGATAACTTAGCATTCCACGCGGGTGCTCGGTCTATCGCGTTGCAGAGAAGAGAGCCAAGAGCGGTGCCTGGGGCTTATGACCCAGGTGCAGGTTTAAGTGGCCACTTTATAATGCATTAACATTCACCTTCACCACCCCGGCTCCTCTCTCTGCCTAACCATAATTAATAATTATTTAATACGATTCCGTAAGTGAAGAAACTTAAACGTAAACAAATGGTCACAGCACTCACAGCAGTTCACTGGTTTTCAAAACTCAATGCCCTAACCGTTAAACGTTCGAATCACGAAATCACAGATTAGAGAGAATATATCTCAAGCAGCAGACTAAGTTTCTGACTGCCAGCGCCACCCGCGGCGCCGGTGAGATCTAAAAGTTGCCATTTGCAAGTTCCCTAACAAAATAATTCTTGTAATATTACTCCAACCTCACAAATAACACGTGGGCGAATGTTACTCCAATCACCGGGAAAATAGTAATCCAACATAACCTGTCGGGATTCTCGTAATTCAAGCCTTTTTATACTCGAATATATATATCCCAGCACCTCCACCATTTTATGTCGTGGCGGTTTATATGAACCGTTATGCATACAATAGGTTACACGACATAAGAACAAAACGGATTAATAACTTTAAGGAGTAACATAGGTTGTTCACGAAGTATCGTCTTATCTATACGTATTGAGAGCCATACTCGATGGAGCGGGTCATACGGCCCGCTTTACTCTCTGCACGGAAGCCGAGAAATTCTCAGTAACGACAGGAAACCTAGACGCATCTAGAACGCATTACACCTGTCCCTTCCGTTAGGGGGACCGCGAGAGCTGCCTTCAACAACACAACCCTTCATCAACACAACCACGGGGGCTCACCCCCTCACAGACCTCCAACCTCCCCTATAGTCTGCCCATGCCTCGCAACTGACACTCCTGATCTCTCTCACACAACTAGGCGGTTTCATCGCCTGCATCACCAGATGCCTCACGTGGTCCAGACCAAGTGCCCTTGACGCAACAATGCACGCCCCCAGGCTCCCTTGACGCAACTCGTACGCCCCCAGGAAGAGATCAGGAGAGGCCGAGCTCTCCGGCCACTGTTGGACACACAGAACATAGAACATAGAAACCTCTTCCAGTGTTCTGTGGTTGAACATATCAGATGGACCATACTTCATGAACTTGCACAATTCTTAACTAAGCCATCAGGCACTTACCATAATATATCCTTATATTATTTATAACCCCGCCACTTGGCCAGTTCACACTCTCACCTGCTGCACCTTTCTTCGCTCCCAGGTCTCGCCTTTCTCACCTGATCACTATGATGTTCAGGACTGAATTGAACAAGTCACAAGAGAAAGCCACATGTCTGCCTTATAGGCAAAGCAGAAATGCATTCTTAAAATACCGACACAGTACAATACCATTATTACCACTGAGTCGACACAACGCTATTTATACTGACAAAGGAATTGGGAATGCTGCTGGTAGTATCGGTAACATTAATAATTCACATAATTAGATTCATAATTTATTTATTATTCAATAACAATATTAGAAACATAATCATTGTATCAATTTATTCATTTCGTTTCTTACCGGAAGTAGACAGAGTATTCGCGGTACTCCGCGACAAATATACCGTGCGGTAGTTTCCGACATTAAACTACATTATAAGTTTAGATTTGATTTCTTCAAAATAATGTCAGTTCCGTTCTACTGAGTCAAGACTCAGAGCTCATGCAAAATGATATACTATCGACACTTGCATTAAAACCGTCGATTTCATCGTGCCAAAGTACTGTAACTTTCTGAGCAAATTAAAACAAATCGTATTCGGACTATGTTTTTCCTTTCTTTTCAATAGTTTTCAAGGTCTCAAGGCTAGCATCGATCGCTCGCTGTTTTCTCAACTTTGGACGCACTCCAATTTAATATAATAAGGCGCGTCAAGCAATCCCCGCAAAAGGCTTCCGTTCTCAAATGCTAGTGACAGGGGACACACAGACGTTATTCTCTACAGCTCATAATAAAGTTGTAGTATAATGTTCGATACACGATGCTGCCTGAATGTGTTCTTTAGTGGCGTGGGTAGAGCGAATGCAGCAATATTCGGTTATTGAACGTATCTGAATATTAAATGCCAATTTGTAAGAACTTCATCATCATCAACAGCTCATATATGTCCCCACCGAGGGGGCTCGAGCCTACCCTAAACTAGGTTAGGCCTTAGTCAACCACGCTAGCCAAGTGCGGGTTGATGGACTTCACACACAACCTGTAAAGAAATTATTTCTTCACAGATATGTGCAGGTTTCCTCACGATGTTTTACTTCACCGTAAGAACTTAAGGACTAAGTTTAAAGTGATTTACTCGTAGTTGAATCTTTTGTGTTTTCTCTGGCTTTAGACAATTTTAGCCTGTGAAAATATTGGTGCTTGCGGTCCTGTCATCCACATCCGTGATAACGTCCTACTGTAGCCAGGCCATTATATTGGTTCAATAGCTTCAATACTTTCTTCCTTTTTATTGGCAGTCTAGATTTTGGAAATGAGAAGTTCCATCCTGGTGCCCAGTGTCCAGTTAAAATGCCCACGACGATGAGTTTGAGATTAGATCTAACTCAGTGTTAAGATTAACTTAAAAATGTTGGTGATTATTATCTTTTATTTAGTCGACCCGTCCAACCGACCAATCGTCGACCCGACCAATCCGCACTGGGCCAGCGTGGTTGACTAAGGCCTAATCACCCTAACATTGGGTAGGCTCGAACCCCTCGGTGGGGACGTATATGAGCTGTGATGATGATGATGATGAGTCGACCCGTTCTCTCGGAAGATTATAACGTTCTAGCGGTTACACAAATAATTCGGTTGATCAAAGGCTTTATTTGGAAAATATCAACCACCTTACAACGCATCAGGGCAGCGAAATACGTTCGTTAGAAATTCGAAATTTCTACTCTACTCGAAACCCGATTGGAATTCAGTTTATTTCATTCATATTCCAGTTTAAGCGGGTTAGTTCCGCTATGTACTCGGCTCGCTGCGCCACATGGCACCGGCTAGAATAACGCAAACCCAGGCTGTAATAATATTATAGTTCGGAGTATTGGATCTAATAAGTTTGAGATAGTTTCAATATCCTACAATATCCTGTTTTAAATATAAATATTTCACTAAGTTAAAAAGTTTTACTCAATATAATGTTTTATTGCGTATGGAAAGAAGTTAAAAGAGTCCAGACAAGGTCCAACTTAAAAATCAATAAAACGTGTCTGGCCGTAGATTGAAGACGAGATCTAAACTCGTGATGCTTTTTTAAGAAAATGTGAGATTTGTTTTAATAAGCTTCCATAAAGTGTCATCGATTTGAGAAATGAATAATTCAGTACGAGAAAAATTATCTCGGCCGGGATTTGAACCCGTGGCTTCAACATATCACACAGCCCCTCTAGACAAAAGCCACACGAAATTTTTTCCGCAGTCGTTCCGCAGAAATAAAATGTTCATAGAATTGACATTAGACTGTGACAACCTCACGCTATTTTTCCGCAGCTTATGTCATCTCCATACATATTTTCTGCGGAACGACCGCGGAAAATAAACATGTGGCTTTTGTCTAAGGGGTCCGTACCGCCACCGTGATGATTATGAACTTAAGTGTGTAAGCATAGCATTTTAGTTTGTATCTTTCAAAAATTAAGTATGTAAAACCAATATTGTGAATGGCAAATTCAAAGGGGAGACAAAACATTTGATCTTCCGAGTTTTCCTAATGTCCCAATGTCCGAACAGGTGTAGAGTCATCTTTTTTTCTCCTTCCACTTGTCGTTGCAGATACATTGATTATGTCTGGGATTTATCCAATTACAAGGTTAAATTAATCGTTATTATTATAATTTTGATGCAATAAAGTTAGGCATGTTTTAGGATCTTAGGCAAATGAGTTGGAAAATTAAAAGCCGAAGCTTACGTCAACCCGTATGAAGTTATGAAACGCGTATATGAAGGCAGAAAGAACACCGAAGAACTTAGTGGTTATTCCTGGCATTCTACCGGAAGAGTCCCACACACGCTTGCCGTCGAGCCAACGGAGGGCACGGCGCGGAAAAAAGGGTTAAGCTACTATCGTGTTTATAGCATCTAGTACCTAACATATTTTTATTACAAACACACTTTTCGCATACATACCGTACTCGCACACATACACAGTTATCGAAGCGGTTACAGTGAACTCTGACACTAATTAATATGCGAGACAATCCAATATGGGCGGATCGCTCACGTGGGCGAAAATTAGTTTGGGAAGCGTTAGAAGTTGAATTAGGCGTTTATAGACGGCGCGTTGAGCACGCCCGTTTCGCACGCACGCAAACTAAATTGTTCCAGTACCCAGTCACGTAACGTGTTTGTGACGAAATTCAAAGTGAATTCACGCTCAGGTGGCTCGGTGAAAACAGAATTGAAGAAATATGAGCGGCACCGGTGCTGCTGGTGATATTAATGTTGACACTAAGCTTTATAGGTTTGTTGAGCGTCCAAACCTATAGACCGACTAGAGAACGCTGCATGAAACCTTATGTATCCAGGTACATATTTAAACAATGTGCATTCAAATTTTAAATTCAAAATAGTTTATTTACATTGGATTATTACAAAAACACTTTTGCATGTTAAAAAAACTACGGCGGGACACCTTGTACTGGAAGAACCAGCAAGAAAACAAGCAAGGGCTATTTTTTTCCCTGTATTGTTACAGAGTCGTCAATTCAAAGCAAAAGTTTGAGCTTAACTTCCATTACAAGATTAAATGTGTCAGTTTTGTTCCTACTATGTTGTCACCAAATACAACAATGTTTGTTGACATTAATAGTTATACAACAACACGATTGTTTACATTATAATGAGTAATATCTTCAAATTAACACCAGGTATTGGCATCATTCAAATAATTGTCGACTTTATAATAACCTTTACTCATAAGAGTCTTTAATTACATGTGATTAGAACTAATGAAATGGCAAATCAGTTCCACTTTGTGCAACTTTGCTGTAAAAAATTATAGTACATTTCCCTATAAATGAGCCTCTATTTTTTTGAAGCCTATACGCTGGAACGGAAAGTTTATTTTTAATTTTTCGTATTTTAATGGTGAATTTGGAAATTAGTATCAAATGTATTTATATTTTTTATAGACATAAATCAAATTTTCATAAATATGATTGATTTGTTTTATTTATTTAATACTAGATTATGCTCGCGATGTTATACTGTATTATATTGTTTAATAAAGTAAGAACTTTCAACAAACAAGTAAAAAAAAGTTAACTTGAGTTAATTTGAAAAATTCTTCCTTAGTGGCCGCCTACGTAAGCCAACAAACCTCTGTACCGAAACTCATGCTTCTAGCTCCAGTAGTTTGGGCTCTATGTTGATACCTCAGCCAGTCACCAAAGCCGTTTATAAATACCTACAGATGATGATTAATAGGGTTGGCAAAAGGAAATTACCTTATTCCAAGTTCTGTACAGAAGACATAATACAGTTTATACAAGCTTATACATATATCCTTGACAAAATATAGGGAAGCTGTGACACAGCGCCTTGCACTTTCAATGCAAAAATGAAATTATATTCCAGACTGTATTAACTAGGGTTTAGTAAATGGGGGTACCTACAGATAATGATTAATAGGGTTGGCAATAAGAAATTACCTTATTCGAAGTTCTGTACAGAAGACATAATACAGTTTATACAAGCTTATACATTATATGCTTGACAAAATCTAGGGAAGCTGTGACACAGCACCTTGCACTTTCAATGCAAAAATGAAATTATATTCCAGACTGTATTAACTGGGGTTTAGTAAATGGGGGTAGCATTTCAATAGGGCTGTGCGCCCCCTCTGATATTTTAGAATTATACCTTATTTTTTCAAAAAATGATAAATAGACCAACTATTTATCAATTTTTTGAAAAAATAACACCATTACAATTTATAATGCAATAATCTTATGATAATAACGCCTAGAATATAGTGTCAGTCATGCTATATTCGTTCTTTTATAAAAAAATACAAAAAATAAAAACCGTCTTCAAAAAGACTGAAAAGTTAAAAATAATATAAGTACCATTTGAACTTGACGTGTCACCTTTAAATTTTTAGGATACTGTTACTTACTTCAATTTATTCAAAGTCCAATAAAAAATTACTTTGAATCTCAGCCTTTTCTTTCATGCCGTATTTACTAAATTTGACTTCTACAAGTACATTTAAATTGCAAGCTGTGTTTTCTAAAATAGAGGAATGTCTAATCAATCTGTGTCTCCCGTAGGCGCGGTAGATGCACGAGGTACCGTTCAGTGGGGTCGACTCGCGGGGCCTCCCAGCTGTGCGCACGTTCGGCACTGCCCCTCGCCATCTCGCTGAGGCCCTCGGCGATGCCGTCGTCCTCGCCGGCCAACCAAGACTCCACGGAGACAGTCCTAATGGAAACGCCGATGGGGGACTACAACGTAAGATACTAACCGCCGTCGTAATACAAACGTCAAACGGGGATATGAGTCAGACAGATCAGATGATTAAAGATGTGGATTGCTTGGAGAGTTTTTTAAGTTATCGTGTTTTTAAGAGCCTGTACACACTGCGATATTTTATTTAAGTCGCGTTGCAAACGCAATGCACTGCGTCAATGCATACGCGTATATTCATCGCCATTGTATCGTGTTTGCATCGATATACACTCTCGTTTGCATAGCTACTGTCTCTGGGCCTCTATTTCTGAGTCATTAGTCTGGCGTCGAGCGTTCATCGAGCGTTGTGTAGACTTGTCTGCGCTCGATTTCTTTTTAATTTCGATACGTTTTCGAGAAAAATCTATAGAATATTAGGACGAAAATCAATATGATTTAGATTTTTGTTGAAATCGGAACGAAAATCAGTAGAAATCGGGCACGGATGACGCTCGACAAGCACTCGACGACCGACGTCAGACGAATGACTCAAAAATAAAGCCCCTAGCCATCTAGTTGCAAAGATACATGATTGCAATGCAAACGCAATACAGTCGCAATTCAAGCTGAAAATGTTGCAGTGCATGTAGCGATAGCATTATGAATGTAATGCGGCAACGAAAAACTTCTCGAAACAGTCCAATAGTTTATTTTATAGACGCGTAAAACCTTATAAATATTATTTCCAGAAGTATAATAATAATTTATATTATGTAGGCGAGTTTGTCAGATGTTTGACATTTCGTTCTTTTTGTATTTCAGTTACTTTATTCTAATGTATAGTATACTATCAGCCCTTATTTATATTCTGATTATAATATTTTCATTATATACTAATTTTACTATGCAGTAACATTCCGATGACTGGGAAAGACAGATCATGTAACGCTTTTGGTAACTGAGTGTATATTGCAGTGTAATCATTTTTGTTCTTGTCTTATTTGTATATAGTTTTATTCAGTAGGTTCATACCATGTTGGAATGAGTGAGATGATTGTGAACAAAAATTGAGATAAAAAAACACAGCTTTTATGCAATAAACACACTCAAATATCTATTATTCCAATTCAATCGAAAAACGCACTGTTCTATTTAAAATATACATCTAGTCTAATTTTAATATAGGTATAATAATATAGGTCTAATATTAATATAGGTGTTTGTAACCAAACTCCTCCAAAACGGCTTCATCGATTTTATGATTTTTTTTCTTATTCAGCAGGCCTGAGAAGGCCTTAAATGAGCAGGTCGTAGGCTATTTTTTATACCTCTAGGTGATAAGGGTGGCCCTCTTCAGAATTTTTTTGGACAGTCTTTTTTATTAATTTCTTTTTATATAATTTGGCTTAAAATACTTATAACCGAAAATGTTTACCCTACATCCAGTTCCCATTTTTAATAGCAATATTAGCAAGTAAATACTAGCGAATCATAGTTCGCGGGCACAGCTATATAATTATCAGATATTCCTGCTTCTGAGAATTTTCAATTCCGGTACCTACTTCTATATAAGCTTTGTCATATCAAAAACATGTTTGACAAGTTGATTTTTCACAAACAACAGGAAAGCACTTGGCCTTCATCTCACCTGGTGGTAAGATAGAAGCGAGCTTCACCTGGACTTTTCATTCGCCTGGACTCTTCATATATAAGGAGATGTTCCCATCTATAGATGCACGCACAGTCGAAGCCGCTAATGGTAGAAACGTGAAATTTGGACAGATGGTTTAATTCAAAATGCGCACGCACACTATGAAGGGATTTTAAAAAATGTCAACCCTAAAGGTATGAAATAGGGGTTGCAAATTTGTATGGAAAAATATTTAAATTAGCGACGATTTTGATAAAACTTGAGATTCATCATGTTCTTAAAAATATTTCATTGGACACGTATTTCATGGTTTATTGAATTCACCCCCTTAGGGTGAAAAATAGGGGTTGAAAGTTGCTATGCAAAATATTTACAATCTCCTCCAATTTCTATGAAATTTATTATCCGGGGTTTAATAGGTTACAAAATTATTTTTCCTTCGGGAAAATATAAAATTCCCACGGGAAAACAAAAATAACGCAGGCGAAGCCGCAAGCGGAAAACTAGTCAACTGATGAACTGGCAATTGGCTTAATGATGAAACACAATCGTCGGAATTGTTGTTATCGGTAAAGTTGAATTTTAAAGGATTGTGAATGATTCTTTTTTTTTCTTTTATTATTATAAGAGATACGATATAAGTTACAGTCGACATAGAAGCCTCGTTCACCACTTTCGTGGTTAAAGTGCGAATCTCGCTTAATGATGCATTGTTTGCATTGCTTTGCTTTATGTAGTGACTAGCTTTTGCCCGCGGCTTCGCCCGCGTTAAATTCGGGGTAACACGGAAGATTAAAAAAAAAAATAAGGCAGGTATTTTTCGTTGGTAACAAAGAGCCTGTGTGCCTATTTTTAGGTTCCTACCTTGAAAACTGCGAAAAGTCCCATATAAAATTTCACCCCCTCCCTTAAGGGGTTGGGGGCAGATTTAAAAAAAATGATGCACGATTTTTTTGTTAGTCACAAATAGTCCGCATACCAATTTTTACAAACTGCTACCCCCTATTTTAGGGAAGTGTGGGGTTAGAAAGAGACAAAAAGTAGCCTATGTCACTCTCCATCCCTTCAAGTATCTCCACTTAAAAATCACGTCAATTCGTCGCTCCGTTTTGCCGTGAAACATGGACAAACAAACACTCACATACACTTTCCCATTTATAATATTAGTATGGATATTGGAAGCCTTATTGCTAAAGTAGCAATTTCTACCAATTTCTGATTACTTAACGTTATTTTTGTACTATGATTTGTAAGATAAAATTGTAAAATTGAGAATCACATATTGGAAAAAACGTACTTAATTTTTTATAAATATGAAATATTTTTTTTATTGTCAAATCACCCGTAGAAATATTTCTAGTCAGTTTTGAATGTTAAAATTAGCCTCTTAGATAAATATAGCTATTAAAAAGTCCATTTGAGTTTACGTTCGTAACGTGTATATATTTAGTTGTTAAGGCAAACAGCCATTTTTATGGACCATACCTACTACATCTGCATAATATTATGATACTTACTATAAATATCATCTACTTTGTTTATGCGGCCCCATCTTTTGGTCTATGCTAATCAACGCACATAATTATGAATGTATGAATGATATCATTGTAATATTCTTTATAACTTTTACTTGCGATGTGGTCTGCAGATTGAATGTACAATAAGTTTTTAAAACAGTCTGGAAACTATTTGTGTGCCAAATTTTAGGCGAATTCGTTCAGCCTTTTATTGTGGATTTGGAATGTCGAATTCATAGTCAAATAAAATAACAATAAAATAGAGCCTTTTCAGTTTAGCGTTTTATACGAACGAACCTCGAATTTCGATAAAGTAACGCAAAAAGCAGTTTTTTCGTTAGAATCCATGATGGTGATTTTGTAACTCATCGATTGATAGGCAGTCGTTCTTAAACTGGATGACGCAATGAAAAAAATAACTTTGTATTTCTATGTGCGTGTCCTTTGCCACATGCGCAACTCGTGCGAGCGTTGATGCGCTTATAACCTCGTATTTCGATAAAGTAACGCAAAAAGCAGTGTCTTTGTTGGAATCCATGATGGTGATTTTATACCTCATCGAATGATCGTAACGTACGTAATGAAACATAATGAAAAAAATCGGAATTATGTTCATTGGCTGAAAGTATTGGTTGAGTCATTCGACAAATATGCTAAAACCGCTCGGACGACGACTACAAAATGTTAAACGCATTAAAAATCAGTTTTAATCGATTAATATTATCAAATTTATACGATGATCGATTGCCGATGCGTTACAAAATCATCCCACACATTGCTACTGACACTCGCCGCCACCACACAGTTTGAGCGAAAACGTCGAAGTATGTACTAATGAAATAATAGCATATAAGATAATGTGCCAAATCATACACGTATACAGGGTTACTTATGTAACCAGGAGCCTTTTCAGTGCTTGCTCAGACAAGTAAACTGAGCGACTTTTACTACGGAACCAATTTTGAAATCGCGGAAAAAGTCAGCTATTCCAGACATCTAGTTTCAATAGATTTTGAACATGTAAGTATATGATGCAGCAAATTTTTTTCGATATTCCTAAAAATTTCGGATTTTATAAGTGGCGGCCAACGTTTGCCGCTATAGCACAGAATAAGTAATACTACTAAAGTACAGAAGGATCACTCTCGAACAAAAGTCAAGTTTAGGTATGAAAATTTACCTACTCTCACCACCTTCATCTGACTGCACGGCAAATTGAAATTTATTGCATGACACGAGTGTTCCTATTCCGTTACGCGTCGCTGACCCGATACCGATTTGGCGATAAGAGCGCAGGGTTCCCACTCACCGATATGCAGTTATCGTTACAAAAATGACCTCAATTATTATGTGTGACGCGGCCAGTGTGCGAGCCGAGCGGCAAGCTTTTGCCACATACCGCCCGGTCGGTCCGCTGGCCAAACGTACCTAAACTGCGGAGTGAATGAAGCCCCCTGGCTATAGTTTACGCACACGATCGCACGGCACGCCCGGCTCCACTTACTGCTAATTATGAGACAACCGAAGCACTTTAACATAAAAAAATCACTATTTTGTGTAGAGAATAAGATAAGCAACAAAGTGATGCTTGTTTTTTAACAACAGTTGTAGTTGGGATTTTATATTTACTCTCAAAGTTGGAGCATAGTGAAAGCTTTACAGTTTTTGTCAAAATTTGTATTTTTTGAAGAAATAAAGCTGTAGAAGTAAAGCTTTTAGCCTAAACTTAAACTAGAATAAGCGTTTCGTCTTTTTAATGAGACTAATTTACCATTATAGTGGAAAAAATATAGTAGGAGCTACCCACGTCCGTGAACACATACTGTCACTAACACAAACGTCAACTTTCATCAATTTTTATTATTACAATTTTGTTCCGTCATGTTGGTAATATTATGTTGTTATGATAGTAAATATGTTAGTCTATGGTATAAAAATGTTTTTGATGATCTTTAGCCCTTAGTCATAAAGTTTGAGACATTTTTTTGCGAACACGTTTTCGGTTGCGCCAAGCAATCTTGGCTTTTTCAAATACGCAACCGTGGTTGCGCGAAGCAAGTTAGCGGCTTTTTCATGGTTTGCTTGTTTGAACTAGCATACAAAATTTCGCTCCCGCTTAAAAAGTAACCCTGTATTTATTTTATTTAACTATTTATGATGAAAAAGTTCCTCTAAATTTATATTAATTAAAATTCTAATAATTATATGTATAAGGCTAAGTTGTACGTAACCAGGAGTAGATATAGGATTTCACAGGAGCACAAATATAGCTCTCAAAATATTTGGCATTGATTCACACGGCAAATCAGGATGGTATAAACAATATTTGGGCTATAACCACATTATGTTTGAAGCGCGCTGAATGCCTAAAATTCCGAATATTGTTTCGACATATCGTAGCTAAAGTGACTTTGGATTAGCCAAGTACGTTAACTGTGAACAAATTGGTGACACCTTTCCAAATACAAGATATAGTTGCATAATATATACTGAAGTATGTTTGTTTCGAATGCGCGTCTCTATTTATATTTTTATGTGTTTCGAGATTTGCATTTGTTTTGTTGCTAATTATCAGTTGCTAATTATTACAGCAGACTTTTTATAAATAAACAATGCAGTAGTAAATTGCAAGTTAAAAAAATTCCTTAAAACAATAAATTCAAATTCAAATTCAAAAATCTTTATTCAACATAGGCCTTTACAGGCACTTATTGACGTCAAAACAGAGCAAAACAATTTAAAGAAATTATATTAACCTTGTATGTGCATACATCCTAAATATACTCAAGATGTCTGCAAATACAAGTAGGAATGAAAAAAAAAAAGTTGACTCTACACCTGTTCGGAAATTGGGAGAGCCTTCTCGAGAAGAACAGGCAAGAAACTCGAAAGGTCTAAATTTTTTATCTCCTCTTTTAAATCGCCATTTACAGATTACATTTTGGTTTGTTACAGAGTCGTCAATTGGAAGCTGACCTCAAAGCAAAAGTTTGAGCTCAACTTCCATTACAAGAATAGATGTGTTAATTCACATTATATAAGCTATCTCTGAGAGAAGTGCGTGAACTTAGCTTATAAATTACTCTCACTGAACGTTTCTTTGAAACAAAACGCAATACATTGATAAATATTAGAATTGAGAGTTCAAACCCAAGCTTTTTTGTCCGTCATGTAATCAGACACTTTATAATATGCTTTTTTAATAAGTACATCTTTGATTGCAACTTTAAATTTGTTTAAGCTAAGTTCTTGTATACAACTTGGGATTTTATAAACGTATACACAGGCCTCTAAAAGAATTATTAATTTTTTGGAGCCTGGTATTTGGTAAAGCTAACATATTCTTTTGTCTAGTATTAACTGAATGAATATCACTATTTTTACAAAACACATGAATATTCTTACGAACATATATTAGATTCTCATAAATATATTGCGACGCTGAATGATCGATGCATCTTAGGAGAAATCATTCTAACGTGCGTCTGTTAGAAAAAAATATGCGAATCAGATGTATTTTAAGAAAGTTTTATGTTGCCCAATCAGTTGTACTTTGTAGTAAGAGTTATAATTTTTGTCAGAAAGTCGTTTCGGTTTTGTAAATTGGTTGTCTACAGTCCTGTCTATTAATATGACTTATAAAAAACAAGACTACGCGAATCAGTTGCATTATAAGTAGGTTTAAAGTATCCCAATCAGTCGGAGAAACTTTGTATCCAAGAGTCAAGTTTTGTAAGAAAGTCGATAAGTAGTTCCGAATCAAAGCGTTTATTTTCTAGAATAGTTCAATATTAGACTGTTTGCATTGC
This sequence comes from Schoenobius gigantellus, assembly GCA_963935595.1. NCBI lineage: Eukaryota > Metazoa > Arthropoda > Insecta > Lepidoptera > Crambidae > Schoenobius > Schoenobius gigantellus. Next base: position 10,302,027 of record OZ012544.1, on the reverse strand, counting down.
TGAATACTTATTGATTACCTAGGTACCTAATATTTGAATATTATTGGATGGTGGATTCATGTTATTAAATCCACCTCTATGTAAGTATACAACTTAACATTATATTTTTGTTAAGATTGAAACCTTATTAATAACATTGCTAGTTAATGTAGATGCTAAGTCCAAGATGTTATATGTAAATATGTACCTATATTTTATTCTTGCCAAATTAGATATTTGATCCCCACAGTGTGATATAATTGTATTAATTTATGAGTAACTTATAGATTAAATGTGAAGTTTTAAATCTCAATTGTCGTAGGATTTGTAGGACTTTGTAAATTTTTCGATCGTAAGTACATTTAAGATGACATGAAATGTTTTATTTTGTACATTGTATTAAATTATAGAAGATATTATCTGAAAAGAGTGTTGTTAGATTAGTGATTTTTTATTGCATATGTGAAATTCGTGTTTAAATACGTGTATGGGTGTAGAATAAATAATTTTTCCAAATTGAGTTTGTTTCGTCATTTTTTATTTGTTTTTTTCCATATTTTGTATGAAGAATGGCAGCAAGAACCTGATGGTAGGTTATGGAAATCTAACATGGACCATGTTGAGTTTTAACATTATTTCTTCTACTTATTTAATTATTGTTGATAAGGTTGAATAACTCAAATAGATTACTAACCCTCTGTAATGTGTTCTCAAATCAATTCTTAGTATTTCTCGATTATGTATAGTGACTCTTGTACTGTAGACAAATGGAGACGATATAACATTAAACGACATCCAAACACTTGGTGTAAGCTTATAAAAAGCGTTTCCTAAATTATGTCTTAAACGAGAATTAATGACCTAAACAAATCAACCTCAATCGAATGTATATTCCAGTCTATTGAATCAAATGCCTAGTCGCTAATTGTGAAGACACACATGAAGACGTCATTTCACTTATTGATGCACGTATAGTATTCTAACACGGAGAACATATATATTAGAACTTCATATTCATCATAACAAACTCTTTCCCGGAACCATTAGAAACTTTGCCCTGAGTGAAAGCCGTAAGGAAATTATTCATGAAATTTATTGAGGTGGAGAATCTTGGAGATTGATGGAAACTTTCGAAAAAGCTTCAGAACCATCGAAATGTATTCAAAACGAGTTAACGTTGTTCTTCGGGAGAACACTCAATCGGTAAAGTTGTATTTGGGAAGGTATGAATTCGTGAGATCTTTTGAACGCTATTGAGGAAAGGAAGCTAAGTAAAAAGGTAAGTTTTTCATTTGTCCCACTTTAAATAAATATATCATTCATTATTACTGTGATATTAAAGTTTTTTGTATAATATACTGACGAGTTTAAATAAGTGATCAGATACGAAGTGTACCAAAATAAGTAATTCCGTAAGTATGTATAATAACACCTTATGAGGCCTTTTTTAATGGCAAGATTATCTAATATTTCTTTATTGCATACCACACAGGTGCAATAAAGCACATCCAATATTTTAAAAAAACTTAAAATGTTTAAGGTCGGAATCTCTCAGAGAGGTCTCTTCTAGCCAACCTCAGTGATAGACATAGTGTAAGATGTTGTGTTAAAGCGAGAGGAAATTGTACAAAAATTTTCTCGTAAGATTTTTATTCAATGTACGAGTATAACAACACAATTGCATATTTACACACAAATACATATAGTATATTACATATGAGCGGCGCGCTGCCATATAGCTGCTGCCCTAACTCGAGCAACTTATATACAATTTCTACTAGTTCTAACTAGCATCATCATCAGCCTTTAACAGTCCACTGCTGGGCAGTTGTCATCCAAGGCGCACCGCTCAGTCCAATCCTCGGCCTTTCTCATCCATGCGCTCTCAGCTGTCCGACGCAAGACATTGCTGCACCTTGTTGCAGTGCATTCTATACTTCTATACGCTTACTCCAACGTCGTCTCCACTCCAGTACTCGTCCACTCCAACGGTGCTCCATCCATTTCTGCTTGTTCATATGCAGTGCTATGTTCGTCTGTGAGACTTTGGTTCTGTATATGATAACTTCATTACAGAGAAACTTCAATTATAGCTTTTTCCATAGCTGACTGATCGATTTTTAGCTTGTACACCGGCCCCTTCGTTACAGTCCACGTTTCTGCACCGTCAGTCATTCAGATAGAAGCAGGACGCACTAATTATAGACTTTTGTCGTAAAGGTCTGTGAATGAAGGACGAGAAGATGAGTCGAAGCTTCTGGAACCAAGACCAAACAAACCAAGACCAAGCAAACCCTCCTACCAAACTGCCTCTTGAAGTCGTCTCTCCGCAACTGCAACGTATGCCTGCGGTCGATGAGTGATATTCCTAAGCAGCTTCGAGAGCAACCCCGACGACGGTGACCGGTTCCAGTGCAACATGACTGTTAAACAAACTAAACTAAACTTTCGTTTTGTCCAGATTCATCTGGAAACCCACACGTCAGGATGATTCGTTAAGGCTGCCCAAGTGTCCAGCATCCCCTGATGATGAGGCAAAGCGCAAACTTGAGATGTTCTAAGTTGCCGTTTACGTTTGCCTTGTTCAGTCCAAATCACAGTCTTGAAGATATCCTCTAACGAAGCAGTGAAATTTTGGAGTTATGACACCTCCCTGCCTCACCCCTATCCGTAGTTTTATTGTTTTTGTTAGACTCCGCTGGACGGGGTTCCCTAATTGATTCCGAAAGTTGTCGATTCGTCATGGTAGCTGCGTAATACAGACCAGCTAATCCTCTTCGGAACCTTCTCCATGTTGAAAGTACCCTCTATAACAGTGGTTGTTACCTTTTAGCGATAAGCGACCATTTTACAAATATCTGTCTAACCATGGACCACTAATCTTAGACCAATATAGAGTACTTATATGAATAAAGGGTTGTATCTAATAATCTAAAATATTATTTTGACGGATGACTTTGCCCGTGGTGGTCCCTGGAAGCAACAGAAGGACCACTTCTGTTGCTTTCAGGGATCACCAGTTAAGAATCACTACTCTATAAGGATATGAAGAGGCCTTGTAATACGGATAAGGTTCAGACCACCGCAGTTTTAATTGCATTGATACATACTGTTATATAACTTTCCTGTGTGTTTTTCTACTCTATTGCATGAGTGTATCACTTATTTTAAATTTCTATTGTACTTAACCTAGTATTGTATAACTCAGCTTTCAGATGTTTGGGGAGCCTGGAGATCTGTGACACAGGCAGCTAACTACCTAGATCAGACACCAGTCTCTATGCAATATTGTTTATGTCATAGAAATAAGTGTAGAAAAGAATAAAGAATATTTGTCATTAGTCAAAAAAAATATACAAAACAAAATACTGTTAAGTTGGCAGCACTGTAAATGTGGCTGTAACCAGAAAGATTTTATTACAATAATTAAAAAATCCAAAGTCAAACATCATGATGATTTGTTTGTACCGCGATTAATTAAATTTAATTTATACCAACTGTTTATTTGGAGTTTCGGGAGCAGTTTCATAAAATCGTTTGGGTGGGTCCGTACCGACTTCGTAAACAACTTTCGGTCTGCCACTGAAGCAATCGAGTAAAACAATTGAATTTTAACAGATGACAAATCCTATTAAGGCATTTGATGACTTGCAGAATAATCAAGTTTAAAGTTGTTAATTCGTCAAAAGAGCCGGCCAGCCTTTTCTTTGAGAGAGATTGACAGACAGCTGTAAAATTATGAAAATTATTTATTTTAGCGCAATAATTGTTTGCACGTATTGAGAAACATCCATGCACATTAAGCGTTGAATAAAAATTACAAAAAACACGTATATTTTAATTTTGACAAATATAAGTTTAACTTAATAAGGGTTGCGCCATCGGAATCTAGAAAATCCGTAAATTCAGACGAATACTTAACTTATCATTATCAATTTTTGCTGGTAGGATACTAAAAGTAATAGCAAAATAAAAATACCTTGTTTAACCGAGGCATTGACCTAGCGGGACATCTCCTGGTGTTCCCCGACCAGCGTACAGAGTCCCACATACTTAACGACATAGAACCCCACTTCTGTGTGGTAAATTTGATTTTTTTTAGGTCAGAAATGTCATTATACATCAGTCTGCATATTCGTCCAGCGTCTGAGTACTGTTTGACCAAATGGCGTCTTGGTGGCGCAATGGTATGTGCACTAAGTTCAATTGCTAAGTTTACGCAGCGTTTCTGTGGTCAAGACCCTGATGGGTGAGAAAAAATGAAGAATGTCATACACGAAGCCAAGCATCAATAAAATAGTCCACTAACTACTGAGTTTGGTGGATATAATAAATATTGATGGACGATCCAGATCAGAGAGTTGTATTTAGTACTAGTTGTGGCCGCGAACTACGTTTCGCCATATATTATTCCCGTTTTTGCAACATTTTTCATTGATGCTCAGCTTCTATTAGTCGTAGCGTGATGTTATATAGCCTAAAGCCTTCCTCGATAAATTGACTATTCAACACAAAATAATTTTTCAATTTGAATCTGTAGTTTTTAAGATTAGCGCGTTCAAACAAACAAACAAACTCTTCAGCTTTTTAATATTATTATAGATTCATATACCACCAGATGGATTGTTTTGGTTTGGTTCTCTCTATTTTATTCATTTAATAAACCCCTCCATATAAGAAATTTGCCATAAATTGCATTTTCGTTTCAACTCCCATTTCAATCTCCAACTAAAAAGTGTCGGAGCCCAAGTCGAAATCGAAAGTGTAATTTTAATAAAGTTCCGACTTATTGGAATTGGAATCAAACCTCCTTAACATCTCTAGGACATACACGTACTAAAATAGGCTAGTCTTCGTTGATATTGGTCGCTAGATATAACCAAAAATCAGAAATGGCTTGTAAGTTAAAACTGGTTATATTTTTTACATACGACAGCGAAGCTCTTCGCCGTCATCTCATCTGATGCTAAGTGACGATAAGGCCGAAGGTGGAAGCGAGTTTCATCTCAACTCCTTAACAACTGAGGAACTGGATATTTTACCTATAATTGTCGGTGCACAGCAATGCTATTAACATTGTAACTATGGCGTCAATCTTAGGTAAGACGGTGGTAGCTAGCCAGGCGGGCTGAAAAGTCCTTCTACTAAACGAATCGAGCAGAAAAACTTCTGCTCCCACGGGGAATCTAACCCCTGACCTCCCGATGAACACCCGGTCGTCTCAACCGCATCACCATGGAGGCGGTTCAAAAATTACGATTACAACTTATTTGACGAATTTCTGATAATCTCTAGTCATACTTAATTCAATATTTCTAAGCTGTACAGCACAGCGTTACATTTCGCGAAAGTCGTAAGTTCATATTCGAGAACAAACAACTGTTTTCATTTGCTGTTACAGATACAAATGTTCATGACGTGAACGGGACGCGGGGAACAATGTTCCCCAATTACTTATAGGTACGCACTGCTATCCCTGAGCTTGGGAGTACAAAGAAAGTTATTACTGAGCCCAGAAATGTCTCAAGTAATCCCGCAAAAAGCGACAAATACAAACAGCAGATACGTACGTACTGTACTCGAAGTATGACATTATACACTGTAATTGTGTAGAAACTTCACACGCTTAACAAGTTTAAACTCTTTATCTATGAGACAGTCAACTGGCGACTTCATTTGTTGTTTATTGCATAGGTTATAGTAAAAACGGGGATAAAGTGTTTTTAAATATAAAACATCTCGAATTCCAATCGTGGCAATCGTTTCATAGCGAAAGGATAATTAAATTCGTTATCATCTCTGAGATAACGAAAACAAATTCCTAGCCAACGTAAGGATTAGCGATCGCTGTATCGAAGTGTTCTCTCTGAGAGAAAACAACATATTGGTTATCTAAGTACACAAAACTGAGAAATGGAAAAGAAATGGCAAAGAAGATAATTAAAAGTAATATTTTAATTTCATTATAATAAAAAATAGTTGTTTTGAGCAGTGAAAGTTACCAAATAATAATTCGCTACTTAATCGATTCGTTGTAAATTTGATCGATGACTTTGATCGATTCGTCACGTTATTTAGCGATGGCATATCCCATACATTTTGTTCTAATAAAACTTGTTTATCGTTTTTGAACTGTCACTTTGTCTAGACCCCCTGAAGGCGCGTTGTGACTTTGTGCAGCGATAGAAATGTTACATGCATCGATACATATTTGTCGATGCAGCCGCTCAGCTGTTAAACGTGTGTTTGTATAGCTGCAAAAGTCATAATGGCAACTCATAAACATCGAATAACGTCTGCATAGGTACGTGCAGTACACAGTGTAGTCTCTATCTGGCATGACTGATTTGACTTTTGAATGAAAAAGACAAACACTGTGTAACTTTATTTAGACTAGGATTTATACAGTCCAGACGCAGGACCCCAAATACGATAATTTTCCTATTATTTTTTATATTGTTTTCAACTTGTACAGGACATGAGTCTTGCGCCTTACTTCGCCTCGTTCGTGTAGTTAACACGTTGAGTACCCGTTACACGCGCGCCACACGGCGACGTGTGGTCAATCAATTTTTTTTATTCATCTCGTGCACATCGTATGTTTAATTAAACGGCGAAAATTTTATATATTAATTAATGACAGGAAAGAGTTTAACTTAAAAAAAAACAAATATTGGTTTCTTAAACCCGTTTACAGCAATCAAAGAATATTGTAACAAAAATCAAAATAAACGTTATAAAACGATACTGTTACGTTTATGGGGTGGGTGTTTTATAGAAAATCGCGAAACACCGACAATTATGAGATAAGATTTAATTAAGCACTAATTAAGTACCACCGTACTGAACACTGAAAACCACTAAAAGCACCATTGGACACAAATCACTTCACTGTCAGACGTTACTCAGCACTGAACACACAGAATTCTTCACTATGAAGCGCTTCCAAGTCGCAGATGATCGTTCCAAGTCGCTTTGTATCGCTTGATCCGTTCGGTTTGCTCTCTTGGAATGAACTGCCCGTCTGCATTCGCCTACGCGCTTATATAGTAGGGCCGGCGAACATTCGGGGCATTCGAGACTGTTCCATTCTCGAATATTCCGTACCCAATCGATTGTTTATCTTCTCTTCTAGAAAGTTCCGTGGTACCCTTCGCGCTTAGTAGTAGGACCGGTGAACATTCGAGGCGTTCGAGATTGTTCTATTCTAGAACATTCCGTACCCAATCGATCGTTTGTCTTCTCGAAAGTTCCGTGGTATCTTTCGCACTTATGTAATAGGACCGGTGAACATTCGAGGCGTTCGAGATTGTTCTATTCTAGAACATTCCGTACCCAATCGATCGTTTGTCTTTTCGAAAGCTCCGTGGTACCCTTCGCGCTTATGTAGTAGGACCGGTGAATATTCGAGGCGTTCGAGATTGTTCTATTCTAGAACATTCTGTACCCAATCGATTGTTTGTCTTTCCTTCTCAAACGTTCCGTTGCATTCCCGATTATGTTCTATCTCTGTCAGCATGGTCTATCTCTGTCAGCCAGCACGCCTAGAAGTTTCTAGATGCATTTCGAACTATCTTTTATATCTGGAAGGTGCTCACTACTGTTGTCTCTTTCTTGTCGTGCTATCTCACTCACACCTATAGAAAATTTTGTCATATATCGAAGTGTGCTTTAAAGGCCCATAAGGGGTCCTAAAAACGCCTGAAAACGGGTTTTCAGGTTATGGTGTGGTTCGATAGAGGGTAGCCTAAAACGGACTGAAAACATGTTTCAGTAGCCTGAAAACAACGGCAAATTGAATAAAATTCCGATATTCTAGTATGTGATAGAACACCTCCTGAAATGCGCTGAACTGTGTTTTTTAGGGTGCTGAAAACGCTTCTAAGGCCAAGAAAACCACGCCGGAAGTTTCTTATACCATCGGCGTAACAATATGAATTGTCTCAGAGAGTAATTCTGAAAACTTCAATTTTTACGGTGTGCAGTACGGTGATGTAGCATAGTCACAATTATTCTTTTATAGAATTTTAATTATTGCCACTCTCAAATTGTGGGTAAAATAAAAGAATGACCCGCCTACGCAGCCTGCCAGCCTTATGACCGCCCATAGATTCTGTGTGTGAGCACTTGTTCGATTCAGCGATCCGAATGTACATTGTTACCCTAGGGGTGAAAGTAACTTATTTAGTCCCGAGACGGGGTTTGGCGTCCGAGTGTAGGCAGGGCGCCTATAGTTCGAGGGACTAAATAAGTCTTTAACCCGAGGTAAACACTGTGCTTTTCATTACGAATACAAGGAAAGTAAAAATAAAAACATGAATCAGCTAAAGAGCATATGAGTGCATTTTATTTTAATAAATCAACAACTTCTGCTTTTGCCTCTTCTCTTATGTATGAAATCTCTGCTATACGGAAGAATAAACAAAACTCTAAAACTAGAAAAACAAATGGTGATCGGATTGCCGCTTTCCAGCTTATTTTGTGTTTTTTTCGTGGCCGGCCAGCTATTCAGCCATTAATTTTAAATTTCATAACTGAACAAATGGTAAATAATTTGCTCAAATCTATGGTATGTTAAAGAAAAAGTTAAAAGTAAATTATAATATTGTTATTTAAAAAATATATATTCTTTAATTTATACTTAACTTTATGTTATTTCAATTTTACACCGCGCTATAATTAAGTGGCTGTATAGAAAGTTGGAACATGATTCAATAGAAATATGAAAATAGAACTAGTTTCATTTTTATAATTTGACAGTAGTTGTCAGTTGAAAGCAATTCTCCCTAGGGCTAAAAAGTATTACTTTCAACCCATTCCTCAGGCAACTTCAGACCCACTTTCACTTAAGGCGAAAGAGAAAACTAGATGATAATTATTATTAGGTATAATTACATGATTAAAGTCGAACTCTAAAAACGTAGGGCATAATATTAAAACAGTAGTAAAAAGATGCGTCCCGTGACTTTATTGGTTAATGTTATCTTAAAATAAAACATTTTAAAACTTTGTAGTGTCTATCACTCTAAGGCTCGTATTAATAACGCACCCTCAGAGCAAGAAAAGCATAAGATGAAAATGTTAACTTTACAGGAGAGCAAAAAAACTGTTTAAATGTCTATAAAAAAAATTCCAAACAAGATAGGAAGCTGATTTTTACATAAATAAATTGATAAAAATTTAATGCAGGTTATCACAAATTTTTATTAATATCACATTTATAATTATTGAAATAAATTAAGTTTAAATTTTTACGCTACTTTTTCGAATAAGTTAAAAAAAGGATTTACCAATCATTAGTCTTTATGTTCCTTTTCCGCTAAAAATGTAATACCTAATTAAAGTAAAATCTATTACAGTTTTTTTACTCTACAATTGTGGACAGAGTAAATGGCACTACAGCGTTTTTGCCTTTAATTTTTTTTTGTTTTGACTTCGTATCCCTAATTTATGACTTTATTATCTTCGTAAATTATTCACATTCATTCTAGTAAACAATATAACCATGTTTTATTATTTGTCCCAGAAATATATTTTTTGTGTATCTGTAGTTGTTTTGTAGTGATATATTTTATTGGCACAGCAAAAAAAGTCATAAAGATTTTGTTATCATTTCTTTTCTTAATTATCAACATTATAACAAATATTTTGAAATTCAAATATTGTACTCTGTTCTACAAATTTTTCAATACAATAACGATAATTATAGCTTCCATAATAAAATCAAGAAAAATCGTCAAACAATATAATAAGAAATTAACAGCTGTTTAAAAATGAAACAATATTTTCCACTTCAGTAACTTCTAAGACGTCTTTATACTTAAAAGTATCAATATTAAAAATAAAAACATTAATTATCTTCATTACTTGTAATCATTTTCTTATTATGATGATGATGAAAATGTAATTGAAAGAATGTAGGAAAATATTGTAATGAAATACCTAATAATTATTATTTGTGATAAAAATAAAAATCAATCTTAAAAAAATAGTCAAAAGAAAACCGCTGTTAAAAAAACTCTTATACTTCTACTAATAATGTAAGTCTTAATTCTCAAACTTAATTTTCCATAAAATCTACTAATACTTTTTTAGAAATTCACAAGTAATCTTTTTTAACTTCTTTATCTTTTGCTTCAATAAGTTATTTAATACGAGTCAATTAAACACATTTTACAAAGAAACGAAAAGAAAATAACAATTATTTTAACCATAAGTGTACAATATATTATTGCAGTTCTTTATCATCGTCACAGAAGAATTACCCTTTAATAGTAACTACGTAATTATTTAGTTTTAAACTAGAAGCCTTATGAAAGTTTAGAAACCTTATGAAAGCCTTATATTTGCCTGACATAATGTAAAATTATCTGTCTTCCTGTCACAATGGGAAAGGTTTATCTTTATCTGAAGAAGCAAAAGCTTGTAAATTGTAAAAAAAAAATATTTTATTTCCATTTGTATCTTGCAACCAATTTTTATTAGCCGCTACTTGAGTTTTAAAATTGTAAAAATCTGCCTGTGACATTTCATTCATTATAAATTTATTGTGCACTTTAGAGTTCATAATTATTTCATACTAGCTGACCCGGCGTACTTTGTATCGCCATGTTCTTTAACTAAATTACTGAAATGTTTGTTTAAATTATTATAATTTTTATATTATACAAACCTTGTCCTAACAATAACGAATACATAAAACCAAGAATCACGCAATTTGGTGCAGTCGTTCGAAAGTTATGGGCGTACATACATTTCGAAGATCTATTTTTATTTATATAGATAGATAGATAACTGGTCAGGTGTTACATACATTTTGCATTTTTTCTACACAAGCATGCATAGAGTCATCCTCGTTCTGCGTATGACCAGTTTGTAAAACTCAATGAACAATTTCTATGTTTGAAGTTCGTGATACGTATAGGTACATAGTAAAAACAAATCTATTTCTGTTCTGACCAGAATAGTTGTCCGAATATAATGAAAGAGATGTAAGGCCTCTGTCAGCTTCTGCTTTATAAAAATTAAATAAGCAACTGCTTATTTCCCCTTGGGGACATCCTTTAACTACTTTTGCTCTAACGGTGTTATTCCCCACTATCTGAACTGCCTTCTTGCTTACCAGCTCGGTGATCCATTTTATTACTGCTGGTTCTATATCGTACTTTTGAAGGGCGTGGTTAATGCCATTGTGCATTGTTTTGTCGAAGGCTCCTTCTATGTCTATGAAGGCACCTAGGGTTGAGGATTGGTTGTGTATGGCCGACTCTATTTCACGGACCACCATATGTAGTGCCGACTCTGTGGACCTGCCTTTCCGATAGGCGTGTTGTTGGGGATGTAAGGGTCTTTCTTGGAGTGCTCCATCCCTTAGGTGTCTGTCTACCAATCTCTCCAGTGTTTTGAGCAAGAATGATGTTAGACTTATTGGTCTGAAGGATTTCACCGTAGTGTAGTCTTCTTTCCCTGGTTTGGGTATGAATACTACCTTCGCCTCTCTCCATTGTTTGGGAATATATTTGAAAGCTATGCAAGCCTTAAATATAGGTTCTGTGTTTTATTACTAAGTTAGGCTGCCATTGTAGCAGCGCTGGGAATATTCCGTCCAGTCCTGCGGATTTAAAGGGTTTGAAGCTCTTTATAGCCTTCTCTATTTTATCCGCAGTTACTACTTTGCAGGCAGCCTCCCATTCTTCGGTTGACGGGGTGCTGTAGTGCTCGTCGGACCATTCCAGGTGTGACGCGATTTGACAATCGGGAAAGTGTGTTTCCAGCATTACCGCACTGGTTTCTTCTTCAGATTTAGTATAAGTGCCGTCGACTTTTTTGATGTTGCCAAGGAGGTCTGTGTTTCCCTTGGACAATACTTTCTTTATTCTGGCGGCTTGGTTTGTTGAGTTTATGCTGCTGCAGAAGTTTTGCCAGGCTTCCGTTCTCTGGAATCTGATCCTCTTCTTGTAGTGTCTCTCCGCATCGTTGTCCCAGTCATCGGGAATTCTTGTATTTTTTGCTCTATTGAAGAGTGCCCTAAGTTTTTTTCCGCAGCCTTTCAAGTTTTGGCCCCCACCAGAGATTCTTGTTGAGGTCTTTTGGTATAGACATCGGGCATGCCAACTCGTAACTTCTGACTATTGCTGAAGTAAGGAGTTGTACTTTTTCTTCAATACTGTTCGTGCTAGGTGTTTCGCCGCTGCCATGCGTTTCGTCTAGTCCTTTTGTTATGTGTTAGTATACCTTGCTATGTTTGTTTTACGGGGGTTGCGATAAGGAGCAGGGTCTGGTAATTCATAGAGCAATTGAAAACACACTCGACAGTGGTCCGCGAAGGATGGTTCGCTCGATACATGCCAACCTTTAATAAGGTTCGCCGCCGTGTGTGTTGCCAAAGTAATGTCAATGATGGTTTGATACCTAGAGCTTACAAAGGTTGGTTCTGTGCCTTTGTTCATGATATTTAGGTTTGTTTGGAATAGGTATTCGGTAGCGTATACTAACACTATGTATTACCTTGACTTCACAGCAAACACTGCAGTGCAGCGCGAGCGCGCGGGTGGAGAGAGCGCGATTACCACGCCCTTTCCCTCGTCCCGCACCGACGTACTCACTATTACTCAGAATTTAAAAGAAATAACCAAACGTAACAATATTTACTTATAGTTCCTACATTTCTTTCCAAGGCAAGAACGCAGTAATCGTTACTGCTCAAGAAAAAATAAAAATTTAGGTAAATAAAACTGTTTATGGATAACTAAACAATTTTTGAATGTATGAATAAACGACATTATCGTGCATAACTGTGAAATGAAAAATAAAAAAAAATGCATAAAGTCTATTAAAACTGTTACTTTACTTCGAGAATAAATTAAGGTACACATAAATATCATATAAGTCTTTATGTTTTAATCATTGTAAATAATTTGGCGTAAGTCAATGTATTCTTTTTATTCCCAATAAAAAAATCTCTGAAGTCTAACAACATATTTTAGTATTTCTTGAATAAAATCACCAATATTAATGATAAAAATACCAAATAAATTCACCATACGTAGTTTGAGTTGCTCTTTTCAATGCATGTATTACCTAAAATTCAACGTAAGAACACTTATGCCTTTCTTGAACTGATGGTACGATAATTGCATCTCAAGTATGAGTTCGATCTTGAGATACTGTTTTTGACAGATGTTCCATTCATTAAACGTCCAAACTGTAGCTCAACTTTGAGACGCGTTTATTAATACGAGCCATAAGAATAACTAATAAGAATAGAAGCGAATCTCCTTTGTGGGTGCGCCAAATGCCGCTATTTGCTTACCTACAGCGCCCTTCCCCCTGTAACGCCCCGCAGTAGTCTGCGGACGCCGCTAGGGTCACCACATGGACGTATGGTTACCACTACAATATTTTTTATATAGGTACCTCCATATTTTACATTAAATGAGAAACTGAGCATACACCGAGTCTTATTGATTTTGAACTTCAAATGTAGCGAGCGAGCGACTATATTTAGCAATAGTACGCACATTTTTAGTTTTTTGATTCCGTAGTTATAAGAACCTGCCTATTTTTGATTAATTGAGCTTAATCCCTACACTTCGAGAACAAAATCATTAAAATGTTTTGAATTTCGATGTACAAAAATGGTTTGTAATTTAGGCATCGTACCTACGTTTATAGTCCAAGAGTTGAAGTTATGAATGTTCTAATGGATAAAAACTAAGCTCACTTTTTACTATCAGACCAACATTTTCACTTGAAAAAAACTGTTGTTTCATAATTTTAATCAAGTATTGATTTTTTTTCTTTTTTTAAAAACGTCGCCCCACACTAGGATTTTCTCCTGTGTCGTGGGTGCAGTTACAAACATAGAATATCACATGCACATACGCCCAGACCGGAACAAATTTCTGTAGGCCATACAAAATATCTGTCCCATGCGGGAATCGAACCCGCGACCCGTTGCACAGTAGGCGATCACTCGACCTCTGCGCTAACCGTGTCGTCAAGTCGTCGTGTCGTCGATTGTATTTAAATTTTATATGGAACAGTGACAAAGGTCGATAAAAATATATACAGCAGTACCAAAGTTTCTCATAATTCAAATTATTCCCGACTTGACAAAAAAATCCCATACTCACAGTTTCGAAATTGCACTACAATGACAGCTTTAGAAACTCGATACATTATATTGTACTAGCTTTTGCCCGCGGCTTCGCTCGCGTTAAATTCGGGGTACACCGAAGATTTCAAAAACAATAAGGCAGGTATTTTTCGTTGGTAACAAAGAGTCTGTGTACCGATTTTTAGCTGCCTACCTTCAAAACTGCAAAAGTCCCATATAAAATTTCACCCCCTCTTTTAAGGGGTTGGGGGCAGATTTCCAAAAAAAAATTATGCAAGATTTTTTATTAGTCACAAATAGTTCGCATACCAATATTTAGCTTTCTACCTTGAAAATTACGGGATGCTCCATACAAACTTCCACCCCCCATTTTAGGGAAGTGGGGAGTTAGAAAGAGACAAAAAGTAGCCTATGTCACTCTCCATCCGTTTAACTATCTCCACTTAAAAAATCACTTCAATCCGTCGGCGTCGCTCCGTTTTGCCGTGAAAGACTGACAAACAAACACACACACACACTTTCCCATTTATAATATAAAAGTATGGATAGTATGGATTAGCTTTGACATGTAATGAATATTACGAATAAAACGGTATATCTAGGGTAGGTATAATAAAAATAATTTTAAAGTATTCAATCATTTTTATTTAAAAGGGTTCAATTCAACAGAATATTTACAAATGTCTGATATTTATAAAAGATGGTGTTTTTGTACATGATTTGAAGTTTCGGCTATTAAACTTCAGCGCATAGTAAATACGCATTCTTATAAAAAGCTTAATCAGGTAATCAATAGGAAAACGTTCACAAGGTACCTGAAACACACGGTGCGCGCCTTGACTGGCGATTCCGTTCAACGGAAATCAAACGGTAGGTAAATAACGTGGCTTTGAGCGCTCGACGGCCGGGAGTTTCGCTTCTATACTCGTATTATTAGTTATTCTTATGTACGAGCCTAAAACAACTATTCTGCAAAAAGCTCATTTCTGCAAAGCTCCTCGATCTGCGTCTACGAATCGAGCTACGGGTGGCTACGGCCACAGTCGCCAACAATGATCGTAGCCTATGCTACGGCAGCATGGTACGGTAGTAGCATTACTATAGCATCATAGAGCATTGCTCTAAGTATAGCATGTACAATAAGCGCCGCGTCAAGCTATACTGTTTGACCTTTAGACCGCTCTTATGTCACTCGTAATAGGAGCAGTTTTCATAGTGCAAATGTAAAGCTTGACGAGACGCCTACTGTACTCACCATACCCATACTTACCGTAACCAAGGGTAACGACAAAGTATTTATGTTGTATCTTCACTTTGGTAACGAACTGCCGATGCCATAGCATACGGATCGTAGCATACTGGTTGCACTGACTACACCACTAAATACCGATTAACAGGCCGCACCAAAGCATAACCCATGCCGGTAAAGAAACGAGTCAAAAAGGGGGCAGTGGATATTGTTGTGAACTATCAAAAAATCATTGTATCGCTGCTATTTTAGATTTTTTTATTGACACCGGTAACAGTTGTTATAAAAATTAAATGTTACAGTAGCATACTAACTGTAGCGAAGTATCCGCGGCATACTTTCGTAATAATTATTCTTATCGCGATGCTTGCTTATGAAATATTCTAAGGTACATATATTTTTAAGTCATTCCTAGGGTCCGTCAAGAAGATGGTTCTGATTTACTATGCAAAGAAAGAAGGAAAGAAGAAATATTTCTTGGGCGCTAACACAAAACGCGATAATAAAACTTATCAGTGAAACAAAAAAAATGTTTTCAATAATAAAAAAAAAACATTTTTTACAGAAAAGCGACTCCATTCAGCTCTAAGCTACAAAGAACTGTACTGTGACGCTGATTTTCAGTGAAGCCGCAAAGACGATGAAGGATGATCTATCCTTATAACCCTTTTTTCTCCGAACACAACGCGCCATACACCATTCACAAGCTTTATATCCCTCCGGACCGACGATACCCCTGGCACTACCCCTGGGTAGGGTGGGACATAACCATACCACCATAGCTATTCTATTTCATTTAAACCAAGAAAATATATTAAATTCAGAATTAAAATTGGAATACTAAATAAGTCTTTAACCCGAGGTAAACACTGTGCTTTTCATTACGAATACAAGGAAAGTAAAAATAAAACAATGAATTACGTAAAGAAAAAACGTGTAAATTGTATTTTACATAAATCAACAACTTCTGCTTTAGCCCACTTTCTTTTATAAAATCAGGCGTTAACTCCATACCTGAATCAGATGAACTCATTGTGTTAATTATTAACACAATGTTATACAAATATAATTAACAGTTAGTACAAATCTCTGCTATGCGGAAGTATTAACAAAACTCTACAAATGGAAAAAACAAATGAAGATCGCATTGCCGCTTTCCCGCTTATTTTGTTTTTTTTTTCTGTGGCTGGCCAGCTATTCAGTCAGTATTTTTCATTTAGTAAATATTTTGCCCTAATCATGTCATTTTAAAGTACTACTTGAAAATAAATTATAATAAAGTCATTTAAAAATATATATTCTTTAAATACTTAACATTATGTTATTTCAATATTACACCGCGCTGTAATTGAGTGGCTGTATAGAAAGTCGGAACATGGTTCAATAAAAATGTGACAAAAGAACTAGTTTCTTTTTTAAAATTTGACAGCAGCTGTCAGTTGAAAGTGATTCTCCCTAGGGCTGAAAAGTATTACTTTCAACCCGCTCCTCAGGCAACTTCAGACCTACTTTCAGAGTATGAGTAATAAAAAAGAACTTACTGCATACCTACTGTATTCATACCCGGTATAAGGGTAAACAACATGGTAGGTACACCGAAGGATGTCTTGCCACTACAATCTCCTGGTGTCTACAAAATTGATTGCAGCTGTGTCAGTTCTTATATAGGCCAAACGAAGCAGTCCATAGCTGAAAGGGTCAAGGAACATATCGCGGCTGTGAAAAACCGCCAAACCAGCAAATCGGCAATTGCGGAACATCTCCTCGAAGCAGGCACCAACCATTGGATGGAATTTTATCGTACGCAAGTCCTCTCCACAGATCGCCACTTTTATTCAAGAATAGTGCGTGAAGCGATTGAAATCAAAAAACATCCAAACAATTTCAATCGGGAAGATGGTTTCAAATTATCAAATGCGTGGAATCCAGTGGTGACCAAAACACAACCTCGATTTGCACAGTCGCTTGGTTTAGGCTCGCTAGTTGGTTTTCGAGTTATGGACACTGTGAGTGTAGTGTTTGTTTACAAATGTACTTGGATGACAAAAAATATGCCTGTGGTTCGAGAAGGACACCGTATCACGGAGACCTGACAGCGCAGCTCCAGTCCGCCTGCGACCACGGCTGGTGCAACCTAGCCGAAACGTCAGGCAATAAAATAGGTATGTAAATATATACGTAAACTTTTTACAAACAGCATATGACGCTACACGTGTCAATATTTGTAAGCAAAACGCATATTGTAGTTACAGAACTACAATATGTGTTTTGCTTACAAATATTTTTTAATATACCTATATTGGATGAAGTATCAATAACTAACTTGAAAAGGGCGTTGCTCAAAATTGTAAACAGAAATCCTTTGAGATTGGGGAAAATTCAAGTTAAACTTACTCCCAGCGAAGTTTCGGTCGTCTGTCGACTTCGTACTCACGTAATAAAAGATGCTCGGGAAGAGGCAATTGGAATCAGAAGGGCAAAAGTATAAAGTTTAATAGGCATTCGGAAACATAGAAATTATGTTAATTGTTGTGTGACCGGGCTGAATCCAATCTTGCCAACATAAACATTTCTTAGTTAGATACGACCGAAGTCACGAGAACATATTTCTCTGATACCGCTTGTTTTTCTCGGGTATAATTTTAAGTGATAAAACAATTATTTTAAAATAACTTCATTAAATACAAATCCTTATTATTCATCATTACCAAACAAACGAGCCCAACTTCGATGGGGTTTTAATGCGAAAAATAAAACAAAAAAAATTCTTTAAAAAAATCCTTTTTTAAATACAAGCTTTTTGTACTCGTCAATACGAATTCAACGAGCTCAAACTAGATGGGGTTGTGTCATTTTATTGCGGAGTTCCTATGGCCACCTTCCCGGTTCAGCGTTAGCTCAGTTCCATATAATAAAAAAAGCTTGTAATAAGTCTAGCTTCCTGTTAACTTTTTACGCTTTTACTGAGGAACTACCTTTGATCCAACTCGTCGTAAAGATTGGTTTTTAAAGGAAATAATACGAGTATACTTACTGTTTTGACGCGAAAATAAAATATTTGTGGAGGAGGAGTAATGCACGAAAGTTTAAAAGGAAAATGAAAATTCACACAATTTGGGGTGCAGTACCTAGTTTTGGTGAGCTGGTATTAAATTCACTAAAAAGATAAAAATAAAAAATACTTACAAGATTTTAGACATTAGTCTTGAAATTTGGCACCGATTTTAAAACAGAAATGTGACGTTGTCTGTTCTTAAATTATTTTTAACTTCCAGTATTTTAGAAGTCCGTTTTTATGTTTTGTATTTTTTTTAAACATCACCACCACCAGCCAGAAGAAGACAGACAAATCTCATTTTGGCATTAAAAGAATAAACGCTAAACAATGACGTCTAGAGGGATTAAACACAAGCGAAGTCTGGTGAAATCTTTCTAAATCGATGCTATTTGCGCATTTTACATTAAAAAGAACTAAACTGGCCGGCCGCAATCTCGCGGGAAATCTAGCGCATTTGCGGGCCAACATGCGGCGTAACAAAGTTGGTAGTTTAAGGGTTTCATACACCGGGTCGTATAACAGACAATGTAGGCGCAGAAGATTACCGACGATATAAATAAAGTCCGCTCGTAAGATCCAGCATGTCAATTCTGTAAAATTCGAACAATAGCTCGCACCTCACTTCGATATTCACGCTCACTTCACATAAGATACAAGATACCCTTACATAGTAATTATCACGAGTTAGTAGCGATAAAATTCTAATAAATACCTCAGAACTAGTTTTTATCACCTTCAGAAATAATTTTAAATGTATTTTTAAACTATGATAATAAACTTTGCCTGTTTTCACTCACAAAATAGCAACGTTTTATTTGACACTTTGTTTCGAGTTCGTGTGCGAAGTGAGCTTCGAAGTGAGCTTCGAAGTGATAAAGGAATTCCCTTTACGGAATGCCACTTCATACGTCATCCCATATTTATAATGTCAAAATCTCACGGTCACTCTAGTTCCACTCGCTGCCACGCTCGCAAGTGTAGCGCTGTAGCACAGATTACTTTCAAATCTACATTCGAATTTTGAGAATGCCAATCTAAGAACTCACTGCGGAATCAGATTCGAAGTTTAAAGTGAGGTTTTACAGAATCACACAACAGTTGATTGTGTGGCTAGTAATTTTTCTTAAATAAAATTACATCGTAACTATAGTACATTGTTGCACCTTGTTTACTATCTGTGAATGTTTATTGGGATTGAAATGTTTTATACCATACATGTCTTCACTAAACTGGGAGACTTTTCAAAAATAAACCATTACTACACACTCACTTGTTTTATTACTTTTTTATAATTTGCTCTTAATAAAATTAGGTACAACACTGGAAAGTTGAGATTCTAGCACTCGTTCTTCGCTTATACTCTGAATGACGAACAAAACTCGAATGTCGAATCAGCCGCCTGCCACGCGTTCAACCTCCACATTCTGCCGCCAAAACCCAGGTCTCCGATTGGCCCATGAAATCACGTGACATTCATGCCATGGCCCAATCGTTGAGCGACGTATTTTACTCGCCAAACCGTACAGCTAATCTAATCAGAGACACTCGAGTGTCCATCTTTGAATAATGGTCTTAGCACATTGTTACATTTAAACGAAAATATATTAACATGAAACGTAAAAATAATTTAAAAAGAAACAAATAATTTGTTCGTGCCTATGTCAGGTATTTGTTTTTTTTTCATAATTATAATTTACCCTCTTCTTAAATATTTAATATACAATACCCGCTTTGCTGCACTCTAAAGTCAGTCTACGAACTAACGGCGACTCGTCCGGATGCTGATCCCGGAATCTACCGCTTTCTTCCTTCTATAACCGCGACGTGACGTGCTACAAGTTCTTGTGATTCTTTACGTGCCCAGTGCGTTAGTAAAGTTCTACACCGCTGTCTCGGCTGGCTATCCGGTCGAAGCTGGTCCTTCATCACCGCATCCATCTTCGAAGGCTGTTGAGGGCGAGTGAGAGAGCTGCAGCTCGTGAGCCCGGTGCCGTGACTGCTGATGGTGAGTTGCTGTTTCTATTCGTAGCGATAGGGTGCAGCGATTCTCCTTCATTTCCGACTCTTCTTCGACCATTACTTTCAAGCGACCTATGGTATTACAATTATTCCCGCTATTCTAGGTGTTGGTAGAACCTACTATCCTTATTGCTAGGATAAGCGCCAACACCCCCCTTTTCTGGCCACTTCGAGCCTGGATTTCTTTACGCTAAATATTTAGTTATCGTTTATTGTAGCCACGTTATATCTAATTTAACCACATAAAACTTATCTTATTACGTAAATTACTGTATCTATCGTAATTTAATACTTACATATTTATTTCCCGCATAAGATCGTTAGAAAATAAAGGTCAAAGATACATACGATTTCTATACATATTTACTCAAATTTTATCTAAGCTATACATCTTTGTTTCAATTTACACATTACAAACAAGTATTTCATTAAATTACGCCTTAAAATTAACATTTCAGTTAATTTTATGCAAAATTTGTCTTAACATTTAATTATTGCAGGTATATTGATAACTACGCCACTGCGCGTAACGGTATCTTGCTTCCATTTTACGTGAGCAGCGCATGTTGTAGTCAATTCAAAAATTTGAAATCAGCTGTCCGCAAACTTGTCTAAAATATCATACTCATAATGCCGCCTGGTAGTGCTGGTGCTTTAAAGGGCAAGGATGATATGGAGAAGAATTTGCGACGTTTTAATGCTAAAAGAAATAGTTATTTCTCTCGCTTACAAAATATTTATTCTATTGCTAAAGGTGCGTTTTCTGATAAATATTCCATAGAAAATTTTCTCGCTAATTCCGAAACTTTGGATATTTTACGAACTGATTTTAATAATATTACTGATCAAATTATTGACATTGAGCTTGAAATTAACCCTGATGCAGAACCTAATTTTCAGTGTTTAAATTCTTTTGATGAACTTTATAGCTATTGTAAACGTGTGATATCTAAATTATCAAAAAAATCTAATACAAATTCTGATAATAAAGAATTAAAATATTCCCCTTTGAAAAAACCTGCCGTAAAACTGCCAAAATTAGACCTAATTAATTTTTCTGGTGACCATACTAAGTGGCCCATATTTTACGAATCATTTAAAAACACTATTCACGACAACTCTGATTTAAGTGACCATGAACGTGTTCAATATTTGATTGGTAAGCTATCTGGCCGGGCACTTTCCGTCTGTGCGGGAATTGCACCGAACGCACATAACTACAACATGATTTGGCAAACGTTAGTTGACAAATACGAGGACAAAAGATGTCTCGCTTCTGCTTATTTAGATGAAATGTTTAATTTCAAGAATTTTAACTCTGCAAATGCAAAAAATCTTGAAATATTTTTGGAAAAGTTTTGTGGAGCTGTCTCCAGTTTAAAATCTTTAAATTTGGACAATTTGTCTGATTATATTTTATTTTACCTCGCATTTAAAAAACTTGATGTTGATACCGCTCGTCAATTTGAAATGAATAAACGAGATTTATCGTTCCCTTCTTATGATTGTCTAATACAATTTGTACGTGAACAATGTAAAGTCTTAGACCGTACATCGAACCCCGTACCATCTACTTCTAAGTCTGTTGGTCAACAAAATCGTTTGATAAAACCAGTTCATTCTTTAGTGTCTTCTACTAATGCAAATACACATTTTAATATTCCCTGTGCTTATTGCAAGCAAAATACGCATAACAAATTATTTTTATGTCACGCATTTAAACAATTATCAATTGAATCTCGCTATAACTTTATAAAAAACTAATAATGGTTGTACTAATTGTTTGAGTTTATCACATTCGATTGCTACATGCAATTCTTTTAACCGATGTAGATATTGTATGTCTAAGCATCACACTCTGCTGTGTCGCAAAACGACTCAGAGTGAGACAGTCGCTGCGCGCGCTGGTAACATGACTCATAACAACTTATCGACTGGGGAGTGCGAGCGCGCACCCTGCGTGCCCGCTGCCGCTCATGCGTCTGGCGTTGCCACCGCACGGCCTACCTCCGCTGCGCAGGATAACTCAGGCACGAAAAATATTGCATTGTGCAATATGTTACCGTCCCCGCGTAGTAATACTACATGTTTACTAGGAACCGTTAAAGTTTTAGCCGCTGACTCGCATGGTAAATTATGCTGTGTCCGCGCAATTATCGATCCCGGGTCACAGAGTAATTTTATAACGACTTCGTGTTGTTCAAAATTAAATATTTCTTTTCATAAAATACCAAAGGCCGTAGTTAAAGGCATTGGTTCGTCTCCTAATCCTATCAGGGGTGCCACAAATGTCACCGTATATTCCCGCTTTGATAATAACATATCGATGTCTCTCGACGTATGTGTTATTGACCGCATTACTGATAATTTACCAACCCTAAATCTTGATCAATCTATGTTTACTTATCTTCAAAATATCCGCTTAGCCGATGACGAGTTCTATTCTCCCGGTGAGATAGATATTCTCATAGGCGCATCATTCTTTGCTGACCTCTTGCTTCACGCTCGGGTAACCGGACCACCGGGCATGCCTACCGCATTTGATACAATTTTCGGATATATGATTCTTGGGAATGCATATACCTCTAAAACCGTTCATAATAATTCTATTTCATTAACCGCTGTAGTACAAAATGATTTTAATTTAAATACTACTTTACAAAAATTCTGGCAACTTGAGGAGATATCTACACCTTGTCAAGCTATTTTGAGTTCAGCTGATCGCGACTGTGAAACTATTTTCACAGATAATGTTTACCGTGATAACGACGGACGCTATTCAGTCGCTTTGCCGTTCGCCGAAGATCCCTCTCTTTTGGGTGATTCTTTCAATACTGCTAAGAAACGCTTCTTGTCACTCGAACGAAAACTAAACCTATGTTCAGAGTTACGTACAGAATATTATTCGATTATTAACGATTATATAAATAATAATTATATTTCCCCTTCTGTTAACTGTAATGATTATTCCGGTTATTATATACCTCACCACGCCGTAGTACGCCAGGACAAAACTACTACTAGAGTTCGTATGGTGATGGACGCGAGCGCTAAAACTGATTCCAATGTGTCGTTAAACGATATTCTACATATTGGTATGAACTTACAAAAGGATTTGTTTTCAATCTTAATCGATTTTCGACTTTATGAAATAGCCTTTACTTCTGACATCAAGCAAATGTATTTACGTATCTTAATTCACGATAAATATCGCAAATATCTAAAATTTCTTTATCGCTTTGACCCTACTCAACCGCTTACAACATATTATTTTAACCGCGTTTGTTTTGGCTTAAGCTGCAGTCCGTTTCTAGCTATGCGTGTAATTAAACAATTGTGCGAAGACGAACGCGCTTCGTTTCCTCTTGCCGCTCAAGTCGCTTCTAAGAACTGTTATATGGACGATATCTGCTATTCTGTACCCACCATTGAGGACTCTTTACAACTGAGAGATGAGTTGCTAGGGATGTTCAAGGCCGGGGGCTTTGACTTAGTGAAGTGGTCTAGTAATTCTGAAGAATTATTGGACACACTGCCAAGTTCCCATAGATACGCTGCTGACGTTCCATTCGAGGACTCCAGTGACTTAAAGGTGCTGGGGGTAAAGTGGTCCCCAGTTACTGACGACTTTAAGTTTTTTGTTTCGTTAATAAATCGTCCTTGCACTAAACGCAACATTTTATCAGTTATTGCCCGCCAATTCGACGTCCTCGGTATTATCGCGCCAGTCATACTGTACGCTAAGTTAATACTGCAACAACTTTTTCTGTTAAAAATTGACTGGGGCGAGGAACCGCCTGCTAATATAATAAAACTATGGAATAGTTACGTAACTGAATTGCCTACTATTCAAAAATTACACGTACCACGCCACTTAGGTGTGTACAGAGACTCGAAAGTATCCATCGTAGCCTTTGCTGACGCCAGCGAGCGAGCATACGGTTGTGTTATACACCTTCGCAGTGATACAGCTTCCCATTCCACACCTACTGTTAGGTTGGTATGCGCTAAATCTAAAGTAGCCCCGCTTCAAACTCAGTCTGTAGCAAGACTTGAACTTTGCGCAATTCTTTTAATGCCAAAGTTAGTGAATAAGGTTATTAATATTATACAATGTCGAAAGGACATAAAGCACATAACTTGCTTGTCCGATTCGATGGTCGCTCTTCATTGGGTGCACGGCTCACCCCATAAATTTAAAACATTTATAGCTACTCGGGTTACTAAAATTCAAAAGCGTCTTCCCGTTAGCCATTTTTATCACGTTGCAGGAGAGCACAACGCCAGCGATTGCTTGTCGCGTGGGTTGTTGCCTTCACAGCTTCTAAATAATTCTTCGTGGCTTAACGGTCCCCCATGGTTACTTCTTGACCATTCTGAATGGCCCATTTCCGCTATACAAACAGATTTTATTCCGAACGACTTACCTGAATGTAAAGTTGTTACTTTAACAACAACCGCTCCTGACGCTTCCCACCAATCACACCCGCTTATTTCTTTGTCGCAACGAGTGTCCTCATGGCTCGTTCTGCTCCGCTCCGTTGTGTATGTATTGCGTTTTATAAAGAAAATTCCCCGCTGTAATAACAAATTAATTACCGTTGCTGAATTATGGATAGCTGAAATAGAAATTTTAAAAATTGTTCAATTTACTTACTTTTTTAATGAAATTAAACTTATAAAATCTGGAAAATATTGTTCTAATTCGATTAAAAGGTTGGCTCCTTTTATAGACAGTGATGGACTTATCCGCGTCGGTGGTCGATTGCGTCATGCTGACCTATACTATGAACAACAACACCCTATTCTCCTACCACGTAAGGATCGCATAGTTGAACTTATAATAAATTACTATCACCGTATTAACTGTCACACCGGCTCTGTAGCCTTAACTTCCATTTTGCGTCAGAAATATTGGATTTTGTCGTGTAGAAGAATAGTTAGAGCTTGTATTCATAAATGTAATTTTTGCTTCAAACTTAATCGTAAGCCATGCTACCCTATGATGGCCGATCTGCCCGCTTGCAGAGTAAATGTAGCTAAAGCATTTACTCATACCGCTGTTGATTACTGTGGGCCTATAAGTATAATCCCATACAGAAAGCGTGGAGTCCACTCAATTAAATGTTATTTGTGCATTTTTGTGTGCCTAGTCACTAGGGCTGTGCACGCAGAGATAGCTACTGATCTATCAACCAATACATTTTTAGCAGCATTCAAACGTTTTTTGTCTCGCTGTGGTTCAGTCTGTTATATGTATTCCGACCGCGGGACTAACTATATAGGCGCTAAAAACGTTTTAAACGAAATGTACAATTTTTTAGAATCCGCTAACTTCCAATCGTCTATCGCGAATGAACTTACTCATAGCCGCATCGAATGGAGATTGAATCCTCCACGCAGTCCTCACTTTGGTGAACATTATGAAATATTCATGAAAGCATTTAAAACGCATCTTTACAGAGTCATAGGTACGCAACTGCTCACTTACGAGGAGTTGTTAACTGTTATTGCGCAGATTGAGGCCGTGATAAATTCGCGTCCGCTTACTTTGTTGAGTGATGACCCTTCGGAACCTAGTGCCTTAACACCAGCACATTTTTTGTTACCTAGCCCTGTAAAACACCTGCCCGCCTATGATCTTTCGGTAGATAAAACTAGTTTACGTAACCGCTATTTACTGTTAGATCAGATGATTCAGTCTTTCGCGAATCGATGGAAGCAAGAATACTTACACTTATTGCAATCTAGAGTAAAATGGAATACTGCTCGTAACCCGATTACAATCGGTTCCATAGTGATGATTGTTACTGATAACATTTCCCCGCTTCACTGGCCTCTTGGCGTCGTCGTGGCTACTTACCCTGGAGCTGACGGTGTCGTCAGAGTAGCTTCTGTCCAGACTGCGACTGGTGTCTACAAAAGACCCGTCGTGCGTCTTTGCACTTTACCCTCGCAATAACAACATTTAATTTACATTGCTCCCTAATTTTAGTTTTAGATTTTGTTATAAAAACCCATGGTTTTTAGGCCGGGGGCAATGTTCGTGCCTATGTCAGGTATTTGTTTTTTTTCATAATTATAATTTACCCTCTTCTTAAATATTTAATATACAATACCCGCTTTGCTGCACTCTAAAGTCAGTCTACGAACTAACGGCGACTCGTCCGGATGCTGATCCCGGAATCTACCGCTTTCTTCCTTCTATAACCGCGACGTGACGTGCTACAAGTTCTTGTGATTCTTTACGTGCCCAGTGCGTTAGTAAAGTTCTACACCGCTGTCTCGGCTGGCTATCCGGTCGAGGCTGGTCCTTCATCACCGCATCCATCTTCGAAGGCTGTTGAGGGCGAGTGAGAGAGCTGCAGCTCGTGAGCCCGGTGCCGTGACTGCTGATGGTGAGTTGCTGTTTCTATTCGTAGCGATAGGGTGCAGCGATTCTCCTTCATTTCCGACTCTTCTTCGACCATTACTTTCAAGCGACCTATGGTATTACAATTATTCCCGCTATTCTAGGTGTTGGTAGAACCTACTATCCTTATTGCTAGGATAAGCGCCAACATAATTAATAAAAATATAACTATATTAGAGGAATGTGTGATGATCTTATAAATTGCACTGAAGAAAGATCTCGTAATAGCGTTAAAGAATGTGGGATATTTGTAATTAAACAAATAGAAGCTATTACTTCTCTTCAATATAATAAACATTCTTTCTGATTACTATCATGTACAGTCGGCCAAGAAAGTGGTATACCAGTTTTGACAAAACTTTGCGTATAAGTAAAATATCGTTAAGTTTAACTTGGATGTTATTGCGAAGGAATGTCAACTGCATTGTTTTATGACATGAAATTGAGTTTCAATCTAAGGGCGATAAACCACTTTTTGGCCTGCTGTAAGTTTGCTTTATCCTAAAATCAACTTTCAAGTTATCTGTAAAGATTTCATAATTGGATGTTGATATAATTTAACACTGAAACGAAACCTGAAACAAGTAACATTATTTAAAAAATATTTTTTGTACTCGTCAATACGAATCGAATGAGCCCAAACTCGATGGGGTTGTGTCATTTTATTGTGGAGTTCCCATGGCCACCTTCCAACTCCAGCATTAGATCAGCTCCATGCGTTATCATAATATAGGTCAAATAATATAGGTCAAGGGAAATAGGTCAAATTTAACTGTACAT
Source organism: Schoenobius gigantellus (assembly GCA_963935595.1). NCBI lineage: Eukaryota > Metazoa > Arthropoda > Insecta > Lepidoptera > Crambidae > Schoenobius > Schoenobius gigantellus. The sequence goes on along the minus strand of OZ012544.1, from coordinate 10,274,411 downwards.
TCTTACCTTAGGGGTAAAAGGAACTTATTTAGTCCCGAGACGGTGTTTGACGCCCAAGCATAGCGAGGGCGCCAATAACTCGAAGGTCTAAATAAGTCTTTAACCCTAGGAAAACATATGCTTTTTATTACGAATACAAGGAAAGTAAAAATAAAAATATGAATTAGCTAAAGAAAAAATTAATGAATTTTATATTACATAAATCGACAACTTCTGCTTTAGCCTCTTCTCTTATGAAATCAGGCGTTGAATCCATATCTGAATCAGATGAACTCATTGTGTTAATAGAAATCTCTGCTATACGGAAGTATAAACAAAATTCAACTCGAAAAAACAAATGAATATTGGATCGCCGCTTTCCCTTTTTTTTTCTGTGGTTGGCTAGTTATTCTATATATTCAGCCATTATTTTTCATTTTCATAATTGAAAAAAATGGTTAATATTTTTCCCAAATCCATGTTATTTTAAAGAAATTGTCGAAAGTAAAATATAATAAAATCATTTAAAAAATATACTAATTCTTTAATTAATACATATCTTTATGTTATTTTAAATTATTGAAATTGAGTGGCTGTTAGAAAGTTGGAACATGGTTCAGAATAGTTTCTTTTATAACTTGACAGCTGTCAGTTGAAAGCGATTCTCCCTAGAGCTGAAAAGTATTACTTTCAACCCGTTCGTCAGGCAACTTCAGACATACTTTCAGAGTATGAGTAATAAAAAATAAAATAATAGCTTGTAAAAATGACGCCAAAGGCCAAAGAAGATCAAAAGTCGAAATGATGTTGACTGTTTCTTTGACTTAGCCGGTGTTGTGCACTCGTAATTTTTGCCAGAAGGTCAAACGGTAAACAAAGAATATTACTTGAGCGTAATGCGGCGTTTAAGAGAGCAAATTCGACGAAAAAGGCCAGATTTGTGGAAAGAATATTCTTGGATTTTGCACCACGACAATGCGCCTTCGCACAAGGCCATCCGTGTGAACGAATTTTTGACCAAAAACTCAACAAATACCATCGAGCATGATTTGATTTTAGTTATGATTTTAGTTTTTTTTTTCTTCTCTTTATAATTAGTTTTAAGTCCAGCATTCAACTTTATTTCAAATGTTTAGTTAGTGTTTAGGCGTCTAGATAAAGTTTAATGTTCTATCGATGTGGAAGGCCTCGTCGGAAGAACAGCGCTTCGGTGGCGAAATGCAATCGTAGCATAAGCTGAGAGGGGGACCTTTTTGGCCCAATACTGTTTTTTTTTCTCTCATTTTGTATTGTCTTCTTTTATGTTGTCAATACTGTAGTTTATATTAATCTTAGCTCTGTAAGTTTTTTGTGGCCAAATAAATATTTATTCATTCATTCATTCATATGGCTCCAGCGGACTTCTTTCTTTTTTCTAAGCTCACATTACCACTTCGTAGCACCAGTTTTTATTCGGTAAAAGACAGACGAAGGAGGATCCGCGGCGAGAACTGAACTCCATTCCGGAAAAGCGTTTAAAAATGTTTTGATGATTCGATTATTCGTTGGCGTAAGTGTATCGTTTCAGATGGACTAAACTTTGAAGGCAACAAAATAAATTTGGATGAATAATTAACATTTTGTGTATTATTGATTTTTTCCGTTACTTTTTGACAGACTAGTATACCAGAAAAAATATTGCCTACACGCATGGGATGTGGAACATTCAAACTCAAATTTACTAGCATAAAGAGCTCAAAATTATATTTACAAAATAATTTTATTAAAATATAAATCATACAGAGCACTACAGCTACCTATAAATATGAGGATGCCAAGCTACTCATAGTCCACCAATTGTACATACAGCCATGTGCCTTATAGATCTAATAAATACAATTTAAATAAAACGTAATCCATAGCATCATCATCATCATAACGGCTCATATACGTCCCCACCGAGGGCTCGAGCCTACCCTAACTTAGGGTGTTTAGGCCAAATCAAAATCAAATCAAATCAAAATAATTTTATTGTATAGAATCACATAATGATCACTTGCAATCGTCATTTAAAAACTAAAGTTACCATGGCTTCGGAAAACGCGCCCCGTCTGAGAAGAAGCCACAAGAAACTCATAGGGGTATTTTTTTTTCATGTGATCGTATTCACAATCGTTATGGTACAACAATAAATATAATCATTTATAACAATAAAAACAATCATTTATAACTAGAAATGGAACCAGAGCAATTGGGTGCTTATGTCCAAGGGTTTTTATCATTGAGATAAGAAGCAGTATCATAATATGCCTTATTTATGAGTTTACACTTTACAATTTTTTTAAACTTGTTTATAGACATATCAGCTATATCTAAAGGTAGCTTATTGTAAAAACGCACGCTTGCGCAAACAAAAGACTTGCTTATTTTATGGAGCCTACTATTGGGTACGGCTAGATCATCTTTATTTCTTAAATTTAAATTATGAATGTCGTGGTTTCTTTTGAATTCATTTATATTCTTGCGAACATACAAACCAGCGTGGTTGACTAAGGCCTAATCACCCTAATATAGGGTAGGCTCGAGCCCCTCGGTGGGGACGTATATGGGCTGTAATGATGAACATACAAAAGATTTTCATAAATATATTGCGAGTGAACAGTTAATATATTAATTTCTTTAAACTTTTCTCTAAGCGATTCCTTACGCTTCATTCCGTAGATTGCTCTTATAGCCCTCTTCTGCAGCACAAAAATGGTATCTATGTCAGCAGCACAGCCCCAAAGTAAAATTCCATAGGACATTATACTGTGAAAGTAACTAAAATAGACTAGGCGGGCAGTTTCTACATCTGTGTATTCGCGAATTTTTTTAACAGCGTACGCCGCAGAACTAAGTCTATTGGATAACTTCTCCACATGAGGGCCCCATTGAAGTTTAGCGTCCATGGTTATACCCAGAAAGACCGCCTTACTAACGATTTCAATATAATTTTTATTAATTTTTATATTAGCATTGACCTGCTTAACATTAGGCATAACAAATTTTACACATTTAGTTTTCGATCCATTTAGTACCAGATTATTTGAACTAAACCAGTGCTCTATTTCAGAGAGAGTATTGTTTACATCTTCATTATTAGTTTCTTGCCTTTTGACTTTAAATATTAAAGAAGTGTCATCTGCAAACAATACTATCTCATGATTATCCCCTACAAGGTAAGGTAAGTCATTTATGTAAACAAGAAATAGAAAAGGTCCCAATATGGATCCCTGAGGCACCCCTATTTTCACAAGCGATCCAGGAGAACGTCTTCCATTTACGTCTACACTATGAATTCTGTCACTTAGATAGGAAGCAATAAGATCCAGGGCGACACCATTTATACCGTAATGGTGTAGTTTCATGACCAATGTATCATGTTGAACACAATCAAAGGCCTTAGATAAGTCACAAAATACACCATACGCATCGTGTGAATCCTCCCAGGCATCAAAAATATTACGTATTAGAGCAACTCCGGCATCAGTAGTGGAGCGACATTTCCTAATACCGAACTGTTTTTTATGAAGAATATTATATTTATTGAAATGAGTAATGAGTTGATTTAAAATTATCTTTTCAAAAATTTTACCTAGTGTTGGTAGTACTGATATTGGTCTGAAGTTGGTGGGATCGGATGTACAACCAGATTTGAACAATGGGATCACTTTACTTAGTTTCATTTGGTCAGGAAACACACCGCAATCTATACATTGATTAAAAATAATCACAAGGTCAGGAGCAATTACTTCTATCACAGATTTAATGACAGTAACAATATGCCCCAAAGGTCTTTCGTTTTTTTTAAATTAATCTGCTTAAAACTAGTAAGAATATCATGCTTATTAATATACTGGAATCTAAAGGTATGAATACATTGCAGTACATTTTTTCTTAATAAAGTTTCCGCAATCGGGGTCGAAGAGTTTAAATTCCGTGTCAAATCAAGGGGCACATTAGTGAAAAACTTTTCGAACTCATTAGCTACTTCTTCATCATTACTAATTGTTTTATTATTGATATTTAATGTAAAAGCAGTGTTTTTTAAAGAGACATTTCCGGTCTCTTCTTTTATCACATTCCAGGTAGTTTTAATTTTATTATTGCTATTTTTAATTCTTGACTTAATGTAAAGAGCTTTTGCTAAAATACATATTTTTTAAATATTTTAGAATAATTTTTAACATAGACATTAAACTGTTCAGACATATTTGTCTGCCTTTCAGCATATAACTCATATAATTTTTGTCTACTGCGATGAATACCAACTGTAGCCCAATTACAAAAACTAGATTTATCCGCTACTACCATAGACCTGGGTGAGAAAATCAATTGAAATTGGTCAGTAAAAATTGAGAAAAAGTTATTATATAAAGTATTAGGATTAATGTTAGTAGGGTTACAAGGAATGGTGGGCAAAATATTAATAAGATTATGTTTTAATTTCTCCAGTCGTGTGGCAGTTACGGGTATATAGTCAATTTTCTGTTTGAGAGAAGGTTTTTTTACTATTGCAATTTTTGCTAACTGGCCACAATGGTCAGATTCTAATTTATTAATAATACATTTACTTATTGCAGTTACATTTTCTGAAACATAGATATTATCAATACAAGTAGCTGAATTAGATGTTACTCTAGTAGGCTCCAAAAATAAGTTAACCAGATTATGTGATTGATATAAGTTAAGCAATTTTGTGGTGTGTGAATTATTATTAAACAAGTTAATATTGAAATCGCCACAAACAATAAGCTGTTTTTAGATTTAGTTAACTTTATTAACATCTCATCCATTATTTCTAGAAAATCATTAAAATCCGCTGTCGGTCGTTTATATACACTAACTACTATCAATTGCTCAAGTTCAACACAAGCAATTTCGGTTACACACTCCACAGAGAGAGATACAATATCTTTTCTTGCTTTGAATTTAAATTTCTTGTTTAGAATAATGAGTGACCCTCCTTTAGTAGTATTCGCTCTGCAGAATGCACTACCAACCTGGTGGTTACTGAAATTGAACATGAGCTGGTGAGCGCGAAGGTGATGTTTCGTTAAGCAAATGATATCTATATTATCTGAATTCATGTACAATTCCAGTGTAAGTACTTTGCCCTCAGACAAATGGCAAATATTTTGATGCACCAGGTTTAAATTATTATTATGACAAGATTTATTTAACTGTGGGCATTTGTTCCAGTAACTATTAAATAATAATAGTTACTGGATTTTATAGATAAATTGATCAGTGGTGTATTGAAAAATGCATTTGAGTTTGACTTTACATTACTAACAATATTTATGTTATCACAATTTGATATGCCAGAGAAAACCTCTGTTGTCTCAATATTTAATTTAAATAATTTAGCACAGACAATGACTTATCATTAGATTGGTCAATATTTGGTTGTATATCTATAAACGGCCCAATAGGGGTAGTGTTAGTAGCGGAATTCTTAAATGATATACTAAAAAAATAAAAAAGCGAACTTGCTATTTGTCTCTTATAACTAGACGTTAGGAAATATTTCCCTCTTGTCAAATAATAATTTTTACTAAAAACACCATTCAAATCAATTAAATGAAATCTATCATTGTTAGCGGCGAAAGTATGTAATGTCTGATTTAGCATATGTCGCTGATAATTTTCAGCATCTGGCATATTTTTTATATAGGGAAATGTAAACATAACAATTTTTTTTACATTTAACTTTTTTAAACGATCACAAAATGAAATTAATTCTTTTTTTCCTACATTACCCCTATTTCCTATTAATAAAATTAAATAAGAGCTTAAATTAAAAGTATTTTTATTTTGCATAATATTGTTCATTATCACTCTAAAATCTGAGTTAGGTACACATTGATTTAAAATTGTATGCCCCTTAAAATAATGATTTAAATTTGGGCCCATGTTTCTCCCAATTCCATCACTATACATACAGTATGTATTATTTAGTTCAGAGAGGGAATTACTAGTGCTTACATATTTTGTTGATAAATTATAAGTGCATTTTTCCTTTCTGCTAGGCAAGGAATGGGGACTGACACACTCATTTATTGATGTGTTGGCCATATTTTGCTCCATCTGACTGGAAAGGGGGCACGTGCACATATGGTTAGCTGAAAGGGATTCATAACGTTCTGTTATAAAGTTAAGATCTTTCACAAGATCTGATAGTGCAAGCGAATATTCAGTAATATTTTTTTGAGATTGGTTATATTTACTGAGAGCTGTATTAAGCGAATCTTTTAAATGTTGAATTTCTGACTCTAATTTAAGTGTGTCACTCTCATACCTTAATTGCCTATTTTCTAAATCTAGGTTACACTTTTTTAAACTATCAATAAGTTCAATTTTTTTGCTATTTGACTGAATACTTTTTATGGAGCTCCGTCTATTTTTAGATAACTTTTGTGTTTTCCTTATTAATTTTTATATATTTTTTTATTTTGTTTCCACTACAACCGACTAAACTTCCTAGAGACCCAGTGCTAATGTTATCGGTTGCACTGGGAAACAAAAGGGGGTCCGTATTAATTAATTCCCTATATAATGATTGGGTTTGACTAGCCGTGTTCGCTCGAACAATGTCCTCCAGGGATGCAATGCGTTGGTGAGCCTCACTCAGCTCCTGCTCTAGGGTTCTCATCAGTCGTAGGGTCCTCTCATATTCTTCACTGCACTGGTCAAACCCTTCTGTTATGATTTTTAAATCATCCCGCTCAGTTGTGATAGTCTCACAGTCTAAATGCAATGATGACATCTCAGTTTTCAATAACTTATTTTTATTCAATGCTTCCAGTAAGATGCTCTCGTTGTCTTCTCTCTCAACCTGTAGTTGGTCACAAAGCTCCTTGGAGGCCTTTAATTCTTTTAGTGCCAATTGGAGCTGTTCCTGTTGGCGAGCTAACTGAAGCTTGGCATCCTCGTATTGGCGAGCTAAGGCACTACGCGTAAGCATTTTCACGTATAGGTTATATTCTGTAAATTCAGTTTATTTACGAATATTTAGAGCGATAGATAGATATGTACACTTGAACCACAATACTTTCTGTAATTTCTTTTGTATTTCTTGGAGTCTTGTCGTGATCACTGCACTTTAGTTCGCCGAAATGTTTATTTTTTGATGTGTTTTATAATAATTTATGGTAAACTTATTTTGAAACTAGGGTCGCACTATTTATTGTATTGCACTTTTGTTTTATTCACCAATTATTCTTAATTTGACCCGCACTCGGATTTGTATAGCACCAAGATAATGAAATAATAAGGACAATAAGATAACGGAAACAATTAGACAATACATGAATTAACACGTTATCGCGTATTCCTTTGTCCCTTTGTCTGTAAGTGTTTTATAATAATATATAGTGATTTTTTTTACTGATTAGCGACCCGTTGCGCGCGTCCGATCACGACGACGGTTTAAGCATACTAACGGCCGAACCCAATATTGTATCCGTAGTTTAAGATTAAAAACAATCTCGGATTATTGCATATCGCTCAATTGATCTCTAATCCGCGTGCCAATAACTAAAGACTGCAATCCTAGGATTCTTTTGACACCGGATCGCCAGCTATCCTTTCCCTCTTGGCCGTTTCTTTATACGCAAAATATTAGATTGTGCAATATTATTACTGTATGTTCTATGAAAACAAACTAGCTATAAATCTTTTTAAATAATGTTTCTTATGCTTCTAACAATAAATATAATGTTTAAAAACACTTAGAAATTATTCTGTAAATAATAATATATCAAATACAATATTATGCAAACTACTTATTTTTATAGGAATGGAACGTGTATAAAACTGACACGAGCACGCGAGTGACATTATATTTGTTTGTTTGCTAGCTGTGGTGTGGTTGGTTTGATTTGAACGTATAATTTGTGATTTGAATTAATATAAATCAATAAAAACAACGAATAATCGTATAATAAATACAGAAGTAAAATTTGGGGTGAAAAATTTCAGAAAGAAGAGGTGCCTCTCCATGATTACTAAAAAGAAGAGGAAGATTTTTATATGAGTGTAATGTAGTAATTAATGTAATTTGTAAACTATTGAGGTAACGAAATGTAAAGAGGAAAATAAATGACTTATTTATATTATCATCATTTATTTCAAAAATATCTTAAATTTAAGATTTTTACAATATCTATACAAGAACAAAATAACATAATTCAAATTCAAATTCAAATTCAATATCCTTTATTCAATTGGGATTTTACAATCACTTTTGAACGTCAAAGAAGCTACGCCATTGGTTCACAAGTCTACGGCGGGAGACCTTGTACTGGAAAGAACCAGCAAGAAAACCAGCAAGGGCTATTTTTTTCTCCCTGTATTGTTACAGAGTCGTCAATTGGAAGCAGAACTCAAAAGTAAAGATTGTGTTCAACTTCCATTACAAGATTAGATGTGTCAGTGTACATTATACATTTAAATCTATAAATTAAGTCTACAATTAAGACCAAGCATTGACATCATTCAGATAATCATTGACTTTATAATATCCTTTACTCATTAGAGTCTTTTTTACATGCGCTTTAAACTTATGAAAAGGTAAGTCAGTAACACTCTGTGGAACTTTATTGTAAAAAGATATACATTTCCCCATAAATGAGCCTCTAGTTTTTTGGAGCCTGTACGTTGGAACGGCAAGTTTATTTTTATTTCTTAATTCATAAAAAACTTAATCCGACAGCGAGGCAAAGCTGAAGCTATTATCTTCTAATATATAAAATGTTCGTGTCCCAGTTTGTTACCAAACTCCTCCAAAACGGCTTGAACGATCTTTATAATTTTTTTGTGTAAGTATGTTCGGTAGGTCTGAGAATAGCCGTAAACTATGTTTTATACACCTAGGTGATTATTATGGCGAAACGTAGTTCGCCGGCACAGTTATTTATTATATACTAGCTGTGCCCGCGACTTCGTCCGCGTGGACTAGTAACGGCTATGTTATACCTTATATAATTAGCTATCTATTAGTGAAAGTACCGTCAAAATCGGTCCAGCCGTTCCGGAGATTAGCGGGAACAAACAGACAGACAGACAAAAAATTTTTTTATTGTGTTTTTGTTATTGTTACCCGATATACATTCATACCCATTCATTAAAAACTTGTTATTTTGACAATACAAACAGACACTTCAATTTTATTTATTTGTATAGATTTCAAACACATTCACATCACATATTATATAGCGCGGCAAAAGGTATTTTAGTCACTGTTTTTATGTTTCTTTTATGTATGGCATTATTTTCGTTAAAAGTAATTTACGACAGTTTTTTTCAGCCGGAACCAAAAAGTAAATTCGTAGTTATTTATTGCTATTGTTGATATTTGGTGTTAATTGCGACGTATCGAAATCTGAAATTGTTTCGGCTCATAACTCCAAATCACTACTATCACATTTTCCAAAAATATCGTCTTTGCCATTGCCATTTCTGACAAAAATACAACAATTATTTTCAAAACATGTAAATCAATCCAAATTTTGACAAGTAAACCATGAAAATAGGAAGATTGCAAAAAAAAAGATTGTGTAGACGTCAATCAATCCCTTTTTAATCAAAGATTGATTATTGGGACACGTCAAACGTCATTTTCGAACAGAGGTCTATCCAAAAACACTGATCGGACCTCTCATGGATGGTTGCCTTTCAGAGATTACAAATGCAATCCTTCGATTGGTTATAGAGACGCAAAATGGTACTTTTGGATTGAGTTTGCAATCTCAATCCGGAAAAAATCCGGATCAGGATCGCATATTGGGTTCGGGCGTTAGTCAACCACGATGGCCCAGTGCGGATTGGTCGACTTCACATACGATTTTTTTTGCAAATGTATGCAGGTTGCATCTCGATATTTTTATTCACCGTTGGAGCGTCGGACAAAATTGTACAATGAAATTCGAAAACGAAAAACACATTGGTACATGGCGGTCTCGAACCTCGACCTCCCGATTGGAAGGCAAGTGCCGAGTCCACAGCGCCACTGACGCTCCGACGTAATCCATATAATGCAATATAATCGAATAAAGTTAGAACTCAATTTGTCTCTAATCGATTTAATAATAAAACAATTAACTTGTAGAATAAAGTAAATAGAACACACGGAGAACATTGAATATTCATACAACTACATTCAAAGCTTGTAAAACAAACGTAGCGACATGGCCATTATCATATTATTATGAACAAACTAAAAACTTTATGTACCAGTGGGCCCAACAGACGTCGTTCTGCCCAATTACAGTGCCACCTACCGGGTCTAATTATACAAACAAAACTTCCCTGGACCTATTCAAATACACGCAGATAACATCGTAAAAATCGGTTGAGCCGTTATTTAGTTTTAGTGAGAGTAATCAACGGCGAATCATTTTTTTTATAAGAAGAAGAACGAAGAAAGTTAATTATTTGCAAAACAATGTCACTTACCCTTTGGCCCCACCTGCGCCTATCGTCCCGAATTAATTCGTGCCGAAGCTTCGTACGTTTTGTACGCTAAAAAGTTATCGCGTATATGCTGTGGTCTCATTAGCGGCTTCGTAATTTTGCACCAACTATTGTCAAATAATTCAAGATGGCCGAAATCATTTTCAGACGCTGAACTTGACGACACGGTTGGCGCAGAGGTCGATCGCCTAATGTGCAACGGGTCGCGGGGTCGATTCCTGTACGGGACAAATATTTTATATGGCCTACAGAAATTTGTTCCGGTCTGGGCGTGTGCATGTAATATTTTAAGTAACTATTGTAACTGCACCGACGACACAGGAGGAAATCCTAGTGTGAGGCGACGTTTTGAAAAAAAAAAGAAAAATATGGACAATGAATTTCTTACGATTACATGTGTGCTAGCAATTACATCAAGTATTTATGAAATTCTTATAAGAAACCTTATTTTGGAGCCTATACGATGAAATAAACTTCATAATAATGTACCTATAAATTATAAAACCATTGCCAAGCGCGAATCCACCGTTTTGGGCACGATGGGCATGCCCACAACCCTAATAGACTTTGATGTCACACTTTTACAGTCTATTGAGATCGATAGGATGATAATATTGTATTCAATACCAAAAAAAATCTTGGTCAGGGGCATAATAAGTTTTGTAAACATGTCCTTTGTCCGTCTATCGATCATGAGTGAGTTCATACCCCGACTCGCACTTGGCCGATTTTCGGGTGGCTGTGTTCTATCTCTTACCACAACCTTTTTTGAGGGCTGGATCCGCGCCTGACCATTGCGTCGCACACATCTTAACAAATCGAAAGCAACCGCCGAAATGAACAGCGCTAGTGTGACCATGCAGCGCGAATAGTTAGTAGCATTCCAGTACAGCGCTGGAATGCCACTGGAATAATGTGAACCTGCACTGGAATATACCCATTCCAGTGATCAATCCAGTCCAGTGACTGGAATGACAGTCTCTTTTCCATTCTAGCTCGCCCATTCCAGTGCCACTGGAAAAGTGTGAACGGCCAATCCAGTGCTTGATTATACGTTGAACAGTGAACACGCATTGTTGTTTTTTTCTGTGAAGTTCTAAAGGTAATTCCGAACAATGAAGGTAACTGAAAACCAAACTCTTCAGCTGTCAAACTCATTGCCAATCTGAATTAAAAAAGTATATCCGTTGCAAAAGCATTGTTGAGCCTCCTTTTTCATTTCTTTCGCTTATCCAATTTCTCACCCAAACTTTTTTTTTTATTTAGTTCTTTTTCCACTACATCAGTTACTTCTTCTAACAGATTTCTAATTGAACAGTTTTAAAAACATTTCTAAACTCCTTTCTTTAAAGCATTATCGCTATAGTGTTACTGATCGCTTTAGAATGACTAGAATAATGTAGACGATATGATCCAGTCCAGCACTGGACTGCATTGACTCGCTGGATTACTGGACTGGAATAATGTGAACCGGGCATTACGCACACGCAGCCCGAATATTCTCAACGATAGCCGAATATGACCGATCACATCTGCGTGTATCGTGTCAAACGCAGACTTAGTAGTGATTGGTAGCACGAAGCTTCGGGACGATGCAGGCGCAGGACCAAAGCATTAGATTTAGGAGCAGTTGTTTGATGCATGATGAATTTTAACAAATAGGTATCTAATGTTCATCTATCAAACACCTTAAATTTAACACGTAAGTTAGCAATTTGTTGATTTCGTAATCGTGTTGCTATTCCATCGACTAATGGTATAAGTTGAACACCTAGCAAATATTTTTTACAAAAAATCAAAGCGACTTCAAAAAGTAATAAGTAAATACAGGAGTACATAGAACATCAAAGTTTTATATTAAAGTCAATATAAAAATATAGTCTTCAAGAAAGAGTGGGACTTTTAATATAACAGGTTTATGCCTAATATAATTTTTCTGATGAAAGTTTTTATGATACGGAAAGCAAACGTATTTTTTTTTAAATAACGTAATAGGGGGCATTAATTAAATAAATAAACAAATTAGATCAGACCTCCACCGTCTTCTTCTTCTGTCTAGACCTTTTCCCATTTACTTGGGGTCGGTCTTCCTTGTCCGCATTTTCCATTTTGCACGATTTTGTGCTACGTCTTTTTGCAAATGAGCTTCTTTTAGGTCTTTTTCAACCGTAGTCAACCAGGTGGCGGGTGGTCTTCCACGCGTACGTTTCGTCTCTGGCAATTTTAGGGCAAGTTTTACCATATGATCGTCGGGACGTCTTTGAACGTGACCATACCACCGCAAACGTTTCTCTTTTACCTTGTCAGCTATTGATGCTACTCCGAAACTTCCCTTGATGTATTCATTACGGATTATGTCTATAAGTGTTACACCTGCTGACCAGCGTAGCATGCGCATTTCCGTAGTGTGCAGTTTGTTCAAGTGCTGTTTAGTTGTTTCCCAGCATTCTGCCCCATACAGAACAGCAGGTCTAATAGCTGTCTTGTACATGTGCCCTTTTACTTTTAGAGGCATTTTTCTGTCACACATAACGCCAGTAAGCTGCTTCCACTTCATCCATCCTGTTGTTGTTCTATGAATAACATCATTGTCAATGTTGCCATCGTTGCTAATTACCGAGCCAAGATATTTAAATTGATCGACTGTTGGTAGTAGTGTACTTCCTATGGAGATCTTGATGTTATTGTTATCAGTGACATTATCAAAGACGCATGACATGTGTTCTGTCTTTTTCCTACTAATTCTTAGGCCATTTGTTTCTAAGGCTTCTATCCAGGAATTGAAATTTAACTGAAGGTCTTCTACGTTATCTGAAATCAGAACCACGTCATCGGCGTATAGGATGTTCCAAGGCAGCGACTTTTGACAATGTTTTGTGAGGTGGTCTAAGGTAGTGTTGAAAAGCAATGGGCTTAGTGTGGAGCCTTGATGCACTCCAACTTTTATTTCAAATGGTTCTCCCTTGCCAGCTGGGCCAATGACTTGGGTGGTGATATCTTTGTACATGTCCTGTATTAGGCGGATATAGTACTCTGGAACAATTTGTTGCCTGAGTGCTTCCCAAATGAGATCTCGAGGAACATGATCAAATGCTTTTTCTAAATCAATAAACACCTTAAGAAGGTTTGACTTGCTGGACTTAGCCTTTTCTAACATAATTCGAACCGTCTGGATAGCGTCTGAGGAGCTTCTTTCTGCTACAAAACCGCACTGGTTTTGTGTTAATTTTATGATGTGCTTTAATCTATTGTTTAGTACTCGCTCCCAGATTTTCAGTGTATGTGACATTAGTTTTATTGCCCTGTAATTACTGCATTCCCTAACGTCGCCTTTTCCCTTATAAAAGGGTATTAAGAGACTGTTACGCCATGAATCAGGTATAGGGTTTCCCTGGATCAGTTTGTTAAATAATGTATGCAGCCAATCTACTCCCCGGTTTCCTAGGCTTTTCCAGACTTCCACTGGTATTTCATCTGGACCGGGTGCTTTGTTGTTTTTCATTTGGCGTATTGCTGTTTTAACTTCCTCTGGACTTACATCCTGGGGTGGTCCCTGCACTTTTTCAGGCCTGCAGTAATTTTGGCTTCTTGGATGAGATACATTTAGAAGGTGTTGGTAGTACTCTGTCCATCTATTTCTAATGTCAACGTCTTCGGTCAGTAAATTTGAATCCTTATCATTAATGTACTTGACAGTTGTTATGTCTTTTGTATTGTTGTGACGGATTTTGGCTATTTTGTGTATGTCCTGTTCTGACCCAGCTGATTCCAATTTGTTGTAAAGATCGGAGTTTGTTTTAGCTATGGATATTGCAACCTGACTTTTAACTTTTCTTTTACACTCTCTGTATTTATCAAAGTCACTGTTATCACGTGTTGACTGCCACCTCTTAAAAGCTTCCTTTTTGGTCGTTACCGCTTCTTTCACTTCTATGTTCCACCATTTAGTCTCTTTGTTCGGTCCTTTTTTGGTTCTTGTTCGGCCGAGATATTGTTCTGCCATGCCTATACAGGATTTTTCGAAAGTTTCCCACATTTCCTTTGGTGCCATGTCTGTTGTGTCCATAGACGTTAGAGTTTTGGTAAGTTCTACTGTGAACAGTTCTCCCGCTGGTTCGTTTAATGATCTCCATTTGATTTTTGGCGCAAGGTTTCGATTTACTTTTATGGGCTTAGGAAGTTTATATATAGAGACCAATAGCCTGTGCTGAGAAGTGAGAGCCTCACCCGGTATGTCTTTGCAATCTCTGTAATTTCCCAAATTTTTACGCCGTGCTAGAACATAATCGATCTGAGTGGTGCGTCCTCCACTTTTATAAGTGATTAGGTGGGAGTCTCTCTTCATGAAGAAGGTGTTAATGATGGCCAAGTCATAGCCGGACGCGAAATCCATTATAGCACCTCCATCGGGGTTTCGAGTGCCATAGCCATATCCCCCGTGCCATCTCTCAGAGTTTGTATTTTTGGTACCAACATGACCATTTAGATCTCCACCCAGATGGACAGTTTCTTGTTGTGGGATGCCTTGCATGAAGGTGTGAAGATCGTCCCAAAATGCCTCCTTTTCACTTTCAGGTGTGCCCGTTTGCGGCGCATAGGCAGATATTATATTGAAACAGGGTTGTTTGTCGAGTGCCAGTTTTGCGGTTATTATCCTGTCGCTTACTCTTTCGACCTTTATGAGTCTTTCCGATAGATTTTCTGATAGTATGATTCCGACGCCATTCTTGCCAGTAGTTGATCCATTATAGATTAGCTTGAACCCATTGCCAATTTGTTTTGATTTTGCCCCCTTCCACCTGGTCTCTTGCACACAGCATGCATCTATTTGCCTTCTTTTTAGGACGTCGCTTAGTTCGGCACTACGCCCCGTCATGGAACCTACGTTCCAGGTTGCTAATCGCATTGATGTGCTCATGTTGCTTCGACCGTCGCTTCTGGGGTACGCCCTAGTATTTTTAGTGTTCCGACCGTCGCTTAAGGGGGACGCCCTAATATTTATGCTCATTCTCTTATTTTGTGCTCTCATGTTTATTTGGACAAGGAAATTGTAAATGGCTATTATTTTTTTTTTCGGCCGGTTGCCACCTGACGCCAAGACACTAATCCATCTTCGGACTATGAGCGCTGCCGTCGAACCACTGGTGTCTCATCCGCCACCTGCTCTTTTGCACTACCGTGCCTGATAGTACAACTCCAACATGACCCCTTACTCCCATTACACGAAGTAGGCCCAATGTTGGGTATGCCCCTTCCGCCTGCTCTGCCGTTGCAATGGACTCCATTTCCGCCTTCGCAGCCGTTGAGTCAGACCTCCACCGTAACGATAGAAATATAAGCTTACAATAATACTACTACTAGTTAGAATTTATCAATATAAAAAATATTATAAATAATACGATAGAAATATAAGCTTACAATAATATACTACTAGTTAGAATTTATCAATATAAAAAATATTATAAATAATAATATTGTTTAAAAAAAATTCTTTCATTATTGTTTTGTTTTAGATTTAGTTTAGAGGAAACTTGTTATTGGCTATACTCTGTCAAACATATTTTATTTTCAATGCTGTCTACTTTATGTATACGCTGTTAGTTTTCTTAAGAAAATAAATAGATCTCTATTCTCCGAGTATCTGACAGTATCATGAGAGACGTAATAAATGCACTTTCAAAAATGCAGTTTGTTGCACAGCGCGTAGAATTGAAAGTCCGAGACAAGTGCCTACATTTCATATTGAAATATTGTTTCGGGCGATAGCTGTTTTACCCCCCTAAACCTTTACGAAATTAGACATTTTTGGTCTCATTAGATTCAGTATACCTTAATCTATGTTTGTACGTTTTGCTTTTGATTTCAGTATAATTTAGTCAAAAAAGATAAAACTGCTCGAGGTAGTTTTTAAATCTAAAATGCTATAATATTTAGATGCTAATAATTTATTTTCTAAGCAATATTACTTCAAAATCAAAACGTACAAAGCTAGATCTCTATTATATGTACAGCATTTCCAAAAAATATGAAAATTGGACAGTGTATAGAGGGAGAAAAGCGTTATCGCTTTTTGTATGAAAATTTACAGCTTCACAATCCAGTCAAAAAAGATAAAACTGCTCGAGGTAGTTTTTAAGTCTAAAATATGGATATTTAGATGCAAATAATTTATTTTCTAAGTAATATTACTTCAAAATCAAAACGTACAAACCTAGATCTCCATTATATGTACAACATTTCCAAAAATTATGAAAATTGGACAGTGTATAGAGGGAGAAAAGCGTTATCGCTTTTTGTATGAAAATTTACAGCTTCAAAATCCTCTTAACTTTCTTTTACATTGAACATTTCACCAGTAAGAATCAACATAGATAATGTAGGAAAAATAATGTCCAAACTATAAAGCGTGCTGAATAATATAGAATAGAGTAAACTATTTAATGAAACACTCGACGTCATTCATAATATATGAAAATCGTTTTGTCCATTAATAAATAAGTGTTGTCGGTGACTCGACAGCTTATCAATAACTCCAAAAGTTATTTTGTCAATGTCAGTGATGTTGGTAGGTATCATAATATTGACTGTGGAGTTAGGGTTATTTTTTAAAGTAAATATCACAGCAATGAAAGTAAGTAAAACTGAGTACTCTATTATCAGAAAATCTGTGGAAAATGTTATTATAAGACAGTTTATTTTTACCGCGCAACCATTGTAGATATTTTCCAGTCAAAACAGACTTGATTGCTGTATCTGTCGATGACGTCTTGTGGTATTTGAAAGCGAAAAATGGTTATATGTCTTTATCGAATCAAAATATTAGGGGTGACGTTATTTAAAAAATATTTAATTTTAAAAATAATCTTCTATTTCTTTAAATTAAGCGAAGACTTTGTGCGAAACGCAAGAAAAAGTAATACTTAGGTATTAGTCCTAAATAAGTGATAATTGAAAACCAAGATTTTATGATAACACTGCAGTTTTGCTGAGGCTAAAACTCAACACTAAACTACTTTCTAAATTCAATGCTTAATCAAGGGCATGTTATAGATAATAAATTATTATTAAAAATATGTTTCTTTTAGAAAATTAATATGTAATGCCATAATCCGCTATGATATATAACACACCCAGAAAAACTAAGAAACAAAATCTTAAGCTTCTGCAATTATGTTATTTAGAGTATTCCATTCAGTACAAGCCATAGAAGTTAGTGGTTTGGATTAAGACTTAATCTTCCTCTTGAAAAGATGGGATCCATCAGATGCTTTAAAGACAAGCTAAGAATAAAATGCAATGCATGCAAACTCAGATATTTTTCTCTCCACAATTTTACAGGCGTCTTTTCTATACTCCTGATATGTTTATAAGAAATTAGATGAAAGCAATTTTATGCTGTAGGAATGCAGTCCAAGATAATACATTAATAATAATCAAAACCAAAGATTTTTTTTCAGTTTTATTTTCTATCAATGCATTAATGTCATAGCAAGTATACGTTTTGTTCCGGATTATGCAACGCCATCAACCGGACGCAGAACGCAATGTGAATAAATGCTCTTTAACAGAATGTGCTCGTAGCGTTGACACGGCGAAAAGACACTCTGTTTAATTAAAATGCCTCTTCATCGTTAACTGTTTCGGGCTCGCGCTGCGTTTTTTATGTTTTATGCACTAGTTGCACTAGCACGTTCACTCAAGAGACGCGTTTAATTTAAATATACATAAAACCATCAGTTAATGGTTGAGCTTCGGTGATGGAAATGTAGCCCATCCCCAGGAGAAAGGAGTTAGTTTTCTTCCATCACGCTGGCTCATTGTTGATAGGTGGAAAGTCCTAAAGTCGAAAAATCAAATTTCCTAAGTAAGCTCCTAAAGCAAGTCAACGCGTTAAAGCGATATTATGTTCGTTTAAGTCGCATATGTTCGCAAATTTTGCGATTTTACAAGGGAATCAAAACCTATACGGTGTTATTACAAAACCTGGCCTAAAGTAAGGATTGGTCGCCGAGGCTGAATATCGGCTAGGAGGACATTATATTCTGTCTATAGTCAAAGGAGATCGCCAAAATCTGCCCAATTGATGTACCGAGGTACACTAAATGGAAATAAATCCACTATAATACGCTGAACAATATAACAACTCTATTTCAAAGTCTCTTTTTACATCGCCACAAATTTTTACGCCCATCTATCGCATGTTGCATAGAGACAGCGTCAACTTAGTCCTGACTTAAACCAGGACTAAGTTATGAGACGAACGAGTCTTCGGTGCGCGCATCCAACTCGCTCTTGGCCTTGGCCGAAGGAAAACATCGTGAGGCAACCTGCATACATCTACGAAGAAATTCAAAGGTGTATGTGAAGTTGACCAATCCGCACTGAGCCAGCGTGGTTGACTAAGACCTTAACACCCTAACTTAGTCTAGGCTCGAGCCCCTAGGTAGGAACGTATACAGGATGTAACTGAACACCCCAATAACATTTAAGGGTATGTATCCTTCAGAAGTAGGAAAAATATTAGTGCTAACAAACCTACTTATTTTCCATACAAACTAAATAAATTATTTTTTGGTATTAAGTGCCGACAGCCCTACGTAAGCGTACGAGGAATACTACGCCCACGTCTGTAACGTGTTATTTTGTGTTTAAATTTCTTTTGTGTTAAGAGCGGATTATGGTTGTCACTTGAAAATTTTTGCTCTCAGTTTAAAATCAAATAACTCTGAAAGTATTGGGGTTCCAGGTCTCAGACAAGCACCGAAGTTCCATTTAGTACCTATCTAACTTATATGCCCCTTAAATGTTATTGGGGTGTTCAGTTACACCCGGTATAAGCTGTTAAGATGATTGTGAGACAACATGACATACCCACGAGGTATGATTTTTTGCAGATTCCTAAGACACGGGAGGCGTTTCAAATTACGAAGTCGTGCAATGAAGACGTGAGTTGTTAGTTAATTTTTAGTTTCTATGCTTGGTGGCGCATTGGCGCTTGCGCACATCGAACGATCGCCAAGGTTAAGCAACGTTGGCTGTGGTCAGTCCTATGATGAGTGACCAAAATACATCTTGAGCTCCTTCGCGTTTCAGAAGGCACGTAAAACAGTGGGTCCTGCTCCTGAGCTCGCCGCACTCGTGTCAGCTAAGCGTCCCATCCATTGATTTTCTACCAAACGGTCCCATCGGACTATGCGAGTGAAGGAACAGAGAGTGTACTTGTGTTTGCGCAGATACTTGTGCACTATAATATCTACCGACACCGACTATCTGAGAAAAGAAATAATGAAGTATCTTACAAGTTATATGCAATTTATTGAACCTAATATTTATAAAGGTGTTGATTTTCTATTGACATCCTACTCGTAGTTTTGTCACGGAGAGCACGTCTACCCTTAGGCACATAATCCATAAAGCAAAGGATTACTGATTTTTAGGTAACGAGGAGTTACAACGGTTTTCTAGAGCTCCAAAAGTTTGTTAGCTCTAAAAACTCAAAAATCAAATTTCTCTTGCTCATTTACTAGAGAATATATTTTTTGCAGGCTTTCATCAAAACCATGACTCACATCTTCACAATATCCAAATGGATCGGCATCCCGTCGTACGGAAACAAAATATCTCTCTGCTGGACCTTCGTCCTGTTCGCGTTGATGTCATTCTTCGAAGTGCTCGCTATAGTGAACTTCATCAGACATTTAGCAGGACGCGTCATCAATGATGAACGTATGTTTATTTTTCTTTTTTTCTAATACACATAGTATACATATACACACATATACATTTAACCGCCTCCGTGGTCTAGTGGTTACAAACACCCACACCTTTTTCTGGGTAGGGCGAAGCGTTTACGCATTCCTTGTGGTCGAGCCAGACTACTTGGCCCAGGTCTAACCAATAAACCCCCCAGCAGCTCCTGCGTCCACCACAAGACAGGGGAAAGGGGATAACAGCGAGGCCTTGTTCCATCTGACCCCTTGTCTGGGAATAGTCCGCTGCTGGACTTCCGTCACGCCCAAGGTGCGTTGGCTCCGCTGCTTATTTCGCGATGCAGATGATGAGCGCCGCTCTTCACCCCGATGTTCGGCTCTAGTCTAGGTGCCATGGGGTTGGGGACTATTTTTAAGGCGCATAGTAACGTCATCATAAAAAATCACTGCAGAAGAAACCGGTTGGCTTCATAAATATTAAATAAAAAAATCTTTAAAAAAGATATGTTATTATTCAACGCATTCTTTAGAGGATGGTCTTTTTAATTTTTTGATAAATTATTTAAAACTTGGTTAAAATGTGACCCAAACATGCCTCAATTTTAAAACTTTAAACCTAATCGCTTCGTAAATATTAGGTTAAATTATATAATTTCGATAAATAAAGTGAACAATATTCTAGGGGATGGCCTTTTTAGATTTTTCTTATTCGCCTTTATTAATTTTTTATTGAAATAATTCATCTTACGCGTAAAGGTTTGCTTAAATATTCCCCTCACTCTCACTCACTCACTCCTATGTAATCAGTGCAGGACGATCGACGCAAGGTCATTGGGAGCACTATGCGCCTTAACGCGGGGAACTTCCTCTCCCACGGGAGACCACCCGGACCTCACATAATTATTATATTAATGACAATACATTATTTAGATTTGTATGTGTATATTGATGGTTTTCAAAAGGAATCTATTGTTATTATAATGATTTACTTAATCGTCTAATTAACGCTTAGGCATTGCTCTTTGCTTCAGCAGTTTCTGTGAAGCTGAAAAAAGTTTAATTTAGGAATTAGGAACCACAAAACTGCGCCATGATAATTATTTGCATACGTATTCTTCCTTAATTATTGTTTTTTTATTGAATGTATATTTCTAAAGAAAAGCTTTATTAAGAACAAGCAATTAAGTACATTTTAATGTAAAAAACAAGGTGAGGACGCTTTTAATTTACAACAAATAATATATTAAATGTAAGTATATAATATGTTATTTATTTCGGCCAAATCGTAAATGGAGAGCGTTGTCATAACTTAAATGTTTACAACCACTAATGCCTTTATTGTGTTGTGTTGTGGCCGAATAAAACTGTTAGTTGCGGACATCGGGTTTATTTACATTAATCTGGCTTCAGCCAGAGGTATGCATACTTTTATCGTGTTTGTGAATTGAGAGAACTGTTTATTGTGTTAAGCCCCCAAATAATATTGCTAGTAATATTTTAGATATCGCGTATTTTATTATATGTGATTCAAGAATTTAAAAAAGAAGGTATAAATTTGTATACTATGAAATACTATTTTTATCTATGTTATTTGTTGAAACTGATAAAGATAAAATTATTTGATGTGCTAAACGCTAATCGTAATTGTTCGCAGATATAAACACTCTTGTCTTTTTTTGACATTTAAAATTTAACGTTTCTTGATATACCAATTATCTAACATCCAAATATAAAACCAAGGAAATTATAATACTTCCTATAAGAAACAAATTTAATATTTATCAATATTGATGTCAGGCAAATGACAAAAAAAATCATTGCTTTTGGCACATTTAGCCGTTCATCATTTCAGCCAAGAGACCCCCTCTGTTGGACATAGGCCTCCCCCGGGGGTCTCCAAACAGATCGGTACTGCGCCTCCCGTATCCAGCAGCTTTCCACGACCTTCACTAGATCGTTGGTCCACCTTGTGGGGGGCCTACCAACGCTATGTCTTCCAGTACATGGCCACCACTCGAGGACCTTTCCGCCCCAACGGCCGTCAGTCCTGAGAGATATGTGTCCTGCCACTTAAGTTTTGCAACTCTTTGGCTATGTCGGTGACTCTAGTTCTTTTACGGATCTCATCATTTTTGATGCGATCGCGTAGAAAAACCCCGATCATTGCTCTTTGACTGACCTTGAGCCTTCGTAGGAGACCCATTGTAAGCAGCCACGTCTCAGTTCCGTACGTCATCACTGGCAACACGCGCGAATTGAAGACCTTCATCTTGAGACACTGCGGTAGATTGAGAAATGCTGGGTTGTTTCCCGAACGCTGCCCAGACGAGTTGGATTCGTCGAATTACCTCTTTCTGGAAGTTGGACTTATCGAGCTGGACTATTTGCTCCAGACATAATCGTCATCAACATCCAGTGTAGAGCCTCCAACCTTTACATGAGTGGGTACTACATAAGAATTCAACATGATTTTGGTCTTATCCATGTTCATTTAAGGACCTACTTGTTGGGAAACTCTACGGGAGGTATTCGAGTATTGTGCCTAGGTCTCTTTAACGGTCTCAGCCATGACAACGATATCATCGGCAAAACGAAGGTGAGTCAATCCAAAAGCTTAAAAACATCCTCCATCGCAACTGTGATCAGTTTCGGCGATAATAATATAATGTCGTCCTGTCTCACACCTTACTGAAGTCGTATTGGTTCCGAAGGCTTCGGATGGTTTCGAGTTTTGAAGATTGGATTGGTTTTGGTTCTGAAGGCGAACTTCATAGTGGCATTTTCGTACAATGACTACTTGGATGTACCGGTAGTCTATTTGACACCTCTGGAGTGACCTAAGTACGACCCAAGTCTCGACAAAATTGAAGGCTTTCTCATAGTCCAGAAACGCCAAGCATAGTGGCAGATTATACTCCTCTGTCTTCAGTATAACCTGCCCAGCGTATGAATGTGGTCTATAGTATAGCCTTTACGGAATCGGGCCTGTTCGGGAGGCTGGAATTCGTCAAAAATGTGCCCGAGAAAGGTAATCAAACGTAAATAATTACTACTATTTGGTAAGAAATACGCAATCCGCCTTATTATGTATTTAGATTTGGGGCTATTATAATATGTCTAATGAAAAAAAATCTTTACAATTATTGTATTCGATTGAGATATTATATTTTGATTCAATACTTTTTATTAAAATTTTACAAAGTTTAGCGTAGTTAGTTTAGTTCACTGTTTATTTTCATGATTACCAAAAGGTGGTTTAAAAATCAAATGACAGTTCTTCGGGGGATAGTCGGACGAGAACCCAAGCACTCAATGTAACATCGTAAAATGAGGGGATTCAGGGACGGTACTCAGTTACTAGCGACTGATGAGGCGATGAGCGGTGTGACAAGCGATAACTTCACGAGCGACTCGACGCATGAGATTTATTTATTTACTAGCTGTGCCCGCGACTTCGTCCGCGTGGAATAGTAACTTTTGGTGAAAAGTAGCCTATATTATACCTTATGTAATAAGCAATCTATTAGTGAAAGTCCCGTCAAAATCGGTCTAGCCGTTCCGGAGATTAGCGGGAACAAACAGACAGACAGACAGTCAGACAGACAAAAATTTTTTAAATTGTTTTTTTGTTATTGGTACCAGATATACATTCATATCCATTTAGTAAAAACTTGTTATTTTGACATTACAAACAGACACTTCAATTTTATTTATTTGTATAGATTGTAGGGAAACAGTTAACTCATTATAAAATATATTGAAAAAATTAAGTTAAGTAATTGGTTTTATTTCAAATAAAGATAATAATGATGTAGATAATGTACCAAAAGCTAAAAAGCTAACTCAGTAAGTCCTAGGTACCAGTCATCACGGGGAAGTCCCCCGCGTTATAAATAGTTCCATAGTTCTATTTCTGCCGCAAAGCAGCACTGCTTGCATTGCTGTGTTCCGGTTTGAAGGGTAAGATATGGCAGTGAAATTACTGGGTACTGTGACTTTACATCTTGTGTCACAAGTTGGTAACGTACACTGTGGTTCTTGTGGGGGTTGCAGTTTTGCTGCGAACCTCACAAGAGCCACATGTATTATAGGTGACTGTTACCACTTACCATCAGATGGGCAGTTTGCTTGTTTGCGAACTTTCTGCAATAAAAAAAAACTCCCAAGGCACCTAATGCCGGGATACCGGGGTGAAAAGCGGCGCAAACCATTAGCGCCGCTGACAAAACAGCAAAGCCTTCGCAGGCGAATCGCGAGTCCGACACCACGGGTCATCCACGGACAGGGCGTCAGTGGGAATAAGGCCTCACTGTTGTCCCCTTCCTCCTGTCTCGTGACGGACGGAAATGCTGCTGGGGAGTTTTTAGTGGGTAGGCCTGGGCCAAAACGGTTCGGGGAGTTCCACATACCCTCGTGGTTTACCTCGACCACGAGGGATGCGCAAAAGCATTGTCCCCCTTCCAAAAAAAAGTGCCAGTCATTACACCACACTTCTCATCAATCTAGGGCACTGTACGCAAAAAAAAATTGTTGTGCGAAGTGTAACCTGAGTGAATATGTAAAGAGCATTTTTAAAATGATATGAGCGATTGACTGTTGATAAAAATCTCAAGCGCCGCACGATTTTATTTTTATGTATGATCATCACTTACATTATTTTATCTCTTACATTCGTAAATAAACTTACACTCAAATGCACAGTCGATTCCTCGAGATTTCCTCCACTCAAGGATAAAATTGGTACCTATGCAGTAATGACAAAACTATCCTCGACTTGAGCAAATTCCTCAGTCGAGTCGAGTAATCAACTGTCAAACTCAAGGTACGTCGCGATCTACCTTGAGGTCTCCTCAAAGCTTGTTAACAGCGCTTTCCTCGTTATTTCAGAGGCTATTTTAAGTTTTATTATTAATGAATAATTTCCATGATTTTATTGACTACCTTTATGAAGACATATACCAATATCGTCCTATAAAGCGGTATTTACGGAATGCAACAAATCCGCTGGAATATTTTGACGATGTAAAATTCCAAAGAAGATTTCGATTTAGAAAAGAAACAATTATAAATATTCTCTTGCCACTTTTAAATTTAACACAGAGTGCTAATAACCGAGGTCTTCCAATACCGCCTCTGTTGCAGCTTCTTAGAGCGGTGAGATTTTATGCGGCACTCGACAGTTGAGTTAAATGACAATGACAGAATGACAGACATAAACCATAAACATATTCTCTACAGTTTGCCAACATAATTATAAGAAATTTAATGACGTCATTCCTTCACTCAACTTCAACTCGACCTTACTGGAGGTTCCTCACTGGAGGGTAAAGCCGTAACTGAACATACTGATTTCAAGAGTGTTTGCAAGATTTCCTTGAGGTGACCTCCACTAAGATCGAGTGGATCGAGTGGATATCTCCACTAAGGAACAGTAGGTCTCCTCACAAGGGCTGTGGCGTTGTTCATGGATAGTGCAGGAGAAGGGATTGGCATTAGTTTCTGTATGTCCAGAACAAGGAAGCACGTTGCCATATCACCTGGCCTAGCAGTCCTGCTAAAAGGCAGCACTACCAGGGCGACCATTAAAAGAAAAGTGTTTGATGCAATGCCTGAGGTGATGCTCGCAGGGCAAAAATGCCGGATTGTACGTTTCAGGAATAAGTCGATCCTGCTCCTGGACTGGCACATTGACAAGTCGTCCTTTACTATAGCGGGGGAACTGCTGTTAAACATGGACAGAGACCCAAGAGTCATCAGCGTGGATGTCATGAAGGTAGATCTCGAGAAAGGGAAAGTGTCCGATTACACTCCCTTATTGGAGGCCTCCCGAAAACACAAAATTATCTTGTACGAGGGAAGAGGCCAAAACCTCGACTTTCTGCTCAAAGACCACGAGCAGACTCCACGCAATGAACTAACAGAAAGTGGCTCAGCCCGGGCACAAAGGCAACACGAGGAGGCGATGCAAGAAGCAAACAAAAGAAGACGCCTCCAATCACAAAGACAATCCCCGACAGACGACCTCGTCAGGGGCATATCTGTTGCCCTGGGCCACGCTCGTCCTCGTAGAACAAGCAGTGAGACAGTACTGGACTCGGTCCCCAAACATAGAACGGTCTCCTCACCCAAAACCACACTGGCAGACATGGGAAGGGTGAGACCGCCATCCAGAATAGTCACTGACCGGGACGGAGATGACCTAGTCAACGCCTATCTAGAGTACCTGGGGACACTGCGGGCGACGCTGCAGGTAAAACACACCACCTGCAGCAAGATACTTGAGGCATTTCAGATAAACGCCCGCATGTTACTACAGGAACTCCTGGACGGGGCGAGGGCGGTGGTCTATAACAACGACACCGGGACTGTGGTGGCGGGAACTCGCCCTATAGATAAAAAGCAGATGGCGGCGTACAGTGGCACGTCAGGCATGGTGCTGGTGGATCATGAAGCAACTGACGAAAGGGGAGCAATCACATTCTGCACACCGATCGAGGACCCAATAGTGGTAATTGCCAAGTGCACCCGCTTCATGCTGGAGGACCGAATTCTAAAAACGGCGGAATCCGTGAGTGGAACTTGGATCTCCGAACCATGGGGTAAACTGGCAATCAGATGGGTTGACGGTGTGCCAGGTTGCGGGAAGACCACGTGGCTCCTCAATAACTTCCAAATGAAGGAAGATATGATCATCACTAGCACACTCGAGACGGCAAAAGAACTGTTGGACAAAGTGACGACTCGATTCGGGGCGGTCGTGAAGGGGAAAATAAGAACCATTGCCTCAGTTCTCATCAATGGTGTGGAAGCATCAAAACGCCTTTTGGTGGACGAAGCTCTCCTAGTCCATTTTGGAGCTATCATCATGGCAACAAGGCTGACCGGGGCAAGAGAATTGGTACTAATGACCGATACAAATCAGATCCCCTTCATAGACAGAAACAACCTGTTCGAGATGCGTTATGGAAGCCCCGCCGCCATCACGTCGGTAACAGAAAAGCTCCTCTGCACACACCGAAGTCCGATGGATGTGGTGTATGCCCTCCAAAACATCTACAAGGGTACTTACACATCACGGCAAGTGCTGAGGTCCATGACATGCAGAATGGCATCGGAGGCGGTGTTACGAAGGGGCAACCCAAATACTCTCTTCCTTACCTTTACTCAAGACGAGAAAGAAGCGTATGGGAGGGAAGGGTTCGGCACCGGAGAACAATCTAGACTGCTGACGATCCACGAAGCACAGGGACTAACGTACGATCACGTGGTTGTGCTCAGAGGAGCAGAAAGGAAGAACCCTGTCCACGATAGTGTCCCTCACGTGGTGGTTGCCATTACCAGACACACGGTATCCTGCACCTACTTCTACCGGGAGTTGAAGGAGGACGACGCAATTAGACGTCTCATTGCCCTTCCCAGCATAGCAACAGATGAAGTGGTCATGGAATACAATAAAAAAATGGTGCTCAGGGCCCTATCAAGCGGAGCGACCTTGGTGTAACTAAAAAAAAAAAAAAAAAACACGTAACATATATTATGCCAAATACGAGTATATTAACTGACCAAATCTTGTTAGCATAAGTTACCCAGGAATACTGGCATAATAATTATAATGATCCAAAAAATTGTATGGACTATCCATACATAAATTATTAACATATAGTATAATATTATTAAGATATATATTTGAGTATAATTAAGTATATATAAGTACAAATAGATATTATTAAGATATATATTAAAATTTTTAAATTGATTGAGTTGCGCAACTCACCTTAGATTAGGAGTAAAAAGTAGTCGTAAGTCTTAATATAATAATTATAATAAAATAGATCACAATGAGAAGATTCCATGAAAAGAGCACGGACCACGAGTCTGCGGAGTGTTAAAATAGTAATAATAATAAAAAAAAAAAAAAAGATCGAGTGGAGGAAATCTCGAGGAAACTACTCTGCATATGGGTGTTACAATGTCAATGTAATTACTTGAGTAAAAGTCGTTACTTAAGTTGTGATTTTTATACAATAAACGGGAATTTGAATGAAGTGAAGAAAGTTATGCTTATCACGTAGTGCAGGTTGGTGCATTTTAACTATTGAAAATACACCTGGCAGCAATGGCTTTACTAGCCTTTTGAGAGACGGAGGAGCTCGAAATACTAAGTTTTTGGTCACCCGTCTCGGTCAATTGCGAAAGCGTAATCGCCATTATCACAGGCCGCACGCGCGAACAAATGTGCCACCGAACGCAATAATAAGACATTTTTTATATTGTCACAGTACTTTTGTATAACATCACAACTTAAGTGACGACATTTACTCAAGTTATTACTTCGACTTGACTATAGATACGATACGAAGTCTAAGAACAATTTCTATCACTCTAACCTTCGTTCTAAAAAAGTACTAGGGCATTAGAAGTTAGCAGAAAGTTGCCGGGGATAAAAACCACGAAGTCTAGTAAGCTCATAGCCAATTTTTCCCAGGTGGTATCGTTCCGCGGTTCTCAGGCTGTATGTTCTATGGCAGCTCCGTGCTATCGCTGGTCTTCTCCTGGAGGTTCATACACATGTGGAAGAAGCTGTCTCTGTTCTGGTCGAGGGCCGAGATCCTCGACTCCTTCTTGTCGCTGGACAAATGGATCCAGAATAAAACCATATTCGTAGCGTCGCTATTTTCTGTTTGTGCTATCAGTAAGTATGTGTGAGTAATATTGAATGTATAAAATTAACAAATGTCTTATGCGAAGTCCTGCACAGATCGATACACTGCACAAGTGCACACATTAATGTCTATCTTTCTAATATCGAAATTAGAAAAAAAAGCTGTGTGAATGTGACCAGATTATAATATAAAACGTGTTAATTAAATAATGCAAAACATTTCATTGTAAAAAAATTAAGTAGGTATATAAACTAAATTCTCGTGGATTGTATTGTATACTAAGATACGTCCATCATTTTGTTTTGTTGCATATCCTGCTTTGTAACTCTATTGTCTTGCTGCTTAGTTGTCGCGCCGCCGATAAGAGATAAAGACGACAGAGTTAAGTAAATTTAAAAAGCGGCGTAGGTGATTATTTAATTTTGGCCTAAATATAACCCATATTTTTATTAGTGTAATCGATTTTACTCTCGATTCAGAACAAACTATATTCAGGATTTGCGAAATTTAAATAACACGTGGAATCAGATAAATTATCGAATTCCTTAGCCAAATTGTTTTATAAATATCTCCAAAGTTCGGCAATGTGGGTTGAAGACAACCGCCCGCTTAAAATTTCGCTCACAGCCGAGTGTTATACTCAAATGTAATCTTCGTTTTTAATTCCAGCGGAACACCTCTTGAGTATGCTGTCAGCAACCGGTTTCGAGATACCGGTTTTCGAATTATTCCATAGTTACATTATGGCTTCACACGGATTTATTCTACCGCAGGGTGAGATTTTTTTTCTGTTAAGGCGCATAGTAAGGTCAATCATAAAAATTCACTGCAGAAAAAACCGGTTCTCTTCATAAATATTGAATAAAAAAATCTTTAAATAAGACATGTTATTATTCAACGCATTCTTTAGAGGATGGTCTTTTTAATTTTTTGATAAATTAATTAAAACTTGGTTAAAATGTGACCCAAACATGCCTCGATTTTAAAACTTTAAACCTAATCGCATCGTAAATATTAGGTTAAATCATATACTTTCGATTTCAATAAATAAAGTGAACAATA
Source organism: Schoenobius gigantellus (assembly GCA_963935595.1). NCBI lineage: Eukaryota > Metazoa > Arthropoda > Insecta > Lepidoptera > Crambidae > Schoenobius > Schoenobius gigantellus. The sequence continues at coordinate 10,244,503 of OZ012544.1, read as the reverse complement.
TTCTAGAGGATGGTGTTTTTAGATTTTTTTTATTTGCTTTTATTAATGTTTAATTTAAATAATTCATCTTACGTGTAAAGGTTTGCTTAAATATTCCCCTCAATCTCATTCACTCACTCCTATGTAATCAGTGCGGGACGAAAGACGCAAGGTCATTGGGAGCACTATGCGCCTTAATGATTGATTATTTCGTATTTTCCCTTTCAGGGCTGTATCTTAACTTATGCTTTTGGGGTCGTTAAGGGCCGTTTTTATACAAACGTAGTCTATGTTTCCTTCTTGGATAATAACAAAGGGGATTTTTTTTACTATCTCGCCAATCTACTCGGTAGGTATAATCAGGCTATAAGAGACTATTAATCTGCTCTTGAAAGTTTTAATATTGCATGGCTTGTGTTAATCATGCCAACTAAATGGTAAAATAAAAACACGAAAAAATAAATTATTTCCCAACATGTACTCGTAATGTGCGTATGAGTTATTATTTCCTTTTGTGGAATGTTATTAGAACAGGCAATAAAATTACGTAGAACGAAAGTATTATGCTGATAAAATTCGAGCTTTGGGTGGTGTTTTATTTTACCAAGTTCAAATATAAAAAGATTAGGACGCTTCCTCACAAATTTGCCAACTTCCAAGATACGTAGCGTAGGGATTAAAGGTTATGCGCATAGTATATTTACGGTGCAAGAGATCCTTTTTTGTATGACAACAGTTGGTGGTCATCTGTACTCATCTCCCTCATAACAATATACCGTACCGTAATCGTAATATACTATATACTGGACACTTAATCCATACTAATATTATAAATGCGACAGTATGTCTGTCTGTGTGTTACCTTTTCACGCTTAAACCGCTGAAGCGATTGAGATAAAATTATATAGGTATAAAGATAGTTTGAGTCCCGGGAAAGGACATGCGATAAACAAACCGCATAAATCAGCCTTTAAGGGGGTGAAAAAAGGGGGGGGTCGACGTTTGTATGGAGAATAAACAGCCGCTGAACTGATTTGGATTTGGTATGGAGATAGTTAAAGCTATGTGGCAAATGATAAATAATAGTTTTTATTCCCTAAATCATCCCATAAGGGTGGCAATTTGTAAAAGGGATCAATAAAAACGAGAAGTAATTAAATGGTTAGCAATGATAAAATTTGGTGAGCCGCAAAAAAACAGCATTTAAATAATTTGGTCGGCATACAAAGATTTTGTTTGCAATTAAAAAATCAGGCAGCAATCCTTGTTCCGCAAATAATTTTGATAATGGTAAAAATTTTAATCATAAATAGGCAGCTTACAATAACATGAGTTTGCATAATAAACATTAAATCCGCAAAATAACTACTTGGTCCGCAAAATAACTACTTGATCAGCAAGATTTAATGATTGATCAGCAGAGAAAATATGTCTATAAGCAGTGTATTTGATTGGTTTGCTTAGTTAAAACATGGTGAGCAAAATAACTAATTGGATTGCACAAAATAACTAAGTATATTTTATAACAATAAAAAAACACAAATTACCTAATAACGTTTGGCCTAAAACACATATCACCTAAAAACGAAATGCCTAATAACGTTTAGCCTCTTTTTGAAAATAAAAAGTTTAGAAACGTCAAAGCGTATGTAGAAACTGTAGGCGGGTCAAAAATAGGTAGCGAGGAGCGAAGCGACGAGCGTAGGCTTGAACATGAACCAAGCGCGCGAGCCGAGCGAGCGAAGCGAGCGTGCCGCGGCAGTGGCCGGCCCAGCGCCAGAAACGACTTTATGTGTATTCTCGACTTGATGCATACTTATTGCTTGTGGAAACTGCTAATTTTGAGGTAAGTTTTTTCAAATTTCAAATGCTCATATCTTTGGAAGTATGTACTTCCTTTTCTCTTGCCAAATTTCATGATTCTAGGTAGGCTAAACGTTATTAGGCATTTCGTTTTTTAGGTGATTTGTGTTTAGGTTTTAAGTATAACAGTCGAGTAAATAAATTAAATAATCTTTATAGGGAATGCGCCCATTTTGCGCATGCGCAAAATGGGCGCATTCACTTAAAAGTCATGCATGACAAGTATTTTTTCTACTTTTATATGCAGCTCAAAATGAATTTTTTTGCTTACTATCTGAGTGCTAACCGACATTTTATTAAACAGGAGCAGCTTATTGCAGCTTATATAATTAATATGCTGTACAAAAATAATTACAGCCATCCAGAATGACATAAATTGCTGATTGATTTTAGAATGTTTGCTGGCCATGAGTTGCTGATCAATTAGCTATTTCTGCTCACAAATTATATTTTTCTGCTCACAAAAATACGAATACTATGCTAACTAGGAGTGGGCGATACAAATCGTATACAGATACAATATCTATGTACCGGCACAATATCTAATATCTATATATCGCTCGGCGAACAAACTATATATTGGATATCGCACGACTTCACCGACCCGCCATAACCAAGTAATAAACAATACGCATATACCCAAAAAATCTATGATACTCGGAAATCTGACTAAAAACATAGATACGACTGCGCCACAGTTTAACAATATATACATGAGCGAGCGAGAAATATTGTTATGTTGGCAGAACAAATGAGCGTATCGTTTTAGTTTGAACGTTATTAGCAACAAAATAAGGTTTAATCTAAAGTTAATTATTTGCAAAAAAGTATGGTATTACTTTGACTCAAGTGTTCTGTAACTATTTATTTATTACCTATAATCTTTCAATGAATGTCAAATTAGTTTTAGACCTTATGTTTTGCAACGTAAATTCTCAGTGTCGACGGTCGAATTTCATAGATATCATTCAAAATTTATTCACAAAACCGAAATATTTAAAAATATGTGTACGATGTGACATTGTGTGGTATATCTAGGTTTCAGAGTACCGTAGATTCCGACCAATATATAGATATTGAAATATATAGTTTCAATATCTGATATTCAAAACCGATATATAGATACGATACAATACAGCGAAAATCCGATATTACCCATGCCTAGAGCATCATTTAAATAACACCCATAAAAACCGGCACAGTGCCTGTTGTGTTGGGCCACGCGCAGTGTAGGGTTCCCTAGTTGCAAATGCCAACTTTGAGTTCACACTAGACTTGAGGCATAAATATGTGATTAGGTACGTGGATTAGGTATTTTTCGTTACCAGTACGTACCTAATCCATGCCACCTAGGATTAGGTATTCGTATACCATGTTTGTTTATCGTGAAATATCAATCTGTTAAACTATAGGTCCTCTAAACAAAACTACACTTTACGTCTAATTATTAAGTTTCAAACGTCATCTAGGATAAAATTCCATAATTTTTTGCTTAGAAAATACAGCGAATCTCTTGCTGAACTAACCGTGCGTTTGCACTAACGAAACATCTACAAAACATGTTTCTGTCAATGGTTATGAACGCGTTTCCATTGTCAACACCCCAACATGTTGCAAAACATGTTTTTATAATTTTGACAGCCGAAATTGCGAACACAATCGTGGACAAATCCAAAAAAAAAAGTTGACAACAAGTTATGAGGCGATCCTAACGCAATCTGCAACAAATCTTAGGATTTGTTACTAATCCAACACGATTTTCGGCAGTGCGAACGCAAAAGCATACACAAGTTTTGAGATTTGTATCATACAACAAGTTGTAAAACATTACATGTTTTATGTTTCTCAGTGCAAACGCACAGTTAGTTTAAGAAAATCATAAAATCTTTTTACAAAATACAAAAAAATAAAATCCGACTTCAAAACTTCACTTAAAAGTCAAAAATTATATAAGAATGCACACCATCACCTTTTTATTATGAAGTCGCTGCCAAATTAAAGTCTTTTTTTTTTATGTTTGTAAATTTAATACCAGCTCACCGAAGTAACTTGGAGGAATGCAATTTAGCATCAAAACGTGCCTATTGTATTTAAAAAAACTAACCTCTAACTCCTAAAAGTCAAGGATCCTTCCATCATCAGCTCATTTCATGACTACCAGACGCAAATACCTGAATAGCTTCGAAAAAAACATGTTGGACATACCTATGACATTTAAGGGTTTCCCTCGATTTCCTGGGATCCCATCATCATACTTAATCCACCTGTTCCTAATATTTTCAAACACCTAATCCAAATTCCCTATTCCGAATATTTTTGGTGGAACTGAATAAATATTAGGAACAGGTATTTGGATTAGGTGTTTGAAAATATTAGGAACAGGTGGATTAAGTACGGAAATTAGCTAATCCAGCCCATGTCTAGTTCACTTCACACACACCTCACAACAAGTCGCTGATAGACCGGGAACTATTCGCATCAGCCAGATATCTATCGCAGGTAGTTTATTAAGTAAGCCGGGAAGCCGTCAGCATAGGATAAGCTCCAAGGAAAAATATTCAAACAATGGCCTTCGAGCATTATATGCATCTGATTAACAGATAACGTAATCGCGTTATAATTTACAACAGCGCCATCTCTGTGGTCACATACGAACCAATACAATTGCATACAGTGGCGCCATCTCTGTCAGCACGTTCAGACCATCAACTTACAGTCTTGAGTGTCTGTTGCTAAAGTACTAATTTTCAATAAAATTTTACTTTTCCGAGTACATTTTATAAGTTGGTCGTCTATAACTTTTTAGTTAGTACTTAGTACTTAACTCTGATAGTTTTCCTTTAAACTTCGTTATATATACTACTGTTGTAATTTTGTTGCTTCTTTAGCAGATAGAGGGGGGAGAAACTTACCTCTAACAAAAATGTGCAGTTTAAAACCAAATATTTCAGAAACGGATCCCTAAATCAAAAAATTCTAAACCTTATATTATTTTTTAAAGACCTATTCAACAATACCCCACACGATGGGTTAGTCGAGAAAAAAAAATTACTCCCACTTTACTTGTATGGGAGCTACCCTAAAAAAATTCTTTTTCAGTATTTTTTTCTACCACTTTTTTGGCATGAATAATATACATACCCATACAAAATTACAGCTTTCTAGTACTAATAGTCTCTGAGTGAAACCGCGGACAGACAGACAGACAGATATGGCGAAACTATAAGGGTTCCTTGTTTACTACGGAACCCTAAAAAGGACTAAGACTTTTATCATTTAATTTTTCATTAGAAATAAAGAATGTTTATGCATTTTTGATCTATTAGTCATCCTTTTAGGGGTGAAAAGATGGGTGGAAGTTTGAATGGGATATCTCAAAAATACCAAATACCCAAATTACTAATTCCACGCAGACGAAGTTGCGCGCAAAAGCTAGTTTAAAATAAGTCAGACCCTATTAAAAATAAGCCAGACCCTTATTACACAAATAAAGTCTATACATACATTCTGTACAATCTGAAGTGTATAATTTTACTTCATATGTCACAAGTTGACAATGTAACACGTAGAATAGCTGTTGGAGATTTCTTCTAAATTTTAAAGGAACCACGTGTTCTATAGGCGACTGTAGTTTATTTAGTTTATTTAGTATTAAAGGTACACCAGCAGAACACTTATTACCATAATCATAATATACATAGTGTGTAGGACTTGTTCACATAAGTGTCCCATTATAGGGTACACAGCATTTTCTAAATTGTAACATTGATTTTAGGAAATAATTAATAATATATATATAAAAATACACACATCACGTTATAGATCAACTGAACGGCTCAAGTAGTCCCCCAGTACACGCTGAAACGCTTTATATGATTGGTGATATATGTCTAGATTTGGCAGAATCTTGCACATACCATTGTAGGATGAACACATGCGTGGAAGAGGTGCGTGGGAACCTATATTTGTACGGCAAACTGATGTACGCAACAGACTTGTCAGGGGGTGACGGGGCAGGTTATAAGGCACAGTTAAATTAATATACTGAAGCAAGTCACCACAACTGGAGCGACCCTGCACAATCTTTTGTAGAAGGATAAGGTCATGAATAACACGTCTGTTCCTAAGAGACGTCATTTCAAAATGTGCAAGGCGAACACAGTAAGGGCTCCTTCTAGAGACATTCGGCGAGATGTAAGAAAGATAACGAGTGAAAGCTCTTTGAATGTTTTCAATCCTTTGCGAGTGAACGGCGTATGATGGATTCCAGACCGATGAGGCGTATTCAAGATTGGGACGCACTAGAGCATTGTAGAGATATTTTTTGGTTTTTGTGTTAAAACAGCGTGCATTACGTTTAAGAAATCCTAACATCCGGGCGGCTTTATTAATGATATTATTATAATGCGCATAGAATTTCAATTTAGAGTCCAATATAACCCCCAAATCTCGAATCTCAGTGACCTCCTGCAGTGCCACGCCATCAATATCATATGAGGTGATAACCGGGCACTTCTTATTGGTATATTTAATGTGAAAGCATTTTTTCGGGTTTAAAGACATTCCATTATTCTTGCACCATTGCAGAATTCCATCCAAATCACATTGCAATAAAAATGCATCCTCGGGACATTTAATACATCTATAAATCTTTAGATCGTCAGCAAACAATGAGAATTGACTATTGTTGATAAAAGATGTGATATCATTTATAAACAAAGAAAACAGTAACGGACCCAAGTGGGATCCCTGTGGTACTCCGGAACCAGCGAAGAAAATCCTAGATGAATAGCCATTGATTGCTACTATTTGTGATCTTCTTTCTAAATAAGACTTTAACCACGTGAGCAAATTTCCGTGAATACCACTTGCCTCCAGTTTGGAAATGAGTACAGGATGTGGGACTCTATCAAAAGCACTCGAAAAGTCTGTGTAGATTGCATCCACCTGATTTCCGCTATCAACTTCTTGGGCTAGGTGTGTCACAAAAAAAAACAAATTTGTTTCAGTGGAGTGACCCTTTCGAAATCCATATTGATGATCGCTGATACATCTTTCTATATGATACGACAGTGCAGGATACACAAGAACTTCGAAAAGTTTTGCAAGGCATGACAAAACAGATATTGGACGGTAGTTGGAAATATTTCCAAGGTCATCTTTTTTGTGAATTGGTGTTATTCTCGCCCTCTTCCACTCATCAGCTGTAGCCACTTACCATCAGGTAGGCAGCCTGTTTGTATAGTTTACTAACATAGTTGTATAAAAAAACAATGAAATGACTCGACATACATACAAAACATGAAATAGCAAATAAAAAAAATGAAAATAAAACGAAAAAATAAAGAACAGAAAATAATCAAAATGAAAAAAAATGCGACACTGACATAGAAAAAAAAAATTATTATGGCTTTGAACAATATAAATTATATATGTATACACGATGTTTTAAAATAACCAAATAATAATTAATGAATGCTTCATCGAAAACTCATTATTAAAGTGGGTCAAATTTAACTTGCAATATTTCATTACAGACACCGGACAGGTGAAAGTAAAGAAAAGCCGGTAAAATTGCTCATTTTGCTTGTCTGAAGAAGCAAACAAAACTTGGCACCTACTTAAAAAGTAATCCTGCATGTAACATACAGTGCTTTTAAAATCACTATGTAACATTCAGTGCTAAATTTAAATTTTTTAACTCAAACACGTAGTCGCAGACGCGAGCAAGACACCAAGAAGTAGGTATTCCGATGAATCAGGTAAATTTAGGAAGCAAACTTCTAAATTGAGTCTAGGTGTGCCGGGAAACGCATTCACATTCACTAGGATCTGTGGTCCCGGTTGTTTGAGATCATATGAGCTTTTCATCGTACGGTAAAACATACTGAGTCATATAGCGTCTGTGACAGAAAATTATGTAATTATATTATGTTTTACGGCAAGTATAGACTTTCTATCGTTCGCCTGGATTGATTTTTTGATTTAAAATAATATTGTTTCTAACTGCTACCCAGTTGCTTGCAGTATAAAAAGACAGCAGATTAATAATCGTAAATATATTATCATAAAACTAAAATAAATAGGATAATTCGACTATGAAAAAAAAAACTATATGTCGAAGAGTCATGTGGTTCCCCGCTTGTCGGCTGAGATATCTCCTCCATATTCCCAAAGAAACACGCTTCCAAGAAAGATAATAACGCACACGGATAGTTAATGCACAGCTTAATTTAATTTCACTAATTAATTATCAAAATAAAAGATGATCACTTTGATTTTCACCGATTACTAAACGCACGTGGTGATCCCAGAGATGACGTTACACAAGCGACCGTTCGATTTGCTCGTCCCAAACTCAACTGCCCATGTCGCTCTGTCTACTCATCTGCCAATGTCAAATATGTCATTACATGACAACTCTGTAACGCCATCTCTGATTTCACCCAGGTACACTACCTGACGTGCCATTAACAGTCGGTAACATTACCGACATGTTACTAGATGGCGCTACTCTAGCCGTCACTAGGTAGCACCACTCCGACACGGCCATCCTGCTTGTTCACTCGTCCTCGAGTGACTCATCTGCAAGAGAAAGCCACAAGAGTAGTAACCGTTCCGCTCGGCTATTCCTGACAACATTTTGATTTCAGAGGAAACATGTTAAAATTGAAATCGCAACAGGAGCACAAGACAAACAGATGGACTAATTATTTAAAACAGTGCTTCTCCTCACCACATCATCCACTACTCCACAGCAGTAGCAGGCACACTCACATTATCCATTATCGTCATCTGACGACTGCACACACCTTGAGTAAGCACTCTTCATCACCTTCGGCCAATAACGGAATACCATACCATCAGAAACAATTCTGACAGCGCACACACCATATCATACCATCAGAAACAATTCTGACAGCGCACACACCATGTCATACCATCAGAAACAATTCTGACAGCGCACACACCATAAAAACAGTGTCATAGACACTCTTCGTTATTTCCGAAGCATGACGGAACACAACAAAACTGTTTGTCTTATGCTTACATAAAATAAATTTAACATTACCTACTTCCGGCACACTACCGCAAACGGCCATGAGCAGCTGTAAGTACGCCCTAAATCCAAGGCTTAGAGTTCATACCTGTCACCATTCAAAACCTCTGCCACTCCGAACGGCCCCCTATATTTTGCGTTCAACCCAGTCCAGCTACATTCCCCGTTTTGCAATAGTACAAAGTCACCCACTTGAAATTTTCAGAGCTGTGCCTTCGCATTGTCAAATCGGTCCCAAACAAATCACAAAGAGCGCTCCTCTCGATGCTGATCACAGCACGTTCTCGCACATTAGAGAGGTCAAGGCCATAGTCAGTATCGTCCACAAACATCAAGTCAAGAGGTCTGGACACCCCTCCTATTAACGGCTTCAAAGCACTGAATTCCGTGACACGATTCACTGAACAATTCAATGCCAATCGAACATCAGGAACAGACCGCCGCCAAGAGGCCCCTCCGCTGTTTTCCACAGCTGCCAACACACTTCTGAGCGTGCTTCTTGTGCGCTCCGCCCAGCAATCCGCTCGTAAACCACCGGTTGCAACAACATGAAGGTGAGGTGCAGAATTCGCGAAACTTAACACCGGCAAAGCATCCACCCTGGTCAGTAACAACACGCATGGGCGCGCCAAACAACGAAACACCACACTTCAGCGCCCTGACACTACCCGTCGCGTCAATAACTTTGGTGCGTGCGACACAACAGAACAACCTTAGTAAAAGTGTCGATCAACACGAAAGCGCACTCCTTGCGGTCACTACTGTCGCTCAGTCCACCCGCAGGACCAATATGGACTATGTGCCATGGCACCGCGATTCCAGGGATTTGGCGGAGCCGAGCCGAGCCCGTATCCCACCAGAATGGGACCCGGACACGCAGCGCAATCGCCAACAAATCTGTGATCATACTTTGTCATGGCTCTCAAACCAAAACAGATCCCTAACCTTTTCCAGGGCCCTCTATCGATGAACCCATGGGGTTGATTCGAGCTTTCTCTTAGAAGCTTGAAGAGAAGAACAGTCTGTCATAACTGTAAACTTTCGCCCGTGATGGCAATGCCCGAAATGTTCAACCGCGTCGACGACCACTAGAGTTTCCAACTAGTATGAATGGCATTTAGATACAGCGGCCGTCGTGCGTTGCTATAATAAGCGACGGCGTGACGTCTTCTTTCGTGAACCTGCATCAGTGCGGCTCCATATCCTATGGAGCTGGCGTCGATGGGTTTATCAGGATCAAACAAGGTAAGAATTGGCTCACTAGTTAATGTCGAAACAAACTTCTGCCGCACGGTCTTATGCTCCCCTGAGCATAAGACCGTCCGTCCATTTGATGATACCCTTGACAGGACTCGTTAATGCAACGAGAGGTGCCATAATTTCCGAAAATTTCGGAATGAACTGCCTAAAATATATCGCGAGGCCAATGAACTGGCGCAACTGAGTGACTGCCTCAGGGGGTGGAAGGGCTACTAATGCTTCAATCTTCTTTGGGTTGGATCTAATCTGACCTTTGCTGACTTCGAACACCACATACTCCACCGTTTGTTTCAGAAAGGAGCATTTTGAAGATAAACGAAAACCCAGCCTTCGTCAAAGTGGTAAGTACGGTTAGAACCCTATGCAAAGCCTCATCGATATCAGAGCCACCTTACACCAGGATATCGTCCGTATTGGCAAGCTCACCAAGAGCCTTTATTACGACACCCTGAAAAACAACAGGAGCATTGCGCAGACCGAATTAGGTTTTCAAAATGACCCTCCGAAGCAATGAACGCAGTCTTCTCAACGGAATCTGGATGAACTGGTACCTGATGATAGCCACTAACCTTATCTAAAGTTGTAAAATAGATGCTACCGTGCTGCAGTCCGGCAATCAAAGGCAGCGGGCACCCATCGGGCACCGTATTATCCTTAAGCTCTCCGTATTCCACGCACACTCGGTCTGAGCGATCCTTCCCTTTTACCAACAAGATGGGGCTCGCAAATGGGGATGAATTGGGGCGTATCACGTTAGTAGCGAAAAGTTCGTCAATTTTACCACGAAACACCCCTCACTCCTCCGGGCCCAGTCTATATGAACGTCGGCAAACCATTCTGTTAACCCTAACAGAATCATAGGCTCCACATTGGTGGAAGAATAAGGTGTACCAAAAATAAATTTATCTGAAAACTGTGTTAAAACTGAAAGAAGCTTAGGCCTGAGTTTGGAAGGAACATCAGTATCGATGTCGTTAAATTTCGTTATATCTGACTCTGTAACATGTAAAATTGTATGCGTTTGAGTTGATTCTGCATGAGGAATTACATGAGAATCAGCAGTCGATAGCACATTTGACTCTACACTCGAATCCACGTTTGACTCTACATTCGACTCTACATTGGACTCTACATTTGACTCTACATTTAACTCTACATTTGACTCTACATTTGACTCTACATTTGACTCTACATTTGACTAAGTATCAAAACTCGCACGTGTCTTTTTTTAAAATTAAAGAGTTTGAGGTCACATTAACAGCAATTCCGTCACAAAATTTCTCGACCGATCACTATATCGTGCTGAAGGTATTCATCTGGTAAAACGTGAAAAACAATTTTCAAAATTATATTATCAATCATGACAGACGCAAATATTTTAAAATTACTATTTACAGAAGATCGACCAATACCCGTCATAGTAACGACAGAATAAATACGCTCACCAAAATAAGCCAAAACTCCAGAAGGTGCGCCAACAACTCACAAGTCCACGCACCGCCGTCCACGGTCCGCCGCAGCACCCCCAGTGCTTGCAGCATCCCTGTTGTCCGACGCGAAACAGCGCGACGCAATGCGGCCAACCTTGATACACAGAAGACTTCTTCACAGCTTCTAACACGCAAGCAATGTCTCATTTTGTTGCTCCACTATTGTTTTCCACATGTTTTCATCGCTGTCCACTCTGATTTGGGGCTGGTTGCATCTCACTTCTGATGTCGAAGAGTCATGTGGTTCCCCGCTTGTCGGCTGAGATATTTCCTCCATATTCCCAAAGAAACACGCTTCCAAGAAAGATAATAACGCACACGGATAGTTAATGCACAGCTTAATTTAATTTCACTAATTAATTATCAAAATAAAAGATGATCACTTTGATTTTCACCGATTACTAAACGCACGTGGTGATCCCAGAGATGACGTTACACAAGCGACCGTTCGATTTGCTCGTCCCAAACTCAACTGCCCATGTCGCTCTGTCTACTCATCTGCCAATGTCAAATATGTCATTACATGACAACTCTGTAACGCCATCTCTGATTTCACCCAGGTACACTACCTGACGTGCCATTAACAGTCGGTAACATTACCGACATGTTACTAGATGGCGCTACTCTAGCCGTCACTAGGTAGCACCACTCCGACATATATATTATTGTATTCTTTACAATTTTAAGTGCAATTCGCGATATAGGTCATCGGTTATGAATTTACTAATGCTCGCTACCTTATCCCTACATATTATAAAACAAAGTCCCCCGCCGCGTCTGTGTGTCTGTCTGTTCGCGATAAACTCAAAAACTACTGCACCGATTTTCAAGGGGTTTTCACCACTCGATAGCGCGATTCTCGAGGAAGGTTTTAGTATATAATTTGTTAAGTTTTTTCTGTGTATTTATTTCTGTGTACATTTTCGATATTTGTTGAAGATGTCGGGAAAAAATAAATTAAGGCCAAACGTAGTTCGCGGGCACAGCTTTACAAAATAAACATGAACCGATTTCCAGACTACTAAAGTATGTTAAATGAAATTAGATTTACTGTACTATGGTATGTTAAATGAAGTAGTAATATATTTTACTGTAGGTACGCTGTTGTGTTTGCGAATATAAAAGATTCTAGACGTCATAATAATATGTAACATACGAATGTGTGCTCAGTCCACTTTACCTTAAATACTATGGGTCTGTCTTGCAGATAGTATAAGTTTGTATCGCTTGTCCGGTTTAAGTTTTTATATTAAAAAATCAATAAATTTCCAAATTTATTTCACTTGAAAAAGTTTTTACTTTTAATTTTTTTAACACTTACATATCTATGCTACGTTGTAACATAGACGAAGAATAATATATCATCTTTATATCATCCTTGGTTGTAACAATAACTGTCTACTCGTATCTACAATTGGCTAGATGACAAAAATTTTTTTTTGCTTTAATAGAAGCTCATTCATATAATAAACAGAAAGAAAAAATCGGTTTTCGAATAACTATAAAAATAACCAAGATATAAGTTACTAAAGATTTTTCTCCATCTCTTTCTAGCAAAACGGCAATTTACCAGGAGTTTATATGGCCGTACTCAACAATGACGTCACGGTTGATGTCGGATCTCTCTGTCTAATCGCCTTCAAATTAACAACTTAAAATGCTTGTATCTAATGTATTTCTAAGCCGATTTTAATACTAATTTCACAGGACTGCATCTTTTTCCGCGGTATTTTAATATTTAATGACGAAACATAAAAATTAGAATTCAGTCATCATTCCAATCACACAGTTTTCGCATGAAGTATTCCATGTAATGTAAGTGTTTGCTTAATATAGTTTGAACAATCATAACAATACAGTGGTAAAAATATGAGAGCAAAAATAGAATAACAAAATGGCAACAGCCCAGCAGGGAACTTTGTAGAGATTCATATGTAAATATTGTATTGCGGATTCAACGTTTGTAAACAGTATTTGAGGATACATGTGCACATAAGAAGAATATAAGGTTTTATCGTTTTGATATTATAAAATCGTGAACCGGATCTTATTATGAAATCTAGCGCCTTGTTAGCTTTTTTGCGATATATATTATGTAATAGTACATTATGATACGAGCGCGTTATGTCGGTTATTGCGTACGAGGCGATATTGTGCGCGAGCCGCAGGCGAGCGCGACAAGAAAGCTGAGTACGTAACGACCAATGCGCGCGTGTATCATACGACGTTTTTCAACACACTTGTGAGGAAAATAAAAGATCTTGTGGTATTAATATTTTTCTGAAAATGACTGCGCTTTTTTATCAATCTTCCACTGCATGAAAGTATCGTATGCTGTCAAGTATTTATCCTTTGACTTTGGCAACAAACTATTACTCGCGCTTTGCGCCTCCATAATTATTTCCGGCGGAGTTAATAATATGGATTCTGCTTCACTTGGACTCGACATATTTGTAGATAATCAATTATCAATTACAACAAAAAGGCAAAAAAAAATAAATAGCGGGAAAATGGCGCGCGCCTTTTTTTTTCGCGCGCTGCCCGGGCTTTGCTAAACTCTTCATACAGCCAACAAAAAATGGCCAAACAGCCAAAATTCAAAACTAAATAAACCGAATATTTTAGTTTTAAAAAAACAAGTTTGGTTGAATTTATAATAATTTATTTTAAATAATTATAATTATAGTTTTTAAATGTTTGTGTTTAAATGTCGTTGTTAATTTAATATTTAAGTAACCAGTAGTAGGCTGTTCATTTGTTTCCAATTGGCAGACGCATAAAGTCGTGTTAAAAAAAGTACTAAGCGACTAATTTAAGAATGCGTACTGGACATACATTTACTTTGCAATCTTGAACAAATTAGAATTTGTCGTGTTAAGATTACCACACTTGTGCGATTATGTAAAGTGAAAAGCACTCGTGTTTAATATACTGAATAACGGGTCTAAATGCAAGGTAATACCGCCACTTTACGAGCGAGTGTGTTGAAAATACGATTTTTATATGTATCATGAACAATCCCCAGGTCACAAATTTCGATAGATTTCAAATGATATTTAAAATCTATCGATCTGGGCTTACGGGTAAAAGTGATACTAAGACAATTTGATCCATTTAGGTAGTTTAGTTGGAGACGCGGTTTCAAATCCCGCCCGAGACGAATTTTTTTTCTTTATTGATTTATTCATATTTTTTACATTTAGTTCTATATGTTTATAGAAAAGTACTCCTCAAATCAGTTCAAATCCGTCTGTAGAAAACAGCAGCTATCATACTAGAAACCTGAGATTTTTACATCGTTCGCGTACTTAAAAAGTTAGTATGTTTGAAGTAAGTGTATATGTCATTGACGATACAATTAGTATTGTATCCTCAATGACACTTACTTCAAATCATCGCCAAAGTATGAAGTCACAATGACAAAGTACAAAAAATTACTATGTAAACTTTTGAAATAACATATTTTATTTGTAATTCCAGAGTATTACAGCTTATGGACTGGAATCCCAATTTTCATTATTGGGAAAATTGCGACGATTCTATGGAATTTTCTAGATCTAATCATAATATTGATAAGTATGGGACTCACCTCTCGGTATCGCCGACTCAATTTGTATGTTCATAGAGTTGTCAAATCTGAAAGGTCTTACAAAGCTTCCAAAAAGGTAAGAATGTTAAAGTATTTTAAGATTTGTTAAGTTATATTATTGGTTTTCATATTGATAACGCTAAGTAATTGTTAAAATCACAACACAATAAATGTCAACTATGCCTGTGGTGCGTCGGTGGCGCTGTGGCCTCGGCACTGGATTGTGCTCCGAGTGGAGTCGGGAGGCCCGCGATCGATCCTGCCATGTACCAATGTGTTTTTCGTTTCACGAATTTCATATGTACATTTATCTGTCGCTCCTACGGTGAAGGAAAACATTGTGACGAAATCTGTATTCACCTGCGAAATAATTCAAAGATGTATGTGAAGTCAACCAATCCGCACTGGGCCAGCGTGGTTTGACTAAGGCCTAATCGCCCTAACTAGTTAGGGCAGGCTCGTGCCCCTCGGTGGGGACGTATATGAGCTGTGATGATGATGATGATGATAACTGTGGTGTTGGGATGCTCGTTAAAATCTGAAGTTTGAGGTTGAATTACCAATGGGGCATAAATCAAAAACAATCTTATAACACTAAAAAGTTTAAAGCCTGGACATATTATGTCCAGGCTATAAACTTTTTAGTGTTTTATCTACACCCATTCTTTAAATCCTCCACGAAAGCTTTTGAAACAGCTTTTTGCCTACATTAAAATAATATTCAGTTTAATAATAGAGATTATTACCTCCGATTGAGTCATTTAAATCTCGTATTTTAAATACATAGTATCGATTCTCTTAGTGCCAAAAGGGTATTATTATCAAACAGTCTTATTCTAATTAAATAATTTGCGATATTTCTATAATTAAAAAAACCTCACACATACTTGTTTTACCGCCATAGGAATGTAATTCTTAAAAAAGAAATTAAGATAGGTAGATAAATAAAATAAACAGAGACTCTATTTCTCATCGTTTCCCACTATTATTATTAGATATTGGTACCTTTTATCTTGCAAAAGGTACCAATTTGAGATTAATTGAAAATTGAGTACCACCAACACCGTTAGATATTTATCTGTAGAAAAAAACATGCGAAATTGGATCTCCTTCTTTCTTTCTAGTGCAATCCATGTGACATTAGTCGGTTTCAGAATCCTTATGTTTAAACTGCAAGTACCAAATGAAATATAAAAAAAAACTCACTCGATTCTAATACATAAGATAAACCCACATTCGTATTTTATACGACAGTTGTATAAACAGTCAAAATTAAAAGCAATTGTTACTATTTCTGGTAACACAATAGAGAGGATAGATAAAAATATTCTATATCATTTTATTTTGCTCACAAACGTCTACTACTTATAGAAAATAGTTTTAAAAATCACAAATAAACAAATGAAAAGTTTGAACTTAATCAAGCTTTCGCAACTACAATCGTTTCACATCGGTTTTTCCTTTTTCCTTTAGGTATAACGGCGAACGCACAGAACGACTTTTTGTAGGCCCGATAAATCGATTAATTTTTCCGACCGACTCAACGCATACGTTTAATCACTTTGTCGGTGGCCGACTTTTTGTAGTTCGCGTGCGTTACAAGGTGCAAGGTAGAACTCCATTAGCCTTATTAATAAAAATTTAACTTTGGATCATCCTCGGATTAGTTACTCCGTGTTTTGTCTTACTTTGACATGACATGTGACAAGACAAAACACGGAGTAACTAGTCCGACGATGAACTAAGGAGTAAGAGAGAATATAAGGCCGCTTATATGATCCAAGGAGTAAATTTTTTATTAATAAGGCCGCATATTATGTTTCATTTTCCACCGTCAAAAATTCAGTCAGCGATAGTCCGTTGCGTGCGTTCGCACAAATTTTCACACTTTCAGATTGGCGTGGAGCCGTGCGTGCGGGGTCAAAAATGGCGTAAGATTCGCGAAGCTTACGCCCGGCAAGCGGCTCTCGTACGTATGGTGGACGCCATCATAGGCCCTCTGGTACTGGTCTCCAACGTGAACAACTTCTACTTCATATGCATCCAGCTGTTTCTTGGGTTTAAGTATGCTGTTGCTCAATCTCTTACTCGCTATAAGTGTAGAATGTAACGCAATTCCTTAACAGTCTAAATGCAATCCCTACCATTTGGGACGTTAATAGGGCCAGCGTTCTTGGGAATGCTTTTGTTCAGCAGTGGGCTAGTTGTTGTTAGCGATAACAAACTGGCTATTTTTCTCTAATTCAGTCTTGTTGTGTTATTGCATTAGAGATATTGTATGGCAGGGATGGCCAACTTGATTACGCCGAAGATTTGTTTTCTAAGCGAACTTTGTGTAGTCTACTAATTGTATACTTTAAGAAAATTACTCAAGTTTACATGTTTTACTTTACCACGCTCGAGTAGACCTAATGGCCGCAAACTGGTCGACGCGACGCGATTAAATGGTCATAACTGTCGGCGTATGGTTTTTTCCATATAGTTTTAAAATTATTTTATTGAACCTACAATAATCTAATAATCTAGTATGTTATTTTAATATTGTATTATATTGCTGTGTTCAGGGGCCTTGCCATGGTCACTTCACAATGCAAGTTTAAAACAAATTGAAACAGAGACACCTCTCTTGCTGCGTATAGCGCCATCTCGCTGTCAGTGCGGTTACAATATTGTTTTAAGCGATCATGGTTAGTTGGCTGGTTGGAAGGGTAAAACAAGCAGTGGAATTACTGGGTGCTGTGACTTGAACATCGTCGCAAGTTAGTTACGTATATTGGGATCCTTGGTTTACACACACTCATTCACTGTCTCTCTCTCACACACACACACACACACACACACACACACACACACACACACAGTCACACATACACAGACACAGTAACACACACTCATACCTACATATTTATATATTCTTATAGTGTAATCACTTTTTGCTTTTGGTCTCTTTAATTTAAATATTATTGTAATCATATTAAATTTTTCTTGATTGTCACCGTTTCGGAGGAGGGCGTTGATGCACACGTCACAGTGTTTTACACTATTGCGGGTATCATCGTTTTTCTTATTGCAATGTTAATATATTATTAATAATAACACTAACAATTATTAGTGTTATTAATAATAAATAAATAGGAGATGTAGATTTGAAAATCTTACATACATAATGTACGGAAAATCCCTCGGATTTCTGTCACATTCGTCGAAAATCATGTAATGTTTCTTTGTAATGTTTGTTTAATTAATTAATAAATAATAATCACCTAAGTATTATAAATTAAAAAAAAAAGAAAAGATTTCTAAGATAAATTGGTAAGATACCCAGCAATCTTGAAACTATTAAATACTATCTGTCCGGGCCTCTGGTAACGCATAATCTGAAAGTTCCTGAAAAGAGCTGTGAATCTTCGTGATGAGGGTCGACTGGCTCTGATCCCGCTGGCAAGGCGTTACAATGTATATTGCCTGCATTTCAATGAGCACTTCAAAAACTGTTTTACATAATATACTTTACATAATACGCAACAACTCCATCTCACTGAATTTCAATTGTCGTGTAAGATATTGTTAATATTACAATTGCCCTGAATACCTATTCGCTGCCGGCTGAACTGCATGACCCTATTCAATGGTAAAATACTGATCTATTTTATTTTACGGCTTACAAGTCAATTTGGTTAGAAGAGAACTGACAAAAAATATTTTATTTTATTTTATTTTATTTGGGATAACAAACAGTTATACATTTAAGAGTCTACAATATTTTCAATGTACAACCAACAACATTATCCACATATTAGCAAACTACAAATACGACCCAGTGTAATAGTAATTAATTTATTGGCAAAGGGGATAAGGAATATGCATAGAAACGGAATTCCAATTTCTTGATAACATGTCCAAAAATATTCAAGATCTTTACATATTGAGAAAAACGGTTCGATTTAGATTACAAGTTATTTAAAACATAGTGTAAATAAGTTCTCCATACAATTAAATGCTACTGTTTCCAATTCCAATATGTAAGACAAACGTGACCTGATTTTTGTCTAATTATGTATTGGAGACATAGAGTATACTCGCGCCAGTATATTCTTAGTCTGTGGTTGGAGAAGGCTCTGGGAGGATCCATAAGTGATTGCTTACCATTTCCGACATTGAGTAGAAGGAGAGGACAAATTAGCTAATAGGTAATACAGAAGCGATCTAAAAAACTAGGTTAGTTCTGTCTGACAAATGTTACATGTCATTTCAGTAAAAGTCACCGTGAGGCTATCAACTCATTTTACTATTTCATCTCCCTCGGCTGGCTCATTGTGAAGGCTTGCAGCGTCATGCTAGTCGCTGCAAACATCCACGTGCACTCCAAGGAAGCTATCAACACCCTGTGCTTGTGTCCGAGCGCAGCCTATAATATTGAGGTGAGGTAGTCGATTATTTGAAGTAAAACCAAGCCTCCGTCACTACGGGCTACTGCTCTGAAGTTGCTTCAAGTCTCTTTCTCATGCACATAAAATATACTAAGTTTATTTTTATTGTGCTTAAACGTATTTAGTGATGTGACGATATTCATCCATCACTTATAACTTATGTGGACAGACAATATAATTTAATTAAATTATAGGTATATTTCGACATTGCAATGCGAATCGTGCTGTGTTCAGAGCGGAGCTGAGAGTGCAAAAGCAGCTATGCATCGTTTATTAGCAACAACTTCGCTACCAATTATTGATCGAGCTCGTAGCACATGAGTAGAGAAACCGTTTCTCTACTCATGTGCTCGTAGCGACGTGAGCGTTAAGGCGCATAGTGGTCCTAATGACCTTGTTCGATGGTCACGTACTGATTACATAGGTGAGTGAGGAGAATATTTAAGCAAACCTTTACGCGTAAAATGAATTATTTGAATTAAAAATTAATAAAGGCGAATAAGAAAAATAAATAAAAAACCATCCGCTAGAATATTGTTCACTTTATTTATTGAAAACGAAAGTATATGATTTAACCTAATATTTACGACGCGATTAGATTTAAAGTTTTAAAATCGAGGCATGTTTGGGTCACATTTTAACCAAGTTTAATTAATTTATCAAAAAATTAAAAAGACCATCCTCTAAAGAATGCATTGAATAAAAACATATCTTTTTTAAAGATTTTTTATCCAATATTTATTAAGAGAACCAGTTTTTTTATGCAGTGATTTTTTTATGATTGCTATGCGCTACTATGCTCCATAGGAAGCAAATCAACTTGGATACTCAAAGTTTGGTTACTTAAAATGTCGGCTTTTTTCAAGTTCAATTGAGTGAACTTCTGTACGTAGTACTATTATCTATTCTGTGTTAAATATGATGAAATTAGGTAAAGGATAGGTTTGTACACATGGCAACACGTCAGACTACATACTGACCTCGAGACCACCTTTATGTAGCTCGTAATAGCGGCAGTTTTCGTAGGGCAACTGCAAAGCCTGACGTGTAGTCGACTTTACAATTTTAGACCACTTCGTTGTTTTCCAGCTGTCCAGGGGGGGGGGGGGGGGGGGGGGGGGGGCAATCGCGCTAATTTACGGTTCGAACGGACCGCCTGAGTTCAATTCCAATCCAGTTCTAATTACAATTCAACTTTGGACAAAATTGGTATCGCGCTAATTTCTAATGAGATAGTTGAACCGCAAGCGAAGCTGGATCAAATTAGGAAGAGATAACACACACAGAGAGAACAGAAAAGGACTGAAAAAAGCCAATCAACAATCCAAAAAAAGTAGCGTCGCATGAGCTTCGCTCGGGTTGCGTTCCAATCTCCTGTCAAATCATTACCGCGATACGATATGTCATAAAAGTTTTAGTTCAGTTGTAGTTCAATTTCAATCCAACAGTAATTGTATCGTGATTGGCCTCCAGCGCGTAAAAGGGTGCTCATGCTAACCTTAGGTCGAATTTCACCGACATTTAAACATAGGGGAACTAACAACCGTTTTTGACACTTATCGTATAAGCGAAATGTCAAAAACTTGTTTGTTAGTTAACTAATCGCCTGTTTAAATATTGGTGAAATTGGACCTTACTCTCATAAAGTGCAGCTCTCATTAGTTTTGCTGCGATGTTTCTGGAGCAGGCTTTTGTTGCTCTTGTTGCTGAGAGCGTGAGTGATTCAAATTAAGATTAACACCGATCGCTGAGAAATACTTGGTGTTGAAAATACACGTTTTCAACGTTTATTTTTAATTTTATTTGATGGTGTTATATCAGTTTCTCATGAACTATTAGATTTTTAGTATACCTACTATAGTAATTATTTTAAGTGTAAGTTTGCTTTATTTTGAACTAATTTTTACAAAATCAGTAAATAATATTTCTGAATTGGAAGTCGATATGTATTTATCAACAGTGAAAGAGGTCTATTTTGGCTTAACGATGTAATAGTGATCAATCCAGTTGAAATTTTTCTCAGATTGGGAAAATCTTAAAGACGATAAAAATTTCAATTGATTTTAATGTTGCTGAAAATTCTAACTTTAAAACATTTTTTTTAATACCTCATGTGATATCTCTTAGAAATCGAACGTTAAATTTAAATAGAATTTGGGAACTAATTACATTTAGCCCCTTCATATCCGCGGAGCGCGGCACTATAAGAAATACGTATTCTGGGCAGATAAACTCTGACATATGTTGTAGTTTGGCTTTTTGGGCAGGAAATATTTGGAATTGTTTTCCAATGTACACTTCTTGTCTTTTACATTTTCTGAGCAATTTTTAGCTTATTGTAAGTTATCGCTACCTACCACCTTTTCCCTGAAAATATCGTTCTAACATTTTAGAATTTAATAACAGAATTGAGAAGTGGTGAAATAAGTTTTTCATTTGTTTTAGGGAACTTGAAATTCCCTGAAATAAATGAATAAACTTATTTTAGGTAAATAAGATTTTCATTTATTTCAACAATTGTACGAATATTGGATCAAATATCAATGAGTATAAACTAGCAAAATAAAAGGGGTTGTCCGCCCAGACATCCGATTAGGTAATGTGAACAGCGTCAAATTAACTCATAGGCCAGCGAGACCCGACACGATTATTTTCCGGACTGGCAAAACACCGCGAATTTATTGTCGCATTTCGCAAGCTACCTCGAGTCTTTTCTTCACAGTACCTAAAGTCAAATGTCTATGATTAGTGCGTCCTACCTGTCGTCACTTACAGCGATGACAGATAGGACGGTGACGAAACGTGGACACTCACAAGGAGGCTAAATTCAAAGTCGCTCAGCGAGCTATGTTGGGAGTTTTTTTGAAGGATAAAAACCGAAACGAGTTTATCCGGAAAAGAACTGGAGTGACCGACACAGCTCGCAGAATAAGCAAACTGAAGTGTTAATGGGTTGGCTACGTCTGTTGGAAGGACTGATAGCCGTTGGAGCAGACGTGTTCTAGAGTGCGTAGACCATGAATCGGCAAACGTAATGGAGGACGTCCTGCGGCTAGGTGGACCGATGACCTAAAGAAGGCAGCGGGGATGGACTGGATGCGAAAGGCGGAAGACAGTGTGTTATGGCGCAGATTGGAAGAGGTCTATGTCCAGCAGTGGACTGCGATAGGCTGACTGATTGATTGATTGACACAAAATCAGTGTCAGACAAGTCTGAAAAGCTTCTTATGAAATCTGGGCCCACGTTGGAAATATACTACTAAAATAAATTACCGTAAATGTAAATTAAGTTAGATTCTCAAATCAGTTCTTTTAGTTGAGTTTTATATAACAGCGCATTTTTATCATTAATACAAAAAATGGCGTCTGGGTTCACCCAGCTGGACGGTTGGGAGTGGGGCGGCTTGCTTGCGTGTATTCTACCCTATTTTGGTGTGCAGTAAGTTCATTTTCAGTTAGGACGATTTCATTGGCGAATTTCATTGACTATAATGCATTATGTCCCTAAATTCAGCAATATTTTTTGCAATTTTAAAAACTGAATAACATGAATATTATTACTCCAAATTTTTTTTTGCATATTAATAATAGATTCCTTCCTAAATTTGCCATATTTTTTTTGATAATTAAATTTTAGTGGTATGTAATATTTGCGTCTACCTAGGAATTCTATTTTTTTTTACCAATAAAAAAATATTATCCCTGTCACCAAACTAAACGGGTATAAGTACTCAGTAGGTAACTAAAAAAATAATGTAAGCTTGATATAATCAAGCTATTGATGTTTACCTCACCAGAAGCAAAAACAAGCCGTTAACCAACAAGAAACAAAGGAAAGCTCATTTTTTTCTTGGGCGTCTCAATAAGGGTTGTGTTTTGTTTCAGGTAAAACGTCTGAAGTATCAATTAACTAATGACTATGTGGCGCTGAGTGGCATGGGGTATTTTTGGCTGGACCGGCATACCTTATTAGAGGTATGTGATTTACAACGTAGGCCGCATCGTGTATCTACAAATTCACTAATAACATGGTCTGTGAGTAAGATAAGATTTGCTCGGTAAGCATTTTTATTTTCTGATATTGTATTTGAAATATCAAACAGTAATTTTGCTAACCTGAACAGTGTTAACCTAAACATATCGGAATTTATTTATTATCCACCATAAGGGTCGTTTAGTCCGGGATCACTTTTGCGCCGCTACGGTCTCATATATATCGCGACAGCTAATAGTGGTCGATCAGACCTCTGTCTAAGGAGCCTATAAAAATTTTATCAAGTCCCGTTATACCGTTCCAGACCAGCGACGGATCAAAGATCATTAGAAAAAGACTGGAAAGTTGATAGGGCAAAGTTTATGTTGCAAATATTTCGAATTTGTCATAAGACTAAAATGTCAATTAAGAATGAAGAATTAATTGAATGTCAATTAAGAATGACGACACGTTTAGCGCAGAGGTCGAGTGATCACCTACTGCGCAACGGGTCGCGGGTTCGATTCCCGTACGGGACAAATGTTTTGTATGGCCTACAGAAATTTGTTCCCACCAACGACACAGGAGAAAATGCTAGTGTGGGTCGACGTTTTAAAAAAATAAAATAAATAAAAAAATAATTATCCACATCCAAAAGTTGCGCAAGTTACTAGGAAAATACATATTTTAAGTGGTTTTAACAATACATGAAAAGGGTGTATTATAAGCAAGACTTTATTCTCTCTCGCAGGTCGATAGAGAGTTAATACTTGCTCATAATAAAATTACTTCTGCCTTTACTAAGTTAGCTAACCTAAAACATTCTTCTGTTTCAGGTAGTCGGCAACATAATTAAGTATGAGCTAGTTATGATTCAATATGATAAATAAGCGTATCTGAAATAAAAATATTGAAATGGTAATAAACAAACTCCAAACAGATAAAATTTGTTATTTCTATATTTTTTATTCGGAGAATAACGAGTACAGTTACTTATTTAAGTTACTTATTAAGCAGGACTCAAATTCTGTGAGTTTTTCAGTTTGCTTTTCCATACAATTGCTTTCAAAAAAATCAGCTGTTCCACACAAATATTCAACATTAACTAAACCTAAATGTGTTGAGCACCTGATTTTTTCGCGATATAAATATTGATCCCATTGTAGAAATGTTTAAATCGACATAACTAAGCCAATTGACTCACCTATAGGTCACAGTCTCGCGTTGAGTCGATTGTTCTTGTCTCTTTCTCTCTCCGACCGTGTGTATGTGGCATTTTGGCATCCCTTAGCTTGATGCCGTGTACAAGCACCAGATACTTATTAAAGTTACATATAAGGAAATTTTCTTAAATTTACATTCCAAATAGCAAAAGTTATCTGCGCGAATAGAACTCCCTTTAGCGACACGTGCACATTCAACAAAATCCCGAGATTCGGGTGCACATCTTACCTTGTATCCCATTCGTAAGAGTGAGATGCAGCCCGACCATATGGAATAAGCATTTATAAGTGACGGCAGTGCCTGTCACCCATATAGGAGCACTACCTCCTGATGGATGACAGACACCAAAGACACACCGAGGAACTTGTTCACTCCCTACAATGTATCCCACTCCCACTCGCAGAATAGGGGGTGGATTTGACGGTCTCAACTATTGTAATCAGGAATAAGTATACCTATACAAACATCACACAAACCGTATAAATTGGGGAAAATAAGCAAAAGAGCGAAATATTATATAATGAATACTATTAATGATTTAGGCAAACAAAACTGCTGAATATACATGAACCAATCACACTTAATTTACTCATGGGTAAGGTAGAAGGCCTAACCTAACGGTTCGAACAAAGGAAAAGAATGGCTTACTAGACGGAGCAGTAATAAATCCGATTACATGATTAACGAAGAAACCTAATACTCCAAAATAAGCAGTTGCTGATATTGACAATACTGCTTGTTCTGTGAGTCTGCAATATGTAACTATCCCTATTATTTTGATTAATCTGTGAGCAACGCTATTTGTTTATAATTATATTCATGTATAAGAGGTTGATTTGATTTTGATAACTATTCATCCAGACGACTCTGATATATTCTTAGGGAAGAAAAAACAAAAACTATCCCTTTTTGTTACAAAATTAAAAGAAGTTACCACAGCTTTTTCAAAGGACACCGTGAGAGCTGTAGTTTTAATTTTTATCACTTCACAAATGTGTCGATCGATTTGTTTTTCGATTTCCCATCAGAAAAAAACTCAAGTACGAAATACCAAAATTACAAAGTTTTTCCAGCCCCAGGAGAATATTCAAAGCTGTCGAATGCATGCCGCTGACATTTGAAATGTATAAGGAGTTACAAAGGGAACTGGGATTATATTTCTAAATAGGTTGCCAATTTGTCCCAAGACTTTTATGTAATAAATAATGCTTGGGCCTAAGTCCATAATAAGCCAGATAGAAACCATAGAGCTTTTTGTCATATTCAATAAATACGATTTGTCGTAATAATGCTTTATTATTGTCGGGATTTCAATTTTCTTATTCCATTATCTCGGCGCTTAGCGGACCTTTGTGCTCTACCGTAATGTTTCATTGTCGTAATAGCAATAATCTGTTGTGACGAGAATTACTAGTTAACGTTCTCCATTATTCAGATGTTCCTCGATCATTTAAAAAGCGCCTTTCGATTTAAGGCGAGGAATTTCCACGTGCAAGCCCATATGTTCCGCACTTCACACCGTTCATTTGTACATGACGTTAGCGCTGAGACGCGGCCACTGAACAGTCGCCAACATCATGTGCCGCACAGTAAAAATATAACAGTACAACAAGGACGTTTTATATCGTATGCAATATACTTTTTGCTAGGTTACAAATAAGTATTGATTTATAAACTGAGGTAAGTACCTACAGTAATACAACCAATAAAGATACAGCTTTATGACTTCATTGCAATTTTTTATTGTATGTAAATATGGACACTTTTTAATTGTTGCATTACATAGTATTTTTATTTCACAAACAACCACGTGATTTTTTTAATAACTTAAGTTTAAAAAGCTTTTATTTGCCAGTGACGTCATTGTACTCGTCCACCATTATAATACCGATACAAACATATATTTTATATGAAAGACGTAAAGCAATTATCAATAATTAGCGACTTTTTCAAGATTCATAATAATTAGACCGTTTCTTCACAATTTCAAAGGTTTTAAATGTTTCTATGATGTGTTATTAATAAAATGTAAATTCAAATTTTATGCATATTTCTTTTGTGCAGTATGGAATGCATCACTAGAATACAAGAAATGCTCGATTAGCTAGAAGTAGTATAATATATAGTATATAGATTAGCTAAGAATATGACCGACGCGGCGGCATATATTATTATACTGTTAAATTTTTTTGTTTGACTTCGACGGCTATTCGGTGTGATTGAGATATAGTAGATTGTTACACCGAGCGCTAAGTGACTTATTAATGCCCGCGGATGTTTGGTGCACGAGCACTTGCTTGAGGGCACTAATAACCCGAGGGCATTAATAGCTCACTTACGAGGTGCGTAATCTGCTTTTCCTTCGACTTATTAAAAAATAATAAAAAACTGAAGTTGACTGTAGAAAAACTTATTTATTTATGACAAAAAAAAATACAAATTGTTCTTATTAAAAAACCAAACCTTATCTTGACGGTGGTGACGGAAGTGGAAAATCCACAAAAAAAACTCACTGTCATGTACACCACAAAACCCTTATTTCTTGCCGTCAACACGAATGTGCACCAAAAAACACCACTTTCACTGCACAATATTCACTCGAATACAATTTTTAATTTATTAAAATAAAAGCTAACCTTCGCCATTAAAGCCTCTCTTTTTTAAATAAAATTGGCTTTGTAGGGTCCTATCTAACTTGTTTTGCGCATGTGTATTTTTTGTGACATGTTATACAACCACTCAAATCTCTTTGGAAAAATGCCTACATTTTGTATGAATTGTAATTTCTTGTTAAATTAGAAAAAAAATCAACAGGGCAATTATGTTGAACGGGTCATTAATGAAATTTCATACAATACTACTGCCGTTTTCCAGGGTAGTAATGTATTACTTAGTGTTGCCTTTTCCGATGATTAGAGTAAAATTAATAAGTAGTTTGAAGAAAAATATTTTAAAAGATATATGTAGGTATTTTAATACAGTACTGAATAAATAAGTACTATAACTTATTTCGCTTACTATTCGTCAATAAAAATATTTTAATATATATATAGGTATTTTAATACATTACTGAATGAATAAGTACTATAACTTATTTCGATTTGATTTGTTAACCGACTTCACTGACTTCACTAAGTTATGAGGTAACCTCATAGCTTCGTCATTTATTAACTGATTTTCAAAATTCTTTTTGTATTCAGAAAAGTATACCCCCGAAGTGGTTCCATGCCATCAAGTCAGGATCTAGTATTAGAATCCCAAGAAAATCGAGAGAATAGGCACGTCCAACGTCTTTCCTGTTTTTTTCTGAAGCTATTCAGGTATTTGCGTCTGATAGACATCATCTCAAGGATTCTTCCACTATGCTGAGCTTACGATGGATCCTTAACTTTAAGGAGTTAGGGGGTAGATTTAGATATAAAAGGTACGTATTGACTCTCAGTTAGGTATATTCTTTCAAGTTGACTTAGAGAGCAATTATTAATTTCACGAAAAAAATAAAAATATTTTTTTTACAAAAATACCGACACCACTTCAAAATAAAAATGTAATGTTGTGTGTTTTTTTTATTGCTACTAAGTTGGCAAATAAGCAAACTGCCCACCTGATGGTAAGTGGTAACAGTCACCTATAATACATGTGATTCCTGTGCGATTCGCAGTAAAACTGCAAGCCCCACAAGAACCACAGTGTACGTTTCCAACTTGTGACATCAGATGTAAAGTCACGGTACCCAGTAATTTCAGTGCCATATCTTACCCTTCACACCGGAACACAGCAATACAAGCACTGCTGATTTGCGACTTCATGATGTCCACGCGGTATTGGCGTCGTTTTCTAAGCGTCCTTGGTAGCTCGAAAACTTTTGAGACTTTTCCGAAACCACCTCGGCCGATCAGGCGGCGTACATCGAAAACATTATTTTTTCACACTATCTGGCTATTTTTATCCTTGCTTAGCAAGCATCAAAAACGATAGTATTTTTGTTTTTAATTATATCCCAATTTTTGTGACAGGTATCTCTGGCAGGTATGTCATCATATTATTATTAGATGAATTCGAAACAAGCTCAAACCTGTTTCTGATGTGCTACCATCATCAACGCTGGCTGCGGGTTGGTCGACTTCACACACAACCTCTTTACATGTGTGTGCAGCGGTCGGCGCGCCGGCGCGCTACTTACTGGTAGGTATTTATAACGCTGCATTGCGTAAGTCACAGGGGCGTGCATGTACTAAACAAGATTATCAAGAAGAAAGCCACAAATCGCTATGAATATCAGGCAACCGTATTAGTCTCTAAGCAACCTGGTTTTAAAATATTAATTAATATTCTACCACCTTACGCCTGTAAGAAAACTCGGGAGGCACTACACAGCTAGCGTTCTTTAATAATGGTTGGGGTGTGTGTACATACAAGGATTAAATAATTTAGTTAATTAGATTCTTGGTTGAAGATTTTTGTGACGTGTGATGTTTTTTTTTGACGTCAATAATTGCCTGTAAAGGTCTATATTGAATAAAGATTTTTGAGTTTGAGTTTGACTAAAATACCCTCGAAATTCAATCCTCAATAATGTGGATGAGATTTCGTTTTGTCTTTCATTCGTTCTAATGCTTAGACATTACTCAAAGACAGATCGAAGTACTTAAGAGAGTATATTTTATCTATGTGTGTATATGTATTTTACTATGTAGTTAATTAAGATAATGTAATTTTAAAATATATTACAACAATAAAAAAACAAACATTTCACAATACAAGATCTACTTTCAAATACTTTGCAAAAATCATATTTTTTCTTTTAGTTAACGGCCTATCTCGAATAAAGAAAAGCAATTAAGGAATCAATAGCAAAGTTTTGGCCTACGCAGCTTCTGATAGCGACTCGCAATTGTTCGAGCGCAATCATTATAATAGTCTTGTCGTCTCACGGCTCAATAGATACGTAAGGGGCCGTTCTTAACCCTAAGTCAGTTATCAGCATCCCTAACCACAGAGGGTGTTTAATTGTCCCCGACACTCCCGTATGATGAAAATCCAACAATGCTGCTATACGAGACACTAAACTAGTGTTCGAATTAAATTTGACAGCAACTTTGCAACACGGTTTAGAATTACTACCTACCAATAAATTGTCGAGGCCATCAAATCAAACTTGTGTAAATAATTAAAAGTGTGTTCAAATTGTTGCGTTCTCTAAAGAAATTTGATTAACGCGAGAAGATAAATTGTTTTTAGAAGTTTGCTGTTGGTTGTTGAAAGTTGAGCTAAGGACATCGTGCAATTAAGTAGTCGCGAAAGTTTTATTTTGCTTAAACAGTTCTTCTTTTCTTTGTTAGTCTTTATAATCAATAAGTGTTCCAATGGTTACCTTAGCTTTTTTTTTCAGTAGATTCATCAAGTTTTGCATATGAAATATTTGCAGAGCTAATTTTTTTTCTAACTTGTTAATTTCTCTTAATACACCAAATTTGCCTATAGTCGCCATGTTCCTGTATACGACTTGCAAATCTAGAACCCCCAATTACGTTGCTATCTTGTGACTTGAGATGTCAGGTCACAGTACCTGATAATTTCGCTTGCCGTATATGTATAGTAAAAAACCGGTCAAGTGCGTGTCGGGCCACGTGCAGTGTAGGGTTCCGTAGTTGCAAATGCCAACTTTGAGTTCACACTCACACCTCACAACACGTTGCCACAGATTACTAAATACGTTGCTATTAAATTAGGCATTATTATTATTATTGCAATGATTTTATATTTCCTTAACTTCACGTGGTTCATAAACTTATATTCAGTACTAATTTTCAATGACATTTTACTTTTCCGAGTACATTTTATAAGTTAGTCGTCTATAACTTTTTAGTTTGTACTTAGTACTCAACTCTGATAGTTTTCCTTTAAACTCGTTATTATACTACTGTTGTAATTTTTTTCACGTGTCAATTTTTAAATTTTCTGCTGTGTTGCTTAGAAATAATAAAATGTCAATGTTACGTTATACTTAGTTTACATCTTGTTTTTTACATGTTTACACCTTTAACTTTTTATGTGTCACGGGTGATGTAGCGTCAACATATTATGATATAATAGGTACTTTAGTCCCGAGGTTGATCTTGTATCTAGGGCAACACACGCTCTCATTTACATAAAAGATGTACCTAAAATATTTATAAATAATGCTCTAAGTAATATCACCGTCACGCTGGTTGTTTGATTTCTATCCAGTTACGAGGCAAACTAGCATAGCACCATTGTGTATAGAGTATGCGACGTACAGATCTTAATATATTCATTTAATTCTTCTGGTGATATTAGTGGTGACATTCATGTGCCCATATCTGTGTTGGGAACATATTACTTATCCGAAATTTACTTGTCCGATTTACATTTGACTGAAAACGCCCGTCACCTGTGGGAGAGCCATGCTTCGGCACGAATGGGCCGGCTCGACCGGAGTGATACCACGGCCTCACAGAAGACCGGCGTAAAATAACGCTTGCGTTGTATTTCGTCGAGTGAGTGAGGGTACCGGAGGCCCAACCCCCCTACCCCCCCTATGATGGCGCAGTTAAACAGATTGTTACCCCAGGAGGGTACCAACTGCGCTAGCGTTGGAGAATCCCTCTCTGGACGTCCACTTTCAGGACGCAATATACCTGGGCGTGGACGCCTAGGCCGCCCCTTGTATTCTGGGGGGGGGGGGGGGGCAAAACCGCGCTCAAACATACCTGGGGCAAGAGCAAACCCACGGCACCCCCTGCCACACTGACTGTGGACTTTTGCAACATCAGGGGACTTCACTCCAACCTGAATGCTGTCCACCACCACCTCGAGACAGTAAAGCCGGCCTTGCTCTTTTTGACCGAGACACAGATATCGTCTCCGGCGGACACTTCTTACCTTTCCTACCCAGGGTACGGACTGGAACACCTCTTCGCACCTAAGGCCGGTGTGTGCGTGTACGTCAGAGACGATATATGTTCTCGGCACCTCGGTCACCTTGAAAGTAGGGACCTCTCCACCTTATGGCTCCGTGTAGACAGCGACGACCATCCCCGCGCCTATTCGTGCCTCTATAGGTCCCATAGCGGTGATACCGAAACCGACCGACTCATCGAGCACGTTCAAATGGCTGCAGACTTTGTGCAGCAGCAGATCCCACTCGCAGAGATCGTGATACTTGGCGATTTTAACGCTCACCACACCGATTGGCTCGGTTCAAGCAAGACCGATCATGCGGGGAGATCTGTTCACGCCTTCGCTCTTGCATATGGCTTGACACAATTGGTTACTAAGCCCACGCGAATTCCTGATGTGGAGTGCCATGAACCTTCACTGTTGGATCTTCTGCTGACTTCTCATCCCGACGGCTACCTCATATCTATCGGCGCCCCTCTTGGCTCCTCAGATCACTGCCTCATTAGGAGTTCGGTGCCACTCACGTGCTTGCAACGACCTCGAGCTGCACGTAGTCGCCGTGTGTGGCACTACAAGTCAGCAAACTGGGATGGGATGCGGTCCTTTTTTGCGTCCTACCCTTGGAGGCAGGTTTGCTTTATGCCGGATGATCTCAACTCCGCCGCTGAGTCTGTTGCTGATGTGGTGTTGCAAGGTATGGAAATTTTCATTCCATCCTCAGTTATCCCCATTGGTGGCAGATTCCAACCTTGGTTTGGTCAATCCTCCAAAAAGGCTTCAAGCTGGAAGTAGGAAACCTACCAAGCCTGGGTAAACGCGGTGACGTCTCGGGATGGAAATACCAGCGCTTTGAAAAAGCAGTATAACTATGCCTCCAGATCCTTCAAAAGGGACATTGCAAGAGCGAAGTCGGAGCACATCAATAGAATTGGCGAGAGGCTAGAGCGTCTTCCTTCGGGGTCTCGTGCGTTCTGGTCTCTCGCCAAAGCTATTCAGGGAAATTTCTGCATGCCATCTTTTCCACCACTGCACAAGGATAACACTTCGTTAGCCCATGATGCTAAAGAGAAAGCCGATCTTTTAGGGAAACTCTTTGCATCCAACTTGACCTTGGATGACGGGGGACAGGAACCACCGACCATACCACGGTGCACGAGCTTAATGCCGGATATTCGGTTCCACCAAAGCTCAGTGCGTCAAGCACTAATCACCCTAGATATCCACAAGTCTAAAAACGTGTGCTCCAGAGTTGGCACCGGTTTTAACGCGACTATTTCGGCTCTCTTATTCATCTGGCGTAGTCCCATCCTCATGGAAGACAGCTTTAGTGCATCCGATCCCTAAGAAAGGTGACCGCTCGAATCCGACCAACTACAGGCCGATAGCTATAACCCTTTTGTTTTCAAAGATAATGGCATCACTAATCAACCGCCAGCTTCTCCGGTACCTAAAGGATCACCAGCTGCTCAGTGACCAACAATACGGCTTTCGTAGGGGTCGCTCTGCTGGTGATCTTCTTGTTTACTTGACACATCATTGGGCAGAGGCAATTGAAGCGAAGGGGGAGGCACTGGCAGTTAGTTTGGACATCGCGAAGGCCTTCGATCGGGTATGGCACAAAGCGCTCCTCTCAAAACTTCCTTCATATGGGCTTCCCGAGAAATTATGTGGATGGGTCACTAGCTTTCTAGCAGACAGAAGCATTAAGGTCTTGATTGACGGTGAATGCTCAGACCCAATGTCTGTAAATGCTGGTGTCCCCCAAGGATGTGTGCTTTCACCTACACTATTCCTTCTACATATCAATGATATGCTGCAAATCAGCAGCATTCATTGCTATGCAGACGACAGCACGAAAGACACCTTCTATAACGGCCGTGCGAACTCTTCTCGGGAAAACGTCATTGAGTGCCGGAATAAACTTGTGTCTGAAATCGAAACTTCATTAGAGAAAGTCTCTAACTGGGGTCGACTTAATTTAGTCCATTTCAACCCCTCAAAGACACAGGTTTGCGCGTTCACCGCAAAGAAAATGCCATTTGTCGTATCTCCTCGCTTTCAGGGCATTCCCGTAACTGCATCAGCCAATATTGGGATCCTTGGTGTCGACATATCGAGCGAAGTCCAGTTCCGTGGCCACTTAGAGGGTAAAGCTAAATTAGCTTCTAAGAAGCTTGGTGTGCTCAATAGATCGAGACAGTATTTCACTCCGGCGCACCGCCTTCAGCTTTACAAGGCGCAGGTTCGGCCTCATATGGAATACTGTTCTCATCTTTGGGCTGGGGCACCCCAATACCAACTTCTCCCACTGGACCGCATTCAACGGAGAGCGACTCGAATCGTCGACTGCCAGGAAATTTCAAATCGGCTTGATACCTTGGCGCTGCGTAGAGATGTCGCTTCGCTATGCATCTTCTATCGTATTTATTACGGGGAATGCTCCAAGGAATTGTTCGGACTTATACCTGCCGCCTCTTTCCGCCATCGTTCCACGCGGCAAAAAATCCATGCCTATCACTTAGATGGTTGGCAGTCCACAACTGTGCGTTTCTCTCGAAGTTTCCTGCCTCGCACAGTCAAACTTTGGAACGAATTGTCGCCTGCGGTATTTCCGGACCGATACGACCTTCAAACTTTCAAAAAAAGAGCGTATTCCCACCTCAAAGGCCGGCAACGCACTTGTAACTCCTCTGGTGTTGCGGGTGTCCATGGGCGATGGTAATTACTTACCATCAGGTGATACGTCTGCTCGCTTGCCCCCTATCCCATAAAAAAAAAAAAAATACGCCTGACCGACGTCGTTTTTACTATATGTATTCTTTGCTATATTTTTGGAGCATGGAAATATCGTTTGACATAAGTATCAGTTTACCGATTTTCGAAATATGTTTTTTACTATTTAACCGAAGTCTCTTTTTTTTACTTTTTTCAATTGGCAAATGATTTTTTTTACATATTTTTATTTCCACAAAATAACATTTTTCCGAAAATTATTAGGTTAAAACTTGGCAGATTACGGAGATTATAAGTAAGGAGGGTACATTGTAATCACACATCAAACTACATGTTTAACTTTTTTAAATGAGAAACTTATGGGATATCACTGTAGGTTAGTTTAGATTAGACATTGTGACCTCCAAACTGCAAGCTTGTTGATTTGTTTGTATACTAGCAATCTTCCTGTCTGTTTGCCTGCTTGTCTGCATGATCGGGGGTGCAGGGGGCGCAGCCTCCTTGCTCGGGGGGGTCGGGGGGCGGAAGGAGAAAAACTTATGGGATATCACTATAGGTGAGGTTAGACATTGTGACCACACACAGCGGAGCATCGAATTACATGCTGCATGCTAGCTTGCAAGCTGCAGGCTTGCATGCTTGTTTGTTTCCTTGTATGCTAGCAATCTTGCATGCATGCTCATTTGTTTGCTTGCTTGCTTGCCTGCATTAGGTGTAGGGGGTGCAGCGGCTTCGCAGGGGGAGTCGAGGGACGAAAACCCCCTACACGGAAAAGTACTTATAGGATAACACTGTAGGTTAAGCTACACATTGTGACCACACAATCAAACTGCATGCTGCTTGTAGATTAGGGGTCGGAAATACTGTGCTCAAGTTTTCGAGGCGCTATAAAGCAGTAGTGTAATGAATGTTCGAAAACATAATACTTCGAACAAATGTTGATTAGGCTGAGCATAACTTGATATAAAGGTTTTCGACCAAACGAAACGTCGGAGTAACGAAAAGAAAACGAATTGATAACAGATCAACAGTGGCAAACGTGATTTTGACGAAGTAATAAAAGCGAAACAAAAGTTTTCTGTTAAATGAAATTCGGTGAAAAAAATTTCGATGTTATGATAGGTAACCATCTGTGTTATTTCCTAGATCTATAATAACTTCTATTAAAAATAAGACAAAACCGTTCCCTGCTTAGGGTAGTGTATTAGTCCTTTAACTCACTAACTTCGACTACCAACCCAAAATTGTCATTTGCAAGAAACTTTACATCAGGTATTCCCAAAGTGATCGATATGATTCAAAAATTAAGCCCATGATCGCTTATCATTTCGAGTCTACAAAGCAAAAATTCACACATCAATGTTACACAACCATGATACTGCGCAAAAATAACACTTATACGTACCATGGTATCTCTACTGGTAGAAATGAGTGAAAAAAAAAACACTTATGGCCAATTTCATCAATCTTGTCTTATCTAGTAAGTACGTAGCTGCGAGCACGCTGCGAGCCGTTCGCCCGCGGAGCGCAGTGCTCGCATGGACACGCCGCCGGTTGGCGGTTTTTGCGAAAACC
The DNA here is from genome assembly GCA_963935595.1 of Schoenobius gigantellus. Classification (NCBI taxonomy): domain Eukaryota; kingdom Metazoa; phylum Arthropoda; class Insecta; order Lepidoptera; family Crambidae; genus Schoenobius; species Schoenobius gigantellus. The sequence goes on along the minus strand of OZ012544.1, from coordinate 10,208,403 downwards.
ATGGAGTGGACAGAAGAAAAAGTTTTCAATTTAACTAAATGTTATCGAAATTGTCCGATGTTGTGGGACCCTAAAGACAAAAATTATTATTTAAAAATTCTTATGAAATCGCCGCGAGCACTGCGGGCTCGTAGCTCGATATGCAGTAACCATGGACGAGGCGTACACACTTGTAGATTGCTACAGTATCAGTTATATTACGTGCTACACCACTAAATGAGTACGCGACTTTAGCTTAGGATGCTCGTGGCATGTTGTCACATTCTTTTCATTAAAGACAAAAAGTGACAGCATACGTCTTAGGAGTTTCCTAAGCTAAGGTTGATTAAATTGGCCATTAGATCCACCTACTGATTTTAACTTTAGGATCATAAAATCACTCTAGCGGCAGTAGTTCCACGGATAAGATTAATTTCTCTCTTGACTTTTGTACATCCCTCCTTTTGGCAACAAACCTTTGTTCCTCCTTTTTAACCGACTTCAAAAAAGGAGGAGGTGCTCAATTCGATGCGTATGTTTTTTTTTTCTTTTTTGTGTGTATGTTACGCGGTTACGCCGTCAGTTGTGGACCGATTTTCAAAATTCTTTTTGTGTTCGATAGAGTATACTCCAAGGGTGGTTCCATGGTCACCAAAGTCAGGATCTGATGATGGGATCCCATGAAAATCGAGGAAAACCCTTAAATTTTAAGGTGTTTCCAACGTGTTTTGGGTGTATGTTACGCGATTACTCCGCTAATTGTGGACCGATTTTCAAAAGTTTTTTTGTATTCGATAGAGTATACTCCTAGGGTGGTCACCAACGTCAGGATTTGATGATGGGATCCCATGAAAATCGAGGGAAACGCTAATTTAATTAAAAAGTATTAAATTAGGGTTTCTTTCACTAAAAAGATTTCATTCACTAAAAAGTTAAAAATAAAAAATATTTTACAAAAAATAAAAACCGACTTCAAAAACACTGAAAAGTTAAAAATTATATAAGAATAGGTACAGACATCACACTTCTATATTGAAGTCGGTGCCAAATTTTAAGACTTTCTAGGAGATCATCGTTTGGCACCGATTTCAATATAAAAGTGTGATGTCTGTACCTATTCTTATATTATTTTTAACTTTTCAGTGTTTTGAAGTCGGTTTTTATTTTTTGTAAAATATTTTTGTAACAATTTAATATTTTTTAACAGAAAAGCCAGACCTTAATTATAATTACTTTTACTATTTACTATAGGTATAAAATTACATTAACTTTTTAATATAAACAAAATTATCTTTAGAGATAATAGAGACCAAACGCATGTCTTTTGCTGTCTTAATGTGGAAAGCATATATAACTACAAGTATATCCAGTTCCTTGGTCGTTGAGGAGTCCAGATGAAGCTCACATCCACCATCGGCGTTATCGTCACTTATCATCAGGTGAGATGAAGGCCAAGAGCTTTCCTGTGGTATGTAAAAAAAGCTATCTCCAAAAACTTCCTTACTTTCTGTCTTCGCTCCATGTAGGTATCATTTAAAAGCCAATGACTTGAAACTTTACACCCAGGATGATGTTGACAACATAAGTTAGACTATTGATATAGCCAATCTATCAAGATCTTAAATCTATCAAGAGTTTGTCTGAACAGTTTGGGATCTTTATAAATACAAAATGCCAGGCTGTAATTATTGGCGGTTCCAAGATTATGTTAAGGAGTTTATGGACTCTTTATTAATAAAGAACTAATTAATTAAGAGACTAGCAATGATAGTATGCACAAGAAAACCAGGCGAACCGAGCGAGCATCGTATCACCTCTTTTCATACTTACGTTCACACCGCCAACTACAGAGCTAAGCTACGTCAGCGATGCGAACGAAATATCCAACGATTCCAGTGAAGCGAAGTTAGCTCTGTAGTTTGCGGTGTGAACCAAAGTATGAAAAGAGGTAAAACGATGCCCGCCCGTTCGTTCGCTCGTTCGCTAGCCTGCCCTCCCAGGTCACCCGCCGATGTGAACCACTCGCCGAAGTTTCGCTTAGTTATAGTTTCCATCGCTTCGCATCGCCGGCTAGCCCGCTCGCCCGCCCGCCCGCTGGCAATGTGGCCAGCCCCACTAGACAAGACGCATTTCGGTAATCGCTAACGCAATCGCTAAAAGGAAAATGTATGCGATTTGACATAAGCCCTCGCTTAGCTTTCGAGCACAATTGTCAAATCTCATACATTGTCCATTTAGCGAGTGCGTTAGCGATTATCGAAAGACATCTTGTCTAGAGAGGGCGCTTTAAGCGAAAATAAATTACCTTAGTACACTTGAAATAATCAGACGTCGTCAAGCACCTTCTTTGTTTGCGATCGCGACCCTAAGATAACTGAGCACTTATATACTAAACTTGTCTGTCCAGTGAATCTTAAGAGTTCACACAATAGACTTAAGGAAACATTTGTAGGCCGAGTGGAGCCGTTCGCACTTTGTATCTAGATAAAATAATTGGAGTTTTCTTTATTCTTTACTACCTTTCGCCCCGCTTATTCAAATCTGATGAAAGGATACTGTGCTAGTAGATTTATTTCTCTCGATCCTGAAGCGACCTGGTTTAATAATATCTCTATTTGTTTCAGTTAACAACAGATTGTGTAATATGTTACATTTTTCTTTTATTTCAAAGTATTTAACATTAAGAACTTTAATAATTTTATTTACTAAGTATTAAATATGTTGTTTTGCTATTTGAGAATGATTTGAATAATTAATGTTATTCTGTCATAACTGTACAATTATTATACATATAGAGGGAGACTCAATACTAGCGTTAGCTGTGCGGATTTCTCTACATAATATATTTAGTATTTTGTTCCGGTTTGATTTGTAAAACAGGCGATGAAATTACTGGGTATTATTGTAGTGTTCTTTTCTTGCTAAATTACCGAAATATATTGAAATTTACATTAGGGAAAAGAAAACAAAATTATTCCTTAGATTATTACAACAATAGGCTTTATTCTTGTACAAATAGTTCACTTACTTATGCATATTGTTATCAAAATAAACAAAATTCCTTAATGCCTATAGCAATACTAAATTATCAAATCAATAACCCTTAGCGGTAACCTACAAATCTATACCAACCAAGGGCAGGATAGTTCAGGCTTGTTTGATCACTACGACGAATTGGGTACAAAAATTATAAAAAGGGGTAATGAAGTACACAAACTAATTATAGTTCTTTTTTTTCTATTTCTTTTAAATGAATTAGTTTCAACATTTGAAAATTCACTCTTTGGAAGATCTTAGACGTATTATTGATTTGATGTTCGTGTCTAAAATTTAATAATAAAATCGACTGTCCCCATCTATTTAATACTCGTAAATTTAAAATCCGCGTTCCATTTCGATATTCTCACAATAAAATAACCCAATTTACCTTTTCGAAAATCAGTTCTTGGCTTCAACTTTCCCATTTCAAGACTCAGCAAGCTGGTATATGAGTATAGTACCGAGATTTATATTTTTGTTGACTCACCAAAACAGGATTCGTTTATACATTGTTGAATCAATTAATGATTGATTGATTGAGCAATGTGTGAACAGATCCAAATAAAGAAAGGTAATCTTTAAAAGTAACTAGTTGTAAATTATAATTTTACTCATAATATATTGGTGTAAACAAATGTTGGTAAATCAATTTTAAAAAAAATAGTAAGCCTTCCCCAGAGCGGTGTTTAGTAGATCGTACCTTCGACTAAGATTTCTTGCGACCACGGGTCAGTAATACTGTATTCCAGTTTCTCAGTTTCTTAGTTGTTTTTATATGTATTTTATTTGTTCAATTGCACAGAATTCCTTCTTGTTATTAGGTTACTAGCTTCCCGCTCGCGGCTTCGCCCGCGTTATTATTGTTTTTCCGTGGGAATTTTCAATTTTCCCATAGGAAAAATAATTTTGTAGCCTTTTATATAGCTCGTTTAATAAATTTCATTGAAATTGGAGCAGATTTTAAATGTTTTCCATAAAAACTTTCGACCTTTATTTTGCACACTATTTTTAAGAGCATGAATCTCAAGTTTTATCGAAATCGTTGCTAATTTAAAGATTTTTCCATACAAACTTGCAACCCCTATTTCATCCCTTTAGGGTTAATTTTTTTAAATCCTTTCTTAGTGTGCGTCCACATTTCGAATTAAAACAACTGTTCAAATTTCACGTTTCTACCATTAGCGGTTACGGCTGTACGTGCGTCTATAAATGGGAACTTCTCCTTTTATATGTATATATAAATAGATTTTCAGCGTGTTCTTGTAAAATTAGTATTTTATAAAATTTAAAGAAAATACAGTATTACACTGTATGTAACGTTGTATAAAAATATACCTATAGACATACAAACCGTACATACATAATACTGAGCGGCGGCGGCGCAGTCTTATTTCGTATGGGGTGCGATGTCAGACAACCTCCTTGTGGTGCACCCTGGGCAACCCGGCAGATTCTCTGCCGCGGGCTAATAGTCTGACGAGAGGGCCCCCATAGAGGGGGGTTGTGGGATGGCCGAGTTTAACCCGGCGGGCCACTTCGTGTGGCCACCCGCTTCATGCGGAGAAGGGCGAAGTCCCCTCTTATTTTAAGAAGAGGTGTGGCTTTCGCCAGGAGCCCGATTTGGTCTGCTACCTATGAAGGTAGCAAGGTGGAGGCGACTTTTCGCCACGGCGCTTCGCGCCTGCCGGGGGTTTCCCAGAGCTTTGGCTCACCCGCGCGGCGGTGGATGGGATCTGCCGTCGGGCAACCCGTTAACCGGCGCACTGAGCGTCGGGCCGCGTGGAAGACAACCACAATAAAAAACCAATTTCGGGGTGTAGAGCGGTGCAATTCTGCGTCGCTCCACAAAGCAGCAGAGCTAGACGGGGCGTCCGGCAACGGACATGTCGCAGGCAGGGGTTCAGCGGGAATAAGGCCTGGCTGTTGTCCCCTTTCCCCTGTCTTGCGACGGACGGAGGAGCTGCCGGTCCGCTGGGGGGAGTCTCACATATCCTCGTGGTTTGGCTCGACCACGAGGAATGCGTAAATGCATTTTCCCCCCTCCCAAAAAAAAAAGTCTTATTTCGTATACATAGTTCCCCATCCTTTGGCATTTTTGAATAAAAGTAGCCCACATCTTAGTCTGAGCAGTCTGGTATGTAATAATTTAATATTTTTTTCGTAGAGTACCTAACAAATATTCAATAAACATTTCAGATTAAGGTCCAATTTCACCAATATTTTAACAGGTGGTTAGTTAACTAACAGACAAGTTTTTTACATTTCACTCATACAATAAATGTCAAAAAACGGTTGTTTGTTAACTATAACCATGGGCTCCCGATAGGAACAAATTATAATTAGTTCTAAATAAAATCAATAGATGTCGCGGCATGTACCATACTAGAATGTAAGAACTTATTCTTACGCATTGTGTAAATATTAAACTGTAACTAACCACTAGATGTGTTAATTAAAAAGAAATTATTATTTTCAAAACAGATTTGTTAATTTTTTAAGTAAAATTGATAAGTTGCAAAATGAGTCTGCTTTGTTGTGCTTTTTTGTTTTGAACTGCCATCTATTGTGAGCTATTGTTAACATCTCGTCCAGACGTCGATAACTTTGAAATTAAAAAGTATGACTACAGATGGCAGTTGTACAGATACTGATAAACAGAAGTGAGCTAAAAGAACTGAGTGTTTGCGTTGTTGTTGTTGTTTTCCAAGTGTGTTTGGCATTTTTATGTCTAAATCGCAGATTAGGTACATATTCTAACATCTAAATGTTATCAATTATTCGTTTGTCGTTAAATAATTTAGAAAAAATTTACATTAGGTAAGAACGAATATTAAATAAATGTTTTGATTATATTGTCATCTTTTGAACTAATTGTTTAAAAACATTGCGACTGTGAGTTTCGAGGTGAATTTGTGCTTGCTAATTTCTGATGTTTTATCGACGACCTGCAGGCCTTTTCTCTAACTTCGGTTGCTAACTAGAACTGTTATTTTTGAAAGAAACAACATCCATTACTGCATCATGAACGCCACCGTAATGCCTCCTCCAGACTACTCGCGAAGTTCCTCGACGAAGTACTCGGGAAAGTTAACCGAAGTCCGAAGTATATCGCTACACACTCGTTGAACTTCGCGAGAAACTCATTCGCGCCGCGCGGCAGTACTGTCAGGACTCGCACGTCATGAACGCTCAAGTAGCAGCTTCCAGGAACAACAGAATTTGCTCCTGCGACCACTGTGTACCACTCATAATCGTGTCGTGTGGAAATATTAATAAAAAATAATTACTAGCACGCGCATGTACCTACTCACGACTACGTATTGAAGCCAAAAAGTGAATATTTAAACTGAAGTTAGCCGAGTAGTGTAGAGGAACATCGCGTAGATACTTCGTGCAACTTCGAGTCCTTTGACTCGGGCGCAAAAACCGACAACAAATGGAAGTAGCCCGAGGCGAGTCGAAGTTGGACGAAGTAAGACGAAGTGCCTCTCCACACTATTGTATTCGCTTAACCTCGTTCAACTTCGCGAGTAGTTTGGAGGCTAGGTAACACATAATATCACTAATCTAGTAATGGATATAAAGTTTCTTTCAAAAATGACAGTTATAGTTACCAACCGTAGTTAGTGAATGGGCCTACTGGCTTTAAAAACAATTCGAATTAGGTACCACGATTATACACAATATACGACTGCCGCAATTTTGAATTTGGACTTCGACGAACAATCCACACACGACGATTATTAGGCTTTTGAATGTCGGTCGTAATATCAAATACTTTCGTAATGCACGGTTAGCGCAGAGGTCTAGTGATCGCCTGCTGCGCAACGGGTCGCGAGTTCGATTCCCGTACGGGACAAATGTTTTGTATGGCCTACAGAATTTTTTTCCGGTCTGGGCGTATAATATGTGAATGTGATATTCTGTTTGTAACTGCACAACCACGCACGACACAGGAGAAAATCCTAGTGTGGGAAAACGTTTTTTATAAAAAATAATAATAAAAAAACGACGTGTTGCTGACAACATGTCAAGCTAACAACAAAATAAATAAAATGTCGTTTTGAAGAATGATATTTCATTTTGATATCTATCTCTACGCGTTCCTGAGAAAACGAACAATGAATCCTACACAAGTTCCGTTTTCTCCTTTTGAGATACGGAACCCTAACAATGATATTTTGAGCTTAAGTTTTCAATTCCTTTACTGATCCGTAGTATTTTTTTTATTAAGTTGGTAAATAAAGTACCTACCTAAGGCGTTTTATTTGGCCTAAGGAAATATCTTACCCTGTTAATATGAATGAAAAAGTACATCGATTTAGTCAGATTCTTCCTGGGGACTGTGGTGGAAATTCTTCTGTTATGGGCCAAAGCAATGTCTTTTTAAAAATATTATCACATCATTATTATTTCAATTAGGTACTTAGTTAGGTAGGTATAGACACTGTCTACTCTTTTCTTTATTTAATTTTATATACCTACAAAATTAGGTATGAGAAAAGATTCCTGTCGATTGGTTCTAAAAATAGTATAATAGTACTTAAATGTCGGAATTTAACGAGATCAATTCGCGGTTTATGTAAGTATCGAAAACTTTAAATACAGCTTTACTATTTTTTGAAAATGAAAATCAATATTTAGGGTACATTCTCTTTCAGGGAGAACACCGTGGGGTTTTAATGGGTAGGCCTGACACTCTGCCGGGAGAGCCCCACACACGCTCGCCATCTAGCCAAAACGGTGCGGGTACGGTGCGGTTAAACGCATTTCCCCCCGTTACTGTAGTATTATATTATCTGTGCCCCCGTGAAAAAAAACGGGTACATTCCCTTCGTCAAAAATCTTTAATTTCCATTCTGTAGAAATAATTGGAATATTGATAGTAGGTAAGTAATCAATCTGTTATTTTAAGGGGGCAAGGGGCGACCAATGAATGAGCGACCCCCAGTGGGCCATTGCGACCTGCGGCCGTCCCGCCTAACTCAAAGCGATCACTCACTATCGTTATCGTGACATTAAAAGAATAGTTTTAATGTCACAAGTGACATTTGAACTATTGTTCTAATGTCACGAAAGCGATAGCGAGTGATCGCTTTGAGTTAGGTGGTAGCCCCCTGTACAGATCTATTTTGGCTGAACATTGATAGTGGGTAAGAATTCAAATTGACGAATTGAATAAAATGACGACTAATTAAACAAAATTAAGACTACGTTAAAAAAATTATTCACAATAGGCTAGATGACAAAAAAATTTTTTTGCTTCAATAGAAGCTCATTCATATAATAAACAGAAAGAAAAAAATCGGTTTTCGAATAACAATAAAAACAACCAAGATATAAGGTATTAAAGATTTTTCTCCATCTCTTTCTATCAAAACGACAATTTACAAGGAGTTTATATGGCCGTACTCAACTATGACGTCACGGTTGATGTCGGATCTCTCTGTCTAATTGACTTCAAATTAACAACTTAAAATGCTTGTATCTAATGTATTTCTTAGCCGATTTTAATTCTAATTTCACAGGACTGCATCTTTTTCCACGGGATTTTAATATTTAATGACGAGTCGTAAAAATTAGAATTCAGTCATCATCCCAATTCTTTAGCTAAGTTTTTAATTATTGTATTACCTACTGGGCAATAGTTCGTTATTTTACGCAATTCGTCAATTTAAATTGACGAATTAGGTGTACCGTAGAACTAATTGAACAAAATAAGTATTCATTCAAGTAATTATGTAGGTATTATTCTTTAGATAAATTCTTAAGTTAAATTATTGTATTGTATGGTCGGTGAAGATGCAATGAAAGTAAGTACACAAATTGACTTTAATAGTTTTATTTATTTTACTATACTTACCTAAGTACATTCACTTAAATTACAGCTTCATGAATCATTGAAATTCTCAAAGAATATAATGTCTTCTTGCCCATTAGAACATTTCTTATATTGGGTAAGTAGGTAAGTACCTATGTGGTGAGTTCGATTCTAAAATCTTATCCTTATTATTCTAAGATCTTATCGCTCTCTAATAGTTTTCTACGTTGAGTTTATTAGCGACGGTTTAAATATGAATTGAATTTATTTAAATAAGAAGGTAAATTAATGCTAAAGTCTAACAAATTACAAAAATTATATCATGTAGGTAAGTTGTTGTGACAGTTAAGATGCTGTTTCCGAGTATTTCCGGTTTCTCTCAGAATTCCTTGCTTTTAATTGCTTGTAAAAATACTGCCATCTATTGACATGCTTACGCAACTACGCAATAAAACGTCGATTTTGGAACCAAAGCATTGCTATGTGCTCTCTTTGGTTTTATGAACAAAAAAGCAGTGTCCAGTGCTGCCGCCTGGCTAGAAAACTATGATAACTTTTTAGTTACCCGAGATAGTTTCCTTAGGCGTGCACGGATTTGTACTATGGGATTGGGCATCTGTACTAGTATTATGTTATCTGTGCTATAACCGCCTGTTAAATGTTGGTGAAATTCGACCTTAGTCTCTGACGTCTTGTGTTTATATATTTTTATTGTATATTATCGTTACACAGATTTAAAATCTGTATTAAAAAAATAAAAAACGAGCGAATGAATTTCAACGTCGTCGATTCACATAGTGCAAAAAATTCATTGACACAGTATAGCATTTAAGATTGAGTCCATCTTTTCCTCATTAAAGTCTATTTTACATGTTCATTTAAACTTTAAGCGTGTGATGACTAATGGTCAATTTCATCAACCTTGTCTTAAATTTTTATGATAAGTGGCTTCTGTCAGTGTTGACGATTTTGCCAATGTCGAGTAGCGAAAACACGGTTTAAATTGATAGTTTCTAGCGGTGATATAAAAATACTTGGCCGGTTGGGCTACCTGTGGACAAAGCAAAGCAAACATTGAATTCTTAGTAGCAATTTGAAGATATAAATTAAAAATTGTTTTGAAAATTAATTGTTGGATGTGAATTATGTTAACCTTGTCTTAGCTTAGGATACTCTTAGGTGACAATGCTGTCACATTTTTTTTCAATAAAGTCAAAAAGTGAGAGCATACTTTTCAAAAGTTTCCTAAGTTAAGGTTGGTGAAATTGACCATAACGCAATTAAAGCCTTGGATAAGTCAGTTTTAATTTAAATAAAGTTTTAATTCTAAAACTTTACTAACTTTTACATGTTAGAATTTAAACCTAGATTTTAAGTTTTTTCGCACTACCCTTAACTTCATATACTGTCTCTTATTTCTATCTTTCGATGGTTGCCTGGAAGAGATTGCTTACTGGCAATAAGTCCACCAGTTGTACCTTCTCGTGTATGTCTGTGTTCCCGACTACTTAAGTTGTTATGTGTGTGCAGTAAAGTATATTATTATTATTAATCAATTACTTACTGTTACGTTTGCCAAGGGATACAAGTGAAACCACCGCTAGCCCACTGTTTAATAGTAATAGAACGCGGGCGCAGCCGCACACATAGAAAGATGCATACACAATACTTACTAATAGTAATAATATTTATTAATTATCACTAATAATATTAATAATATTATTTATTTATCTTTTACATATTAATCAATTAATTTACTCATTAGAGATATTTTAAATGTATCAACTTACTAATCGGCCCAACTCCCCCTCGGGGTAACGGGTTTGCAAGACGACAGACCGCTCAGGATCCACCGCCGCGTAAACGAGTCAAAGCTCCACAGGCGTAAAACACCACGGCGACAAAACGCTGACCCACAGCCAAAAGCGGCCACGGTGATCACACAATGTGGCCCCACGAGTTAAACTCGGCCATCCCACGAGCCCCTCCATGGAGGCCGCGCTAGTGTGCCGAATCCACAGGAGATCGGATCAACCCACACAACGGAAAGACGGCTCCGCCGAAGCTCCACGAGCTTCGGAGCGACTCAACCAAAAGGCATTAAGGCGCAAAGCGCCATGTGGACCTCCAGTGCGACACACAGTCCCTCTTAAAATAAAGGAGGCGTCGCCCCACATGACCAAACGAAGTGGTCTGCCGGGTTAAACCCAGTCATTTTACGCCCACCTTCATGGGGGCAGCTGCCAGACCAATTCTGCCGGGATGCCCAAGGTGCACCACGATGAGGTGGTCTAACATCGCACCTCGAAGTATTCAGTACCTAAAGGCTCACTCTTGAAACCAATTCTGATCCATCGACATCGATATTTGTACCTGCCTGTTGAGTAGGGAATAGCGTGAAACTGGATCCATAGGACCGGAGGGAGACTCTGTACATTGGTCTACTGCCGTCTTAGCTATTTCTGCCGCAAAGCAGCAGTGCTTGCATTGCTGTGTTTCGGTTTGAAGGGTAGTAAAATACTGGGTACTGTGACTTTACATCTTATGTCACAATTTGGCAACGTACATACACTATGGTTCTTGTGGGGGTTGCAGATTTCCTGCGAATCTCACAAGAACCACATGTTCTATAGGTGACTGTTACCACCATCAGGTGGGCAGTTTGCTTGTTTGCCAACTAACTTGAATAAAAACATATATCGCGATGATCTTGAGTAAAATTAGAAACAAAATGAAGTTAAATTTGAACGAAAGTAAACAACACAAAATAGTTGACTCTAGAAGTCTAGAGATGATTCTAGTACGGGTTGAATTTGGTACTAGTGTTGCAACTCACGAATACCAAATAATATTGATGTTATAGGTTTCAAGATTTACCGCTTGTCGCCCTGGTACCCTCACAAAACAATTGTTTTACGTACACCCGGGTGATCGCAAAGCGCTTGCGGGGGCTTACTGTTTGAACTAAGAATAGGGCATATTTTTCAGTAGTTATGTGAAAATAACCAATATTCACTAGTTCTGTCTGCACTGTGACACGCTTACAGTTTGGGCCGCCCCGCCCCGGTTCTAATTATTCTTGTACATCTGCTGCTCTTGTGACGATTATTAATCAACAAAATTAAAACTTTTAATGATATTGCACAAAACTCGTGCTCCCCGAATGCCATACACATGTATTTTAAGCCAGAGGACTCTTTAGGGCCTCATTAATATGTTGGACGAATGAAACTAAAAAAGATCTCATTAATACGTACGTACATACATTTGTATTTTCAATTATACTATGTATAATATTCTTACTAAAACTGGGGATGTAAATAAATAATACCAGATTAGCGCACTTTATAATGAGGTCGGAATCCATTTCGCACTGTACCTGAATATTATAAGTGCGGTTTAGTTAGCTAATGCCACGAGAGTCCTCCACAGAGTGCAAGCGTACCATCTCCTGTGTCCATTTGTCGTTGGTGTTGTGATCCAGAAAATCCAAAAAGACAATCTGCAATTTGATCAAGTCCTGTACCGGTATGTTTGAGATGTACTCGGATGATCAACGGACGATGTTATCGAGGCTCTAGCGATCCATGGACCAACGCTCTAGTGAGAGATGGCCTAAAATGTCATTGGGCCGATACCACCAATAGGCGATAATTAACAGAATAAAATCTGACGTCACATTTAAAGACTTCTCATTTAAAAAATTTAAATGAATTATATTTTTTTTTTGTAGGTCAGCCTCCGTTCAGTTATCGGAATCAATATTTGTACTGTTATTTATTTGTTTGCGAGGCAAATAGTGTGGCCATGCACATAATATGAAGTTCATATGTATTATTAAAACGATGTTTCAACCGCCTCCAGGGTGTGGTTGTTGAGAACACCGGGTGTCGATCAGGAGGTTCGGGGTTCGATTCCCTATGAGAGCAGAAGTTTTTTCTGCCCGAGAAGCCCTACCAGAACCAAGGTAGGGCTTCTGAGCCCGCCTGGCTAGCTACCAGCGTCTTACCTAAATGTGTCGCCATAATAACAATGTTTTTTTAATAACAAACGGTGGCAGAGGAACCAGTGGCCCACCTGATGGTAAGTGGTAACCACCGCACATGGACATCTGCAATGCCAGGGATACAACTCAGTTTTAACGTTGCGCTGGGAGGCGGAGACCTCTCGCTGCCGAGCACGGTCGTGGCCATGCTCCGTGGCGGGGCGGAATGGGGGGCTGTCGCCTCCTTCTGCGAGGACGTCATCTCGCAGAAGGAGGCCGCGGAGAGGGAGCGGGAGAATGATCCTCAAGTCGCTCCCATCCGCCGCAGACGGACAGGCAGGCGAAGGCGGGCATTCGCGCAAGCAATGCCCGTCTAATGACCCTGCCGTGGAGGCCTGCGTGCATGGTTGGCCCCGTGTACGCTGCCGTAAGGCCCTCCGTCTGGGGATTGCCCTGGTGTTCTCGGGCAATCCCCTCTTGGCGATAGCCCGATCAGTCAGGTCGGGCTAGCCCGGGCGCGTTGGTAGTGGTAGTCGCAGTGTGGACCCTACCACGCGCGTCCATAAGGGCAGGAAGAACACCGGGGGGTTTAGTGGGTAGGCTTGGCACTCTGCCGGGAGAGCCCCACACACGCTCGTCGTCTAGCCAACGGCGAGTACGGTGCGGTCACGCATTCCCCTCGGAAAAAAAAAAAAAAAGGGACACAACTCAGTTACTGCCTACCTGGAAAGAAGTGCCTCGTTTGAAATAGGACATATCGTAGCGTTCGTGAAACACCGCAGATGGGAGTTCATAGTTTGGAGTTAGATCATAGCCAGTTCCTCAGCTGTTGAGGAGTTCAGGTGAAACTCACTCCCACGTCCGGCCTTATCGTTACTTACCATCAGGTGAGTTGAAAGACAAGAGCTTCCCTTTCACATTAAAAAAATATATAATCACGTATAAGTGATTTGCATACTATAGAATTATATATACGCAGCCCATTAGCAAATTTAATTTCGATTTCTGCTCTTGTTACCTCTATTCCACAAAATATAAAATAAAATTCCTAATTTTGTGTATTGGCTACGTCCACTAAAATCCATTAACATTCTCTGTACTCGATTCTACCCATCAAGGAACATGACTTTCTAGAAAGTTGGTGAAAAATCACTTGTCTTGGATGTGGAGTGACTTACGGAAAAGTTGCAAAATAATACATTATCTATTTTTTTTTTCACTAAAATATTTAATGGAATAGAGTCATTGCATCGTGACCTAAGCCTATGATCGAGACCAAACACTTCTATGGACAGCTCTACCACAGAATAGATAATAGTACTACGTACAGAACGGCCACTCACCTCCCCGCACTCATTTCAAATACCTCATCCCACGCCGCACTTCGTTGTAGACATCACTGACAGATAAACAAGGGCGCGCGCGATCGCTCGGGCGAGTAGACGCGAGCGCCGGCCGATAACAGAGACAGCGCTATGCAGGTAAAAGAGAAGGCAGTCGCTGCACTCCTCGCGTCATTTCGATTGATAACCGCGCACTCAGCCCTACTAGATTCCACACACACATTTGCGCGTGTAGAAACGTCATTTGCTTAAGTAGTAGTAATAGGTAATTGATTTGCGAACGTTGTATGGAGTGCCCGGGGTGTGGCTCTACGCAACATCGCAAGCATTTGTTATTCAGGCCTAGACATGGCCGCCGGCATTCACCGCGCGCCGTGAGTTGCGAGAGAACATTGTTTCTGTAGTGTAGTGTTTTGTATTTACCAGGTCATCGAATACAAGAGGGACGCCCTGTACATTAGCATTATTATAGTATATGAAAATACTATAATAATGCAAATATATCGGGCGTCCCACGGCGATGCCACATGGAGGGAAAGCACCTTAAATATACTGTAGATAATTAATTTTACTGAAAGAAGACATAATTTTGATTCCAACTGCATTCAAAGATTGATAAAATACCACCAGTCTTAACCAGGAATCGAACCCACCAAATGTAAAAAAATAATATCCTGTATTATGTATTTATAACACCGACCAATAAAGTCGATCACAGGGAAGAAATATCTCTAACAAACATTACCTCAAAAACTATTACGAAAAACGTAGGTCAGACGACGCTAGCTAGCCAACTGGGCTCAGTAGCCCTGCCAATACCAAAACAAGCAGAAAAATGTCTAATCACAGTGGGAAACAAACCCACTAGATCTGAACCAACCACCAGATCTAGTCCCGACAATTAGATTCCAGAGGCGGTAAAATTGTATGTACTCAATCCAATCAGAGTCTGAGCTATTGAGCCACTTTACCCTTTAGGTGTTAAGTAAATAACAATGGTAAAAATATTCGAAATCTATCAGCTCTGTGATAATAGTGATAAAAAAGCCTGAAAATACCTGTCACACACAAAGATAACCTGATACTGTTATCTCCATTGGAGGTTCAAAATTAAACTTTCAAAATTAAATAAATGTGGAATGTTCCCAGCCCATTTCTGAGTAAATTCATTAAAAGTTCACCACTTTGCTAATAATCGCAGATTTTCGCGCTTAATAAGTTTGTCGCTATTTCGTGGAAATACACGGGTTGATATTGCGTTTCAGGCCTAATGATCAACGGAAAATATCCTGTTCGCGTTAAAATATCAACATACAAAGGTTTATTTATAGGATAAATTAACGGTGTTGTTAAGGTGTGTAAATTATTTAAAAATTCGACATCTATCTTCATGTAGTTTTGAATTTGAAGCTTGACGCGTCGACTGAACGTTATAATTTTACTAAATCATTTTTTAAATGTTTAAGTTTTTCCTTTTTTATTCACATCACTAGAACAAACAAACACGAAAATAGATAGACCAACTTATAATATAATATTTGTTATTTGGATCAGCGTGATTTTTTGAGATTCATTTCTGAACCATTCCGTACTTTTTTATAATCATGTTATTCACAAAGTGGTTCTGATAATCCAATTACATCAGGATTAGGTTCACTGCTACGAGTATTCCACTCCAGCCACTACCTTCCTTGTAGGTATAGTATGTTTAAAGCTGATTTTCTTTGGTCAATAATGTGTATATGGAATCCACTGTATGCTGTTGTTTTGTACATTACAATTTCCATTGTAATAACTGCTTGGCCATCCATAGACATTTTCTAGTCGTGAGACAAGGTAAAAAGAGAGACTGCGGGTCCACTTTTGTATAATGCAGATGTTTGCTCTTACTTGTAAGAATCAATGCAAAACCTCTCAGTTCCTAAGCGGTCATGAGACTGTTGTGACCGCTATATAATAATTGATTAATCCCCCCACGAAAGGAAATTAATAAATAATTACATTGCTTTTTACAGAATGTAAATATGGTTTGGTTGTCAAATATATTTTTAAATATTTCATAGCGTGACGTCACACCACGGACGTCAAGGAATGTCACACCGGAACGAAAACGGCCGACAGTCTACAATGTTATTCACATTGAGGATATAAGTTTCTGAGTCCAGGAAAAAGTAGTAAGTGGGTAATGTGATAACCTTCAGCAACTAGGAGGTGCTAGGAGGACTTGTTCGAAAAACTAGTTTGGCTCGACATTCACGATCAGTCCATCGCGTCAAACGGTAGATGTATCTGGATAATCATCATCACAGCTCATATACGTCCCCATCGAGGGGCTCGAGCCTACCCTATGTTAGGGTGATTAGGCCATAGTCAACCACGCTGGCCAGGTGCGGATTGGTTGACTTCACATACACCTTTGAATTTCTTCGCAGATGTATGCAGGTTGCCTCACGATATTTTCCTTCACTGTAGGAGCGTCCGACAAATGTACACACAGCAACACGCTAGGCTTTACATGTTGACCTTGAGACCGCCCTTATGTCACCCGTAATAGTGGCGGCTTTCGTAATGCAAATGTAAAGCTTGACGTGTTGCTGACTGTACATAATGAAATTCGAAACGAAAAACACAGTGGTACACGGCGGTCTCGAACCCGGACCTCCCGATTGAAAGCCAAATGCCGAGTCCACAGCGCCACTGACGCTTCTATGTATCTGGACGGAGTAAAAATAAACTCGGAATTGTATTTTATGGTATAATATATTATGTGAACCCTTAGAACAACTACAGCATGCTTTAGTTATTCTTCTGAGTGTGAACCATACAATGTTATAAAATGGAATGGAAAAACGCATGAAACAAAATAATAATCAAATCTATCAAAAGACAGACTATACAAAATTGGAATACAAAGCAAAAGAGTAAAAATATCATAAGAACAGTGACACACGTTCGGGAACAGTGTAAGTTTCAGTTAGAATTTAAAGCTGGACATTGACGATCAGTTTTTCGCGTCAGTCTAGATGTAAAACTGTGGCGTCACTCCAATGGTTTTATGTGAACTAGATTTGCCCTTTCACTGGCGTCACTCCGGCTCTTCAGTTTTCGACCGGCCGGGCTGTTTAATGAACGTGTACTACCTATTTGTGTCGAGAAAAAGGTGGATTCTGATTCTGAAGAAACATTAATTCTTATTGCGGTTACTCTTTGTTGCCAAATACTTACCAAAAAGCAAAAAAGAAAGCAATGGATGAAGGAATGACTTAAAAAAAGAAATCAATTAACTCACGTCAATTAAAATAGGAAGCAATTCATCTAGAGCTTTTTGTCGATGCTGCCCTGCGAGCATGGAACTCTCGATAAACAACATTTGACAGCTAAGATCGACATACTTGACAAAAATCGATAAATTTGACAGATAGTCCTAAGGAGTGAAAAGGACAGATGCTTTTGTCGATCGACAAGTCCATGCTCGCAGGGCATGGACTTGTCGATCGACATTTTGTTTTATAATTTTTGTCCGATACTTTCCACAAACATTCAAATTTTTATATTTTTCAATAAATTCTGTCATTATGACACGTCTAGAGGACAGCGACGCCGTCATTGTATCAACAAAATACCATACACAGCAGCACAGCACGCTAAATCACCGCGCGGCGCGGGCGCTGCGCACGAACTGACGCGATTGGCATGACGATCACACACTCACGTTCAGTTTGGCGCGACGCGCCGCCGCCGGGTTGGATTTATGGTAGCCCCGGAAATTTCGTGGAGCGTCGTCAGTTAAAACTCTGGAGTGATGATTCGAAACTCACGATCAAATTTTGGATGGACGTCAGTTCAACTGACGCGCAAAACTGATCGTCAATGTCCAGCTTAATCGAGACAGCGAAAACTGACAGACTGATGTAAAAGCTGACGGGCTAATGTAAATCAAACAACAGCGATCTCTGAAATTCTTAAACACGAATGTTGAGTTTTGCACCCGGTTGTACAAAAATAACTTCTTACAATTTCAATTTTATATTGTCGTTATGAAATGTCAATAATGCTAAATGTATCTATGGCGTAAGTCGTAGGGACGTGTCCCATGTTCCATTCTTACATTTTACTGTTACTTTTTACAAAATTTTAAGGGGATTTGGTGCAACCGGCTGTTAAGCTAGTAACACGCTGCGTGCCCTGACCTTCTTTGTCGCCGTATATTCTGCTACCCTTCACTGTAATCCCACATTATTGGCATTGGCATTAATGCCCAAATCCCATCTGGTGGCAAACATTTAGGTGACTCTTATCTTAATCTTACTTAGTAACGACTTACATCTCGAACCTTCAATATGGGCCGATAGTGATCAGCTTACTACTATTTATAGGTTTTGCAAAGAGCTGATTTATCAACACATAGCCCTAACTGCTAGATAGGCTCAAAGATGGGAAGGATTTCCACAAATTAAATAATAATGTAGGTAGTATTGGACCAAAATAAATGTTAATTCAATATAGACAGAGCATTGTCTCAAATATATTGTCAATGTGTTCGTAAGCTTTAGCCGAACATAATAGGTAGGTGTTATTTGATTTTGGCAGTCGCCCTAGTTGCACTGCTTGGCGTTTTGTTACTAACAACTATGGATTGAATCTGAAATAAATTATTATTATTATAAAAAAATAACATGCACTTTGTGTTAAAGATTGCGAGTGGTGATACGTCCAAAATCAAAATCAATCAAACTCAAAATATTTTTTAATCACATCTGCTGTTAGAAAGCTTTTTTAACCAACTTCAAAAAAGGAGGAGGTTCTCATTTCGATGCGTATTTTTTTTTGTGTGTGTATGTTACGCGATTACTCTGCTATTTGTGGACCGATTTTTGAAATTCTTTTTGCATCTGGTAGAGTACACTCCTGAGGTAGTCTCACTGTCACCAAAGTCAGGATGTGATAATGGGGTTCCCTGGAAAACGAGGGAAATGCTCAAATGTTATAGGTACGTCCAACGTGTCACGTTTTCTTTTGAAGTTACATGGGTGTGTCGTGTGGATAACACATGTTTTTGTTGTGATTAATATTCTAATAATTTTTTTATTTTATTTTATACTTTTTTGTATTTAATACCCTCCAATTCGAAGAAGCAAGCACCAAGAGGAAATATACACAGACTAAGTAGTAGACAAATACCCTCCGGCCGCCATGGCAACTAGGTTTCGCAACCAGTTGCCAAAAAAAAAACCTTTCTTCCTACTCAACCAGTTGCCAAAGACGAAGGCCCATTCTTTTTGCGTAACTGTACATCATTAATCTTTGCAGTTTTGCAACCAGTTGTCGAAAAAGAAAAAAAAATCTTACTACTCAACCAAAATTTCTATCTAAACAGATTGTACTTTTAATATATTTCAAACTTTTTTAAAACATATCGAAACTCTTTAATATTTTTTTATTTTTGACTTTAGTGACATATCAATTTTTACTATTACGCTTGATGTGTTATGCTGAAGGCTATTAATTTTCAATAAATATCATTAGAAGTTAATATTTACCGAAATTAAGAATTACGTACGCGAACATGTCTACTTCAAATGTATACCCCAGTTCTTCAAGAATTGAATTTATAAGTACGAGAAGAGGTGTGTCTATATTCTATGAAGGCAGGCGTTACCACCACAAAAAAGCGTATGTGAATGGAAACACTTTTTGGAAATGTTGTGCAACCAAAGGCTGTAAAGGTAATATTACATTAAATACTCGTAATGAAATAATAATTCAAAAAGCACACGAATATGACTGTCGAGGTGATATTGGGAAAACTATAATTTATAAAGAATTAGATGATCTCAAGTTAAGAAGTAGTTGCAATTTCGAATCCATTAGTAAACAATATGACTGTATGGTTCGTAAATTAAAAAATGACGGACATAATTTTATCAGCGATATACCAAAGTTTAACAGCGTGAAAACTGCTGTTTATAATGAAAGGAACAGAGTAATTGGTAGCAAAAAAAAATACGTTTCACACAGGCCGTGGACTTTACTATACCTATGAAGTATCAACATTTATACCTTTGTGAATACGAAGACTTATATTACAGAATAATAGTATTTTGTAATGAAGATGTTAAAACAAAAATGAGTAATTTCAATCACTTCTTTGCTGACGGTACCTTTAGAAGTTGCCCAAAAGGTTTTAAACAACTCTATACTATTCACGGATATGATGAAACTAACTTTATAATTACTCCATTATTTTTTGCTCTTCTTTCTGATAAAAAACAAGAATCATATAAAATTTTGTTAAGATTAATAAAGACTCAAATTCCAACATGGAGGCCAGAAAAAATTACATTAGCTTTCGAAATAGCAGCCATTAATGCATTTAAAGAAATATTTCCCAATATACTTTTCAAGGGATGTTACTACCATTTTAACCGTGCACTATGGAAGAAGGGAAAAGGCTTAGCAATAAAATCAAGAGTTAAAAAAGGCACGTGGCAAGATGTACCGGCATAGCTTGTTTACCGAAAAAATATTTAGAAGAAGGTTATAGATACGTAATGCCAAAAAGTCCAGTCAGCGAGGAAATCAAGACATTTAATAAATATTTTCAGAAGCAGTGGATAAAAAAAAAATACTTTTCCGAATCTTGTTGCTGTCAAGAAGAAAATATAAAAACAAACAATAACATAGAAGGATGGCACAGAAAAATTAACAATTATATTGGCCGTAAATTTCCAACGTTAGCACAGCTACTGGATGTTCTAGAATCCGAAACTACGTGTTACGATCTAAAAAAAGTAAGCAGCAAAAAAAAGAAAGAATATAAGGAGATTGATGAAGAAATTGAATTGGCTATAAATGATTTAAATAATCACAAAATTTCTGTTGGACATTGTATCGAAATAATCAGCCCTTTCGTTGTTTTATTTTAAGTTATTTTTTCAGTGGAGGCGCCACATACACACCCCTAATTCCAAATTTCGATACTGAATTTAGTATAAAGTTAATATAATTAGATAATTGTAAGTTTAATTTTGTTATTTTAAGAAAAACTTCCTTTCTTATTGTTAAATAAAAAGGTCTTATGTTTTTTTTTAAATATTGTGCAAATCCAAAATAAAATCAAATACAGAATAAAATTTAGTTTTCATAATATTATATGTATATAAAATATGTGGAGATAGGTGTTAACAGTGTTAGCGGTTGACACTAATCAATTTTTCATCAATTATCAAAGTTGATTAATAAAAATTGCCATATTTAAAAAAAAATCTTATTTGGAAACTATAGTTGAGAAAAAGAATAGGCCTTCGTCTTTGGCAACTGGTTGAGTAGGAAGAAAGGTTTTTCTTTTTTGGCGGCCGGAGGGGACAAATATGACATGAGTCCACACTCCACAGACTATATATACAGGTTTATACTGACGAAACATCTACAAAAAACTGTGGCAAAAAACATATCTCTGTCAATTGGCGATAAATTGTACGTTCCCACCAGAAATTGATTGTGCATTCTAAAAACTCTTTTTATATGGCTATACGCGAGTTCAATAAATTGCCAAGACGTAATCGGAAGCTTCCTATAAATAAGTTTAAAGTTAAATTGTTGTAAAATAATTGTTATAAAGCGAAACATTGAAGAAAACATCTGTTACATTGTATGCTCATTTTTGAAGTAAGTAAATAATTTCAAATTTGAATTATTACAAATACTGACGTACAGTAGTTTTGATTAGACAATGATACTCTATGAAGGTACTATTACAACATAAATTGTTTCAGGTACTGTTAGATAAGACTTATTATTGTGTCAATGAATTTTTGAACGATATCATAATTTGACATTTAATTTGTGCGAAATGAATTATTCCTATTCTTATTATTTTATTTATGGTCGATTTTATTGTGATGTGATTTTTGACATAAGTTTTTGTTTATATAAAATGCTCAGAACAATCACTACAGCATATGCTTTAGTTATTCTTCTGAGATAAAATGACATTAATAACATATTTCCATAACACTAATTTAATTTTTATGCACTTGACATTTAACTAAAATAACATTTGCACGTCGAAATATTCGACAAAATATGTTGGAGAAATATTTGTAATTAACAACTTGTGTGTACCATATTTTGCAAATTAATGATTATTATTATTACCCATTTATTAAAAATAACTAAATTCAAGTTTTATTGTTATTATTAGTTTATTAATTATTATTATTATTCATGTTTATGAACGCGTTTCCATTGTCAACGACCCAACAAGTTGCAAAACATGTAAGTATTAAGACTGACAGCCGACAGTGCGAACGCAATCGTGGACAAATCCATAAAAAACATACAAGTTTTGAGGCGATCCTTACGCAGTCTGCAACAAATCTTATAATTTGTTCCGAATCCAAAACGATTTTCGGCAGTGCCAATGCAAAAGCATACACAACAGGTTTTGAGAATTGTATCGTTTTGTATCGATTTAGTGAACCGCCAAAAATTAAAAACACACAGTTCTAAAATTCACATATGATATTGTTGAATATTTTATCTAAACATTCTTAAAGATAGAAACATGATTAATAATACTTCACTCGATAGAAAAAAAATCCAAAGATCACTCTGTTCAATATTTTAAAACAGCTGTGAATTAAAAATACAATAAATAATGACATAAAAGTTTTACCAATAGATGTGCATTTTATTGTCTAGAAAACTGCAAAAATATTTTTGTTTATTTTGTACCCCATTTTTCAAAAAATCGATTATAACGTGTAAAAAGTAACATTTTAGGTCGGTCACAGCGCATAAGCGACATTAGAAGCTATGCAATTATCACCTCTACCTATTCCGTTGCTATAATGCAGTCGCCGTGCGCTAGTAGATTTCCTGGGAAACCTCGCCTGAAGTCCAGCATGCAACTTTATTTCAAATGAAGATAAAGATTCTGTTTTATCGCTATGGAAGGCCCCATCGGAAGAACAGCGTTTCGGCGACGAAATGTCAACGAAGCATATGCTGAGAAAGGGACCTTTTTGGCCTAAAACTGGATTTCTTCTTATCGCTTTGTTTTGTCTCTTTTTATGTTATTACTATACATACTATATGTACATGTACGCGAATGTCAAATATGGTAACTTTTCAGGAGAGGCAGATGAAAAAGTTAATATTAAAAAATAATATTAACTGTGAATCGCTCTAACGACACGGTCAGCGCAGAGGTCGAGTGATCGACTACTGCGCAACGGGTCGCGGGTTCGATCCCGCACGGGACAGATAGAATTTTACTACCGAAAACACAAACAATAAAATTTGAACATTTTTCACATTCGCGGTAATGAATGCCGAGCGACGATTTTACTCTTAGTTCTGTAAGTATTTTGACCAAATAAATAATTATTTTACCATGATTATCACTCAAAAAGAGGCACACATATTTCATTCATCAATAACAATTAATAAAATTCAATTTTACTCATTGAGTGAATAAAAACATTTTGAATTTAGAATAAGTACTAATTATGAAAAATCAATAAAACGTGTTGAAAGTATCTTCTTACTGGCTGGTTAAATGGAATTATGCCATGGACTATTTCAAGTTAAAAAAAATCCCGCATATTTTAGTTAGTACTTTTCATCTGTTATCGTGTTTACATTTATATATAATTCTTTATTGTACATATAAACATTCAAATATACAGTGAGTACAAGGTATACAAGGGCAGACTTATCTCTGGGAGAGATTTCTTCCAGCCAACCCAAGTGGCAGTGTAAGATGTTATGTAAATGCGGGAACAAATTTTTCTACATTTATAAAAATACAATTTTATAAAATAACTAAAACACATATACCTACATATATATTGTCATTGAAAATAGAATACATTCTGTCATTGAAAAATCTTTTAGCATAAATTACCTATCATAAAATGAAATTCTTCCAGTGACGAATATGAGATACTGACTCCTGAACCATTTCCCACTAAAATAGCAATTAGTAGATAATTGGGTGCCGCCAAAATCTCGGGAGTTGTCTTATACAATTTGTTCTGCGACTTGAAAACTACGAATGGCGGCAATTCCTTCTCAGAGTCCGTATTTATTAACTATTTCAACGAATTTAGCAATGCTAAGAAGTCTTCACAATAAATATCTAATATTTATATTTAATGCTTTGTTTTCTTATTGCCTATTATACATTGCCGATTAATTTTAAAATACCTGCAACCTCGCAGGATTAGATAGACTAACATCATTGACTACAACGTTTGAGATAACTCAACAAATTGAACAAAAATCAATTTTCAAGTTTTTATTGCACTGTCGTGACATGGGGACCTTTCATTAGGCATAATGTTGTTTGTCATAAAGACGCTTGGCATAAATCACTAAGCATAATAATCGAAAAGCATAACATTAACGTCACATAATTATTTCATTGCATAATTTGTATAAGGCACAATTATCCAAAGGCATAATTTTATGAAGCATAATTAATGAAATCCCTAATTTCTTATGACATAATATTGGTAGTCCTAAAATGTTTTGCCATAATTTTAAGTGTCATAATTAATGATATCTCTAATATTTTGGGGCATTTATTTATAACTAGAAATGATGTTATTTTAAAGGATACAATGTTTACTCTGTTTTACTTAACTTTTTATAATAACATTTCATATATTATTTTATTCAAATATGATACTCGAATCTTCTATATTTTCATTTGATATAATTTTTGCATAGTATATATATTGTTTTTTTTTATTTGAAAAAGTCATTCATGCTACTAGTGACAGAAACGAATCGCTGCAAAACCGACTCCACCTAGTCTTGTTTGTCCTACCCCTAGAGTGTTATTCAAACCCGCGTAGGCGCGGAGGGGCGAGGCGGCCCGCGAGCTGAGGAGCAGGTGGTTTTAACGTTCGCCGCCGCGGCTGAGGATGGCCGGCGAAGCCGGCCAGCAATGGTGAGCGAAAACCAATCTGCGACGATAAGCTCGCGTGGGACCGCCGGAGCCCCGCAGCGTCGGAGCCGTGATAGAAACCATGCATGTGCATGCTTGCTTGCGTGGTACATGCTTGCTTGCATTGTGTATACTTGCTTGCATGTTGCATGTTTGCTTGCATGTTTCATGCTTGCTTGCATGTTGTATGCATGCTTGCATGCATACTGTATGATACATTGCTGCATGCTTGCTTGCATGTTGCATGCATGCTTGCATGCATACTGCATGATACATTGCTGCATGCTTGCGCGCAAGTTTATGCCTAGAGAAATTCTGCGTAATCGTATTGTTCGTTGTGATTAATATGCTAAATATTATTTATGCTTTGAAAAATTATGCGTCAAGTTGTTCTGTGTTTCGAGTTTATGGGTTTTAATACTTATGACATATGATTTTCTGCCACACAATATTATGCTTATTAACATTCTGCTTCCTGATTATTATCCGTCTTGACGATTATTTCAATCGAAATTATGGAATATGATTTTATGACAATAATTTTTATGCCTAGAAATAGAGAGCCTCGTGACATTGATAAGTCTATGTAAGGTGCTGAAGAATTTGAACACACAAGAACGTGCAACGCGCGCGCATCAAAGCCGCCCACTGGTGGTCGTAGCCTCTGGTTACACCATCAGTATTTTATCAGCCCCTCTAGACAAGACGCTTTTCGATAATCGCTAACGCAATCGCTAGAAGGAAAATGTATGCGATTTGACATAAGCCCTCGCTTAGTTTTCGAGCGCAATTGTCAAATGTCATACATTGTCCATTTAGCGATTGCGTTAGCGATTATCGAAAGACGTCTTGTCTAGGGGGACTGTTTGATCCATCAGTCTGGCATCAGTATTTCATCAGTCTCCGCTGGACTCGCGAAATCTTATCAGTATTTCGTCAGCCACTGGGTAACACGATCATTCTGGCGTCAATCATACCAGACTGATGGATCAGACTGATGAAATACTGATGGTGTAACCTCGCTGTAGCAAAGTAGTTCAACTTCAAAGGTGGTAGCGACGCCCCGCCCCCATACAGCGTAATTCGCACAAGAGTGGTGATAGTTAACAGAGCGATCTCCCTAAACACGTGCGATGCACATGTAGGTGTTGCCGAACTTCGGGTTTTATCCCCTGGTCACAACTTGAATGAATAGTAAATTATACAACACGTGAAGAAAAGGAATTGGATCCCGGGAGCAGCGAAGGATTCTAGATTGGAATCCCGAGCGGAGCGAGTTATTCTAGAGTAGAATCCATGGCCTAATTCACGTAATAAAACTTCAACGACATGCAAGCGATTTGACCGCTGAAGTTACTTTTCGTATTCACGTATTAATCGCACGATTTTGTTTAGGTCGATTTCGTTTAAGCGTGAATACGTACGGTCGGCCCCAGAAGTAGATGGACATTTTAGCACCACATCACACCAACTATTCCTTTTATTTTGTACGGTTACACCTATATTGCACTGTTAATAGTTGGTGTGACATGGTACTAAAATGTTTAGCTACTTTTGAGGCCGACTGTACAATATTCGAAGTTCGATCATTGCCTCCGCGGTATTTACCTATTATTTTGACGTTTACTTTGATCGAATGTCAGCGATTAAACGTCATATTAAAAGATTTTTAAGTCGTTGAACAGAAGTTCATAATTTGTTAAATTTGTGTGCTTTTTTCGGTAAAAAAATGAGTTTAGGACTAGTATTCCTACGTTTGGTCCTAGCCAATGAGAGAGACGACCTATCTACCACAGTTTCTCAAGACGAAAGTCTTCAATTCGTGCGTGTTGCCAGTGATGACATACGGAACATAAGAAGGCTCAAAGTCACTCAAAGGGCAATGGAGAGGGCTATTCTCGGGGTTTCTCCACGTGATCACATTAGAAATGATGAGATCCGTAGAAGAACTAGAGTTACCGACATAGCCCAAAGAATTGCACACCTTAAGTGGCAGTGGGCAGGACACGTCGCTCGTAGGAATGACGCCCGTTGGGGCGGAAAGGTCCTCGAGTGGCGGCCGCGTACCGGGAGACGCAGCGTTGGTAGGCTCCCCACAAGGTGGACCGACGATCTGGTGAAGGTGGCGGGAAGCCGCTGGATGCGGGAGGCGCAGGACCGATCAGTATGGAGATCCTTGGGGGAGGGGGGGCTATGTCCAACAGTGGGCGTCTCTTAGCTGATATGATGATGATGATGAATGAGATATACAGGCGCCGATGTCGCAACGAGCTCCGGAACAGCTCAATAGATCCTTTTGATATGTCTGACGCTATGAAACTCATCATCATAATCACAGCTCATATACCTCCCCACCGAGGGGTTCGAGCCTACCCTATGTTAGGGTGATTAGGCCTTAGTTAACCACGCTGGCTCAGTGCGGACTGGTCGACTTCACATACACCACTGAATTTCTTCGCAGATGTATGCAGATTGCCTCACGATGTTTTCCTTCACCGTAGGAGCGTCAGACAAATGTACATATGAAATTCGAAACGAAAAACACATTGGTACATGGCGGGTCTCGAACCCCGACCTCCCGATTGGAAGGCAAGTGCCGAGTCCACAGCGCCACCGCCACTCTCCAAAATACAAACAAACTCGAAACTTGCTAATAATAGAAAATGACACTGACATACGTATTTTTTTATTGGTCATCAACGAATTTCTTTCCAATAAAGCAATAAAATGACAGAACTTAACGTAATTTTTTAGATTTATTGCACAAAGTCATGTAGTTGCATTATAATTTTAATAAAAAAACATAATTCTATAAAATAATCAACATTTCTGCATGTTTTCGTCAACAAAAAGTATTTGAATTTAATTGGTAGAATTGTAATGGCAACATCAAGTTTAAATAGTTGACAAATCGTCGAGTTGCGATCCTATCGAGTAATCGTTCTATCGAAATGACACGTGAATACGGATTTATGACTGTTTTTCAATATAACGACTTCTAAACGTTAACGACATTTTGACTATTACAAAATACGTGAGTTAGCCTACTGAACGGAGTGAATAGGACATTGTAGACCGAGATGAAATTATGTTTTTTCACGAGTGGTGTATAGTAGTACCACGTTTATAAGTTACATCGACGTACCTACGCAGAAGTCTAATTTTCTGATTCTGGGTGAGATAGAATGCATTTCTGATTTTGGTTCTTGAAATCTTAACGTACGCAGTTAAGTCTATAGTTTAACGGCGTCGACATTCGTATTCAATCGGCTTTAGGTTGCTTTCCTCTGTGCAGCCGAATTTTGCCGATGCCAGTTATAAAAGTGGTCGTACTGTAACCTTCTTCTGTCTACCATTGACTGCGAAAAAATATAGTACTTTAGTATTTGAATGTCATTATACAGGGTTAATTGTAAAACACCTGTAACCTCGCAGGATTAGATAGGTAACATCACAAATAACAACGTTTGTTCTACGACTTTTGATAATTCGTTAGATTTTACTTTCATACAAAAATAAATATTAATTTAATATACCACTAGAATGTTCGTAACTCTACGCGCATCACCAGAATTACGTAAACAAAATAAGCTTATTTAAGTTCTGTCTGTAATAAATCATAAAAATTACACCTACATTAAGAAATTATAGTCTGACTTTTCATTAGGCACAGAGTGCCTAGTCATTTTATATTTAAACATTAAAGGTCACAGCACAACCACGGCGCTAGTCAAAATTACTGACGACATACGATCAGGTTTAGATAATAGTTATCTAACTGTGCTTACACTATTTGATTTTAGTAATGCATTCAATAATGTCGATTATGATGTATTACTCAGCATTCTAAGCTCTATTAACATATCGCCAACGGTGATTGACTGGTTTCGTAATTACCTGTCTGGACGTCGCCAGCGGATTCGTGTCGATGACACATTTTCGACATGGTGTCATGTTTCCGCTGGAGTTCCACAGGGTAGCGTCTTATCTCCATTACTTTTTTCGTTATTCATTAATTCCATTTCATGTCAACTTACTTCTTCATATCACCTTTATGCAGATGACTTGCAAATATATTCTCAGGCACGAATAGGTAATTTGATAACGGCAATAAACGAAATAAACAATGACCTAGCGCGGATTTGTGAATGGAGCCAATCGTACGGTATAACTGTAAATCCTTATTCTCATCGGTAGTTCAAGGAATACAGCCAAGGTCGACTGGACTAAAGTCCCACATATTTCATTTAATGGTGTTGCTATACCCATTAGTAATACAGTTAAAAATTTAGGTATATTAGTTGATACAAACTTAACCTGGGCACCTCAAATACAAGAAGTGAGTCGCAAAATATTTGCGTCGGCTGGATCATTAAGACGATTACGAAGTTTCCTTCCAACTACAACCAAAATCGCCCTTGTCCAATCCCTCCTCCTCCCTATCCTTAATTACGCTGATGTCTGTTATTTGGACATCACTGAGGAGCAACTCAATAAGCTTGAGCGACTTCAAAACTTTTGCATACAGTTCCTATTTGGTCTGCAAAAATATGACCACGTCTCTGAATTTCGTAGTAAGCTCAAGTGGTTGCCCATTCGCCTTATATACATTCCCATTATATACAAGCCCATTATATACAATCCTCTTTAGCCCTGCCGCCCCTTCTTACCTTAAGAATTTTTTTACTTTTCTTAGTAATACTCACTCACGAGCGCTTAGATCCGAAGAGAGCCTGATTTTGAGTATTCCAAAACACTGTACTAATTTCAAACATAAGTCTTTTGCAGTCCAAGCGGCATGCTTATGGAATAATTTACCTATAGCTATCAGGCGTGCAGAGTCACTAAACATTTTCAAGAGGTCACTTAATGACTACTATCAGTCACTGTAGATCTATTACAACGGTATATGTTTGTTATGTGTGTGTATGTATGTTTGCGTATATTGTATTTATGGAGGTATTTTATTGTATCTCTTATATTTAAGTTTGTTTAATGTTGTACATTGCCAACTTCCCCAATTCTTTCGTTTCCGTAAATAGAGTCCATCCAAAGGTTGCCTGGAAGAGATCGCTCTTTGCGATAAGGACGCCCACTGTACCATAATTATTTTGATTTTGTTAACCCCAATTTTGTAATGTACAATAAAGAATTTATCTATCTATCTATCTAAAGGCACAAAAAAACTACAACATTTGAAAACTAAGAATTTCGTCATAAGTCAAAAGGTGCATAATAGTTTTTATATATATATTAAAGCGCTATATTAAATTACCGTTATTTGAGTTTTTAACTTGAACTTTTTTGAAAATAACTTTTCTCAATATCATCAACGTTTATCTGGTGAGTTGTCTAAAATCTTAAAAGCAATAGCTTGTTATTAGAAGTGAGTTAACTTATATACAATCTGTTCACTTTTCTGACAATATCCCGCAAGACCCAGCGGCGAAATAGCCCTGTAACGATGCAGTTATCAGTGAAATAACCATTATCCTTATTAAAACCAAAGACGGTGGGTGGAAATAATGGTTAACGGTACAACGTTATTTTCGAAGTATCGCTTGTCATGTTTAATAGGTGTTTAGTGATCACAGGATTGAAATTGTTAATATGTAGATAGAGATTGATTTTATGTTAATTTTGCACTACAACCAGGTGCGGGGTATTTGTCCAATCTCCTACCAAGCTGGCCAACTGCAAGTTGGTAGGGAAATCGTCGTCAGCATGCATCTCGAGAATGGGTTTATGTTCTCTACAGTAAAACTGTCTGATGTTATAAAAAAAGACATACTACTTATCTAGATACCTACATGTAATGAATTGAACCATAAGATAAATTTGCAGCTCTTAACCGTATCGCAACTGGCTAAGACATAAATCTAAATATTCCAGGCTCGTCAAATCTAAGCCCATTCTGAAGCCAGGAGATGCAGCTACAAAAGCTCTCTTCAGAGCTCGTCATCTTAAAAGTGTCATTAGCTAAAGTAGGCAAGTCGTTTCCCGAGCAAGGGTAAGCAATAAACGGTTTTAAGTTCGGCAACGTTAAGCCGTTAAAATTGAAACTTAATGTAATCTTTGTAATGAATAATGATATGTCTTTTATTAGTAATAGTTATTATTTTACGTGGATTCGTATTGTTCTTAGGGTTCCGCAACCAAATGGCAAAAAACAGAATTCCTATAGATTCGTCATGCCTGTCTGTCTGTCCGTCCGTCCGTATGTCACAGCCACTTTTCTCCAAAACTATAAGAACTACACTGTTGAAACTTGGTAAGTAGATGTATTCTGTGAACCACATTAAGATTTTCACACAAAACTAGAAAAAAGCAATAAATTTTGGGGGTTCCCTATACATAGAACTGAAATTCAACATTTTATATTATATATATTTTTTCTAAACTGAATAGTTTGCGCGAGAGACACGTCCAAAGTGGTAAAATGTGTGTCGTCGTCCCCCCCCCCCCCCCCCCCCGTAACTTCCACAACACAACAGCTCTAGGCTTTCTGTCACCTGATAGTGAGTGACGATAAGGCCTAAGGTGGAAGCGAGCTTCACTTGGATGGACTCCTCAACAGCTGAGGAACTGGCTATCCTCTCTACTCGTATCCTCTACTCGTAATTGTCGGAACACAGCAATGCTATTAACATTTTTACTATGGCAATAAATTTTGTTCAGACAGTGGTAATCAGCCATGCGGGCTCAGAAGCCCTATTACCAACCAAACCGAGCAGAAAACTTCTGCGTCCGTAAGGAATCGAACCCAGGGTCTCCCGATCAACACCAGGTGGTCAAAACCACCGTGGTTCTAGTCAACCTTTTACTGTCGGAACCTAACAAAGTTAGTATGGCAGTATATTTTTCATTACTCATACTCTCAAAGTAGGTCTCCAGTTGCCTGAGGAGAGGGTTGAAAGTAATACTTTTCAGCCCTAGGGAGAATCACTTTCAACTGACAACTGCTGTCAATTTTGAAAAAAGAAACTAGTTCTTTTTTACATTTTTATTGAACCATGTTCCGACTTTCTATACAGCCACTCAATTACAGCGTGGTGTAAAATTTAAATAATATAATGTTAAGTATTTAAAGAATATATTTTATAAATAACTTTATTATAATTTATTTTCAACTATTTTTTTTAAATAACATAGTTTTGGGCAAAATATTTACCATTTATTAAATTATGAAAATGAAAAATAATGGCTGAATAGCTGGCCGGCCACAGAAAAAAAAACAAAATAAGCGGGAAAGCGGCAATGCGATGTTCAATTGTTTTTTCCATTTGTAGAGTTTTGTTAATACTTCCGTATTGCAGAGATTTTTAACTGTTAATTGCATTTGTATAACATTGTGATAATATTAACAAAATGAGTTCATCTGATTCAGGTAAGGAGTTAACGCCTGATTTTATAAGAGAAAGCGGGCTAAAGCAGAAGTTGTTGATTTATGTAAAATAAAATACACGTTTTTTCTTTAGCTAATTCATTATTTTATTTTTACTTTCCTTGTATTCGTAATGAAAAGCACAGTGTTTATCTCGGGTTAAAGACTTATTTAGTCCCTCGAACTATTGGTGCCCTCGCTACGCTCGGGCGCCGTCTCGGGACTAAATAAGTTACTTTCACCCCTGGGGTAACACTGTACTATTACGGCATACAGGAGTTATAGCTGGCTGGTATTTAGGGGCACCTATGAAGGATTTTGTTTGAACCTATTTCATTAGATCTTGGGTAAATCAACCCAAGATCCGCGTAATACGGAATAGATACGGATCCAATTTGGTTCTATTGTTGCAACTCAAAAGTATGTCAAATTACAATATCGGAATTGGTTTTAAGAGTAACCATACCGGCCGAGCTGCCAGCGCGCACTCATGACGGCAAGTGCGTTTGAGAAGTACTCGTATGTTGTCAAAAAATTCTCTAAGTTTATAATTGAAATTGATAGTTTGCGCCGGGACAAATTCGCGCGGAATTCGTGTCATTTACTGTACACACGAACTGTTTAAACTACCATGCCGTAAAATAAGATAAGAGTCCAACAATTTTAGCGCATAAACTGGAAACAAAGCGATTATTGAATTCCGGAAACAATAACTTATATTTTATTATGTGAAATCTCGTTACCGCTGACTAGGTATAGTTGGCGCTCTGCCCGCTTATGAAGTTCAAGGATGTTTGAATTTAATATATATCTTTAACATTTAGATTTGACTTTGATCTTATTTTAATAATGATAATAAACTCTTTATTGCACAAACAACATGTAACAAAAGAAACAAATGTAAAAAAAATTACGGGTTGCACTCCGGGAGTGCCGGCAGAAGTGAAAACTTAAGTATTAACGTTGTGCGTTTTGGATATTTTGGAATGGTTATGGAATAATTTTGCACGAATTGCTTTAATTATCAGAATAAAAGTACTATCTTTTATGTGGTAGAATACAATATTTATTTATTGCGCTATCGTACACAAACATGACAATTTATATTACATTAAAAAGTTTATCCCTCAGAAAAATCTACTTCCTGTTGTAACGTTGTGCGTACATAATTATATAACTAGTAATAATGAATCAAAATATTTTCAATTAAATTAAAAATATGATCAAAACAGACATTAATATACTACTTAAAAACGTAATTTTATAACAAATAAATAATATTTAATTTATACTAACTTACCTAATTAATATTTACAACAAAATCAAATAAAAGCACAATTTAGATTTTTCCTAACAAAGTAAATAAATTGATTAAAACTGACTCAAGTGACGTGTGACTTCCAGTACTTTTGCCAGCCGCTATTGTTCTCGGCCGGCTTACGTGGACCCCTCACCGCATCTCGACAGTTCCTGCGGCCATTTAAATTTTAATTGGTCTTACGCATTTTCGATCAGTGTCACGTGATCCTTATTGTTCTAGGCGGGCTTACGTGGACCCCTCACCGCACCTCGACAGTTCCTGCGGCCATTTCAATTTTAATTGGTCTTACGCATTTTCAATCAGTGTCACGTGATCCTGATGCGAGTTTATCATTTTTTACCCATTACAAAAAAAGTGTACAACGCCGCTAAAGAAGTTCTCACTTCAAAAACCGGCCAAGTGCGAGTCGGACTCGCCCATGAAAGGTTACGTACGATTTATGACGTATTAAAAAAACTACTTACTAGATCTCGTTCAAACCAATTTTCGGTGGAAGTTTACATGGTAATGTACATCATATATTTTTTAGTTTTATCATTCGCTTATTTTAGAAGTTACAGAGGGGACACACATTTTACCACTCTGCAAGTGTCTCTCGCGGAAACTATTCGGTTTAGAAAAAAATGATATTAGAAACCTAAATATAATTTTTGAAGACCTATCCATAGATACCCCACACGTATGGGTTTGATGAAAAAAAATGTTTGGGTTTCAGTTTTTGTGAGAAAATCTTAATGCGGTTCACAGAATACATCTACTTACCAAGTTTCATCAGTTGTAGTTCTTATAGTTTCGGAGAAAAGTGGCTGTGACATACGGATGGACAGACAGACAGATAGCAAGACAGACAGACAGACAGACATGAGGAATCTATAAGGGTTCCGTTTTTTTGCCATTTGGCTACGGAACCCTAAAAATGTAAAAAAAAGAAGAAATGTACAAGTAGGCGGCCTTATTGCTATAAAGGAATCTCTATTATTTCAATTCAGTTACGTATAGCTAGAGGTACTGTATTTGAAAAAATCATTTATTTTCTCATATATCAATAACTATCAGTTCTTCATAGATGAAGTCATGAAATCATGGAAAATGAAATTTTTCCCGGTAATCCAATTTCTCAGCGGCTTTGGGGCGAACCACGATGTAAATCAATATTAAAATACACGATGGTAAATTAATCTTCTGATGTGGATCGAGCCCTCTCATTGCCGCTTCCAAACGTGATTCAGGTTCATGTTCAATAGAGGTACCTTTTGGACCCATTCACGCTAGTTTTGTCAATATGTTTACATATTAGTAATAAAAGCTTGCGAATCGAAAGTCTCCCAGTGGTGAATTAGTTGATGAGTTAGGTCACCGCGGTCTTACATGTATTGGGCGGGTCGCGTGTCCCGGCATGAAGCAATCATTGATATCATCCGGGGAGTCTGTGTCAGCGCCAACGTGACATCTATTTCAGAGCTGAATGTTATCTCGTAACAAAGCGTGGGCCTTTGATATAGAATGCGACCTGTTAGTTAGTTTAGCTGGGCTCTTTCGCACTTAGCCTCATGAGGGGGCTATTGTGCGCCCTAACGTTACGTCAGCCTCCATCCTACTCCATCTATCCCAGTTCCTCCCAGAATGCCAGCAGCCTCTGTGGGCTACTACATGCTTCTGGCATGGATGCTGGGGAATGGAGAAGTCTCGCCCGTTGATCGGCCACACTTGTGCATTCCATAAGGACGTGCTGTGGCGTTTCCTCTGCCTCCATGCATCCTCTGCAAAGAGGGCTGTCTGTCACCCCTATTGTGAATAGGTGTTTGTTTAGAAGACAATGTCCGGTTATAGTAGCTATAACTTTTCGGATTTTGTCTCTACTTAGTCTGATGAGGGAACGGGCAAGCTTTTTGGTTGTGCGACTTAATGTGACCTGTGTTGACATACTGGCTGCGTCCTATATTTTTTCTACCACCCGACATGATGCAGCAACTGCGGCCGCCGCTGAAAGTTAGACGTTTCATGTCT
Organism: Schoenobius gigantellus; assembly: GCA_963935595.1. Taxonomy (NCBI): domain Eukaryota; kingdom Metazoa; phylum Arthropoda; class Insecta; order Lepidoptera; family Crambidae; genus Schoenobius; species Schoenobius gigantellus. Next base: position 10,172,567 of record OZ012544.1, on the reverse strand, counting down.
AACTGCTAAGCATAGCAATCCAGCGAAGGAATGCCGAAAGTAGTATGAAAGTTTCGTGAATATAAATAAATAGTTATTATGAAAAAGACCTTATTAATGTGATCAAAATCAATGATCTTCATCTGAATCAAACTTAAAATTAACAATATCTCATAGATTTTTTACAAGCTTTTATTTAACTTGCAATGTAAGTAAGTATGTAAGTATGTATGTTCGGGTGGAATCTTGCAACTCAATTTTGAAGCAGATATCTTTAACCGATTGAGCTCAAATTTTGTACACACATGTTTAGCTGACAATGCATGGTTAACTGTGTGACGTCATTCTAAATCCAAGATGGCGGCATACCCAAGATGGCGGACCAATTATTTTTAATGCACCCCTACAATATGGGTATCAAATAAAAGGTCTTGCTACGAGTAACACGAAAAATAATATGACGTCACTATTAATCCAATATGGCGGACTTCTAAAGCTTGAAAATCAATTTTGAAGTAGATATCTTTAACCGATTGAGCTGAAATTTGGTATACACAATGGGTATCAAATAAAAGGTCTTGCTACGAGTAACTCGAAAAATAATGTGACGTCACTATTAATCCAATATGGCGGACTTCTAAAGCTTGAAAATCAATTTTGAAGTAGATATCTTTAACCGATTGAGCTGAAATTCTGTAAGTATAGACGTTCCGGCAAACGACCTTGCAACAATGATGCGTTGAATTAGATGAACAGACTAAGAAACGTGTTCAGTGATATCTAAAAAGTAAAAAATAAATTAAATGTAAAAAAACCTTTTTAAAAACAAGCTTTTATTTAAATGCGCTAAAAAGAAAAAATAAACTTTTACACTAAAACTTTTACTTATAACGTTATTTCACATTTAACACAATTTATATGACATAAAAGCTTGTCGCGAGATTTACTTTTGTAGATAAACAAGTAAATTAAATAATTTACACATAAGTAAATCTCGCGACAATCTTTTATGTCATATAAATTGTGTTAAATGTGAAATAACGTTATAAGTAAAAGTTTTAGTGTAAAGGTTTATTTTTTCTTTTTAGCGCATTTAAATAACAGCTTGTTTTTAAAAAGGTTTTTTTACATTTAATTTATTTAATATAAGTCCTTACCCTATTTTATTACTATACCATACACATATGTTTCAACTGTTTGTGTCCCTTATAAAGATAAATAAATAAATAAATAAATATATATATATATATATATATATACGTACTGTAAAACAAAACATTTTAAAAGTACAAAATTACTACTTATTTCACAACTAGCTTTTGCCCGCGGCTTCGTCCGCATGGAAGTCCTTTTTTATTGATTTCCTTTATAAATTCTCCCCACCCCCCTTTTGACACCCTTAAGGAATGATTTCGGGGATAAAAACTATTCTTTATCTTTCCCCACAACTCAATTTGTCTCCATACCAAATTTCATTTAAATCGGTTTAGCGGTTATTGATTCTCCATACCAACTTCCACGTCTTCCACCCCCCTTTTCCCCGCCTTAAGGGGTGAATTCTGCAATAAAAGCTATCCTGTGTCCTTTCCTGGGACTGAAACTATGTCTATACCAAATTTCATCTAAATCGTTTCAGTAGTTTAGGCGTGATTACGTAACACTCAGACAGACAGTTACTTTCGCATTTCTAATATTTAAAAAAAAACAGGAATTAATAATTATTTCAAATGAAAACATTTATAGTTTCGATATTGTTATTATTGTTATGTGATACCGAGGGATTAAAGCAGTGTCTAACGACACGGGCGCCATATTAAACCCCGAGTGTGAAGAAGGACTCTATAACACCTGAGCGAAGCGAGGGAGTTATGTAGAGTCTTAAGTGAAGTGAGGGGTTCAAGTCCCCTAAGACGAAGACACTGCTTTATCCATATCTTTATCCAGCAGGCGTAGCACGGACCGTGGACAAAACGGGACAAGAGACCAACTACATGTTTCTGCTCGCTACTTTGTCATATGAGAGCATATGACAAAGTAGCGAGACGGGACGAGGCTTAGTCACTTTCTCTTTTAAAGTGCACGCGCAGTGCTAGGCCTGCAGAGGTGAATACTCTACTTTTCATACCATCTGCGTGACAATAAAAACTCAGGGCTCTATAACCAATTACCTATGTGGTAATATTCAACATAAATACTGTCACATTATCATTATCACTATCACAATAACTATGGTTAAAATTATCACATTATCATGAAACTATAAAATATAAAAAAAGGATTTATTATTCTCAAGCACGAACACCTCACGCAATAATTTTATCTTAAGCTTAAAACATTATAAAAACTTAAAACATATTGATTATAGTATAACAAATATGAACTTAGTCTACCCATAGATTTACATTACGATAGTACGATCAGCTGCTGAACCATGTCAATGACCTTTAGTAGCACGCAGGACAAATGTTAATTTGTTAACAATAAAATGTCATCAAATAATCATCAATTTCTTTTATTTCTCAATTTCGGGTATATTTTATCAATTAATTACTATACACAACTGTCGTAATAAATATCAAATATTCGACAGCCTATTGACCCCTATAGCCTATTGAGTTTAAGCTTTTTTTTGTTTTTTTTTTAAAAAAAACGTCGCCACGCACTAGGATTTCTCCTGTGTCGTGGGTGCAGTTACAAACATAGAATATCACATGCACATACGTCCAGACCGGAACAAATTTCTGTAGCCCATACAAAATATTTGTCCCGTACGGGAATCGAACCCGCGACCCGTTGCGCAGTAAGCGATCACTCGACCTCTGCGCTAACCATGTCGTCATACAACCTTTTAGTTCGCTATCTATCCGCCGGCAGCGTTAGTGTTCTTGCTTTACTCTGCTTTTTATCATTTTTATCGATAACTAGTGGGCCCGGCAGACGTCGTTCTGCCCGATTGCTGTACATATAAACCTTCCCTGGACCTATTCAAATACACACCGAAAATTTCGTAAGAATCTGTCGAGCCGTTTCAGAGTTTTTGTGAGACAAACACACAGCGTTTAATTTTTATATATAAGAAGAAGAAGAAGATTAATGGTGGCCGTCAAAAGATGCTGCTTTTAGCATAAAAAGTACTTTTTCAATAAAAAATAAAGTGGAGTGTTATTGTTTATTTTAGCTTGCACTATTATGTTGGTAACTATTTTATAATTTTGGTGAAGAAATTATGTATTTAGATTTAATAAAACCATTATTTAGACAGGCTCAGGGTGTAAAACACTTTACTCACTTGGGAGTGCCATAAAACATTATCTCCCTCGGGAGATAATATCGTGCTGTACGTTGAAGTTAAGGGGGTTATAATTGAAAATTGTCGAGCAAGCAGGTGGTATGAAAAACAATATAGTGTAAAATTTTACATTACTTTAAGATTCTCCCTTTTTTTGACATGTAAGAAAATACCATACCTATATTTTTTTACTGGTATTATCACTAATTTAATAGGAAACATTCCAAGCGTAGCCAAAAACATTCAGTTGTATCACTGAAGCTATTAAAAAATGGCACCGCACTGCGGTCTCCAGAAGCGTCAGACCCAGCATAGATTGTAAGAAAATGAAATTAAATATACCTCTTGAGAGATTGCCGTACCTACATTTACTTCAGATTGAAATCAACACGCGGATTCGTTTTCGAAATAACATTTGCTTGCGAAATAGAAACGCCAAAATAATTTGGGAATGCATTGTCTTACTTAGGCATCAGGAGTATAGTGTAATTTGTTTCTCATCAGAAGTGTACACACTTAATTTAGTTTCAGAATGTGTACATTAATAGAATATGTATGTAGTCATTGAGTTTAGTTTAGTGTAAGTAGAACTGGGGTGTCCTTAAAGAGTGATGGAAGCGTAGACATTTATGAGGGTTCCCGATCCTAACAGGGAAAGCACCCCTCTACCATAAGCCACATCTAAAACCATTGTGCTCCCGCCCTGAGTTTAATTGAAAACTTCACAGTACTGAATATCATAACGATAAATTGACAATGGGCATGCCTCTTTGTAATCTACGAGGCGATTTTTAGATAGAGCACTGGTAGAGCACGCACTGAATTGTTATGAGTCCTCAAACAAATAAACGATTAATCGCACGACAGATTGGCTGCTGAGTATACAAGTTTATTTTTTAGTTATGACAAAAATGTTGTGTTCTTGTTCAGACAAGCAAACTGAACAACTTTCACTATGGGACCAACTTCGAAATCGCAAAAAAAATCAGCTGTTTCATACAAATGTTTAACATTGACTGAACCTAAATGTATGGAACAGCTGATTTTTTTTTTGCGATTTCAAATTTGGTGCCATCGTGAAAGTTGTTCAGATTGCTTGTCTGAACAAGCACACAAAATTTTTGTCATAACTAAAAAATAACCTTGTATAAGCAATATTTTAGTGGGGATCGATCAAAAAGAAAATAATGTCTTATTTAAAGAACTGGAAAGTCCTTAAAAATTAAAAGAAGAGTTATGACATTTTTTAATACTTTCTAGCAGATACGTCATTGCTTAGTACCAACTTCAATATAAAAAATGATTGATAGATAGATATATTTATTTGGTCTACAGACATACATAGGTGCATAATAAATATAACAAAGAACACAAAGACAAAAAACACAAACAAATAAAAAAACAATAAAAGTACTAAAAAAGTGATGACAGTAATCACAGATTTGTCAACCATACAAAAATATTATTAATATTATGTCACCTAACTTTTGCTTCTGTAAATACGTAGATAATCGTATCGTATTGAGGTATATAGATTAAGGTATATTGATATATTGTGTCAAGAGTATATAAAGCATTAATCATAATCATTAAAGACAGTATCATTCAGCAGCAGTGATGGTTTTATTTACTTAAACGCCCATCCTTATATGGCGACCCTGCCAGCGGAGATCGACTTAGTAATCATAATGTGTAGTACACATTTCATTCGCATGTGTGCTTCTAACTGCAAAAGAATCGAAGATGTGTCGCTAACAAGTGCAAAATGAAGAATTTACCATTAATCAAAATGCCAACTCTGGTCAAAATTCGGCAGACATACGGGAAGTAAAATCTTACATATCGTCGATTAACATTGTCATGTTCATTGTTTGCATAATAATATGTATTGGAGCTTTATACGTCATATTCAAGATTTACAAAAAATGCCATGAAAGTTGGATGAGACAGCAAATATCACGACATGTGTTGAGAAGAACTTGGTCTCGGAATAGACGTGCACCCGGAGCTGTGGAGTATAACGCAGCCAGCTACCCCTGCGATGCCAAAACAAACAACCCAGTAGAATGATGGACCATCCCCAAGTGTTTTTACAGTGAGTGTATTATGGACATATTAGTATTACCGTAAATGTATAAGCAATGGTATGATATAATACTATTCATTTTTATTTTATAATGTTTATACATTTTTAATTTTATTGTAAAGTTATGTTTGAAGAATTATTATTATTATATAAAGATTTATGTGCGATAAGGACATATTTAATAAAAATAGGCTCAGCTAGACGCAAAGGTGATATTATCTTGAAAAGAGTTTAGTGAACAATTTTAATACGTATGTAAAAGAGTTGCAAAATTTGAAAGTAACATTTAAAAAAGACGAATGTTCAAGGTTCGATTCGATTTGTACAGATTTTTACATTTTATATGATAAAATATTAGATTTGTGTAGTAGTTCTTCAGAAATAAGTAAAACAGAGCAAATCATGGCTAAGTTCGATTTAAAGATCGCGTTAAGTTTGTTGCCGATTCTGACTGACGATGAGGCTAGTACAAAACAGCTCATTGACGGAATAGAGTATTACGAATCAGAGTTAGACCAGGAAGGTAAAACTAAACTGGTTAATTTCGTTTTAAAAAGTCGACTCTCACAAGTGGCTAAATTAAAGTTAGACAATAAATACGATAGTGTCGGTGAATTGACACGGGCTATGAAAACACATTTGTTACCGAAAAAGAAATTTAGATTTGAATCAAGGATTTTATAACGTTGAATTAGAGCCAAAGAGTAGAAAACTAACAGCTTTTTGTTCAGGTCAGTATCAGATGACAAGAATGCCTATGGGACTCAAAACCAGTCCCAGCGCGTTCGCCCGAATGATGACTATGGCTATGGCTGGTCTGACCTATGAAAAATGTCTTTGTTACCAAGATGATTTAATTGTTCTGGGGAGAAACCTTCCAGATCACAATAAAAACTTAATCGATGTTTTCGAGAGAATACGAAAAGTAAATTTAAAGCTAAATCCAGCGAAGTGCGACTTTCTCAAAAAGGAATTGCTTTATTTGGGACATGTTGTGTCGGGTGACGGCGTGCTGCCTGATCCTGAAAAAATTAAAAGTTTATTAAATTACCCCACCCCTAGCACTACAGACGAGGTGAAACGATTCGTTGCATTTGCAAATTATTATAGAAAATTTATACAAAATTTCACTAAAATTGCTTATTGTTTATGTCGAAAAAATGTTTAGTTTACGTGGGATAAAAATTGCCAACAGTCATTTCAATTATTAAAACAGTTATTATAGTTTCACCCCCGGTATTGCAATATCCAAATTTATCTGATGCAAATCAATTCATAGTACAAACAGATGCATCGGGTTACGCCTTATGCGCTATTTTATCTAATTCGGACGGGCGTCCTGTTGCTTATGCAAGCAGAAGTATGAACAAAGCCGAGAAAAATTACCCAACCATTGAAAAGGAGCTTCTTGCGGTGGTTTGGGCTGTAAAACACTTTCGACCCTATTTATATGGACGTACTTTTAAGATTTTAACGGACCATAAACCACTGGTTTATTTATTTAATCTCAAAGACCCTTCAAGTAGGTTAATGAAGTTTAGATTGGCTTTGGAAGAGTATGACTACGTGGTTGAATATGTAAAAGGTACAGAAAATGCGGCTGCAGACGCATTGTCTCGAATGTCGATAACTTCGAAAGATTTGAATGAAATGTATGAAAGCATATGTGTGATGACGCGTGCACAAAGAAAGGAACTAGAGAACACTTCTCAGATTGATAGTGAGTCCATCGATTTTTGGCCTGATCAACCGAAACTCGTGGAAACGCATATCAAGCCTAAGAAGGCTGTTGAACTAAGGTTTATAGAGAAAAATCGCTTAGAAAAATTGCGAAGATAAAATAAAATAACATACGAAAACAATGTTTTCTCTTTTGATAGTAAACAAAGTACCATATACATAAACCCATCTACTCAATCACAATTGACGCGAGCCGCATTTGTGAGAGAGATGAGTAAATTCTGTAAATATACTAAGAAAGAAGAAATATATTTATTAAAAAATAATTACACTAAAATGAGATAAAATCTCAGAGGAATTGGAAAGGTCCTCGTTTCTGTATTTTAAATGACGTAGAAAGAGTTGAAAATATAGACGACAGACAAGTAATATTAAATGACTTTCATCTTTTGCCCACTAGTGGCCACGCGGGCATTAGAAGAATGTTCAATAATATTAAAAAATATTATTTTTGGCCGGGACTTGAAAAAGACGTAACGGAGTTCGTTAAAAAATGTTCTATGTGCCAAAAGCAAAAATATACAATTCAGATTCGAGAACCCATGGTAGTGACCTCAACAGCTTATTCAGCATTTGAGAGAAATTATTGGATAAGGACTATTACGACTATTTATTTATTTATTTATTTATTTATTTATAATAAACACAGTTTCCACAGCGTAAATTTGTTCAAATATTATTAATAAAGAAATTATTCCTGTACACAAGCCAATTACGGAAACTTACTTTGTTCACTAGAAATATATACAGGCATGAGAGTAGATATATAACAATTTAAAAAGGTATAGATTTGAAAACAGAAAAAAAAACAAATAAAAACAAATTAATGTGCCATTTTCGCGTGTGTGTGCATGTATGTGTATGTGTGTGTGTGTCTGTGTAAGAATGTGTTAGTTGTTTGAGTGTTAGAGAACAAATCAGCTACGCATACACAGGAGTTTAAAACCCACTATAGATAAGGAAATTAGCGTTGGCTTACATGGCAACTTATAATGGAAAATTATTATTGTAATAAAAATACTTACAATTTTAAAAATTTCCATTATGATTAAAATTAAAGTTATGTCCATTAAATAAATAGAATAGAATAGGATGTGGTCAATATTGAATTATAATTATTATTTATGTTCTAATTATTATTTGTGTATTAATTAAATTAAATATTATTATTATTATTAAGTAATGATGTCAAGATTTAACAATTCTATAGATAGCAGATTTAAATACATTTTTTGAAGAGGAAAATAGTTCAATGTCTGAAAAATATTTGTTAAAAGTTTTTGGCAATCTTACAGTCATGTCATTGGCCTCATAATTTGTGCGCACTACAGGTACGTGTAAAAGCTGAGTGTGTCGTGTTCTTCTTTGAGGAACGTTTATTCTTATGATCCTGTTAAACAGTTCAGAACATTCAATTTTCCCAGAACTTATATCATGAAGAACAGACATGTCCTGAATACGACGTCTGTCGCATAAAGTGATTAAGTCATATTTTTTACATAGTTCCCTGTAATTGAGGTTAGAATTAAATTTAGTCTTAAAATTTAGGAATTTTATAAATTTCATTTGTATATATTCGATCGAATGCTCGTATATCACATACAGTGGATTCCATACTGTACTACAATACTCCAAAATACTCCTAACATAAGCGTAATATAATATTTTGATGCATGAAACATCATCAAACTCCTTGGATACTCGTAGGATGAAGCCCAGGTTTTTATAGGCTTTGTTAATGATGTTCTCAATGTGATTACAAAAAACTAATTTTGGATCCAGTATAATACCTAAATCCCTGATACTATCCGTCTTAATTATATTGACATTTTTAAGTTGATAATCGAAGTCAACTGGAGTTTTACGCCTTGTAAACTGGATCTGAACACATTTGTTGGCGTTAATTGTGATTCTGTTGGCTGTACAATATGCGGAAAATCTATTAAGATCTGCCTGCAATTTGTGACAGTCTTCCTTTGATGTAATTTTCATGTAGATTTTGGCATCATCAGCGTATAGGAGGAATCTGGCATGTGAAAAACAGATACGGACATCAAATAAGTAAGCTATGTAGAACAAAGGCCCCAAAAGGGAGCCCTGAGGAACACCAGAGGGCACAGTGATGTAGTCAGACCGGTGTCCTGACATAACCACAGCTTGCCTACGTTTCAGTATATAAGACTTAACCCATCTAAATAAATCTCCCTGAATTCCGATTAGTTGCAGTTTTCTCAAGAGTATGTCGTGATCTACACGATCGAACGCTTTTTCAAAGTCCGTATAGATCACGTCAACCTGAGATTGTATACCCATGTCTTTATGTAAATCACTAACAAATAAACTTAAATTGGATGTCGTTGATCTCCCCTTCACAAAGCCATGCTGTTCCTCAGGTATTCGCTGCTTAATAATGGGATAAAATTCGTCATACATAACTTTCTCCAAACACTTCGCAAACACATTCAATAGGGAGATGGGACGATAGTGTTCTATATTACGTTTGGAGCCCTTTTTGTGGATAGGTACAATGTGAGCTTCCTTCCATCGCACAGGAAAAACTCCTTCAGTAATTGAACGATTATATAAAAAACACAAAGGAGCAGCTAGACATTTAGCACATTTTTTGATGAAAAATGGCGGTATTTTGTCGCTTCCAGCGCCTTTATTGTCGTCCAGGTTGGATAAAATTTTAAGAACCCTCTCTTGCGTTATTGCAATGTTAATTGGATAATCGCTTGGAGTAGTACACGAGTCTTGGGTCGCCGAGGCAGTGCTTTGAGAATGTGTAAACATGTTGTTAAAAAACTCACAAAAAGCAGTACATATAGATGCACCATCCGTGATTTGCTTATCTCCAAAAAACATCACGGCCGGATATCCATTGCAACACTTACGTTTTGATTTTATATATGACCACAATAACTTGGGGTTATTTTTTATATTTTTTTGACAAAAATCTATGTATTTTCGGTAACATTCTCCCTGCATCCTTTTAACTCTCTTGCGTAACATTGAAAAAGCGTCATAATCTAAAGGATTTTTGTATCGCTTCCAGCGAGTATGGATTTTTTGTTTTTCACGAAGCACACAAATTATGGCCTGATTATACCAGACTGGATATCGATTTGAAGTATTACTGGCACAGGGAACAAATCTTTTTATTATATCATATAGTATTGTGTAGAAGCAATCCACAGCTTCGTCAAGTGAGGAAGATGACAGCTTATCTTTCCAGTCTATTTGGCTTAGTTCTCTATTTATATGTTCATAATCTGCTTTACGGTATGAATGTTTTAATTGAGGGCACTTAAGTAAGGATTTAATCAAAATATCATGTACCGAGATATCTAAGGTAGTATGGTGTATATCCTCTTTTACTAATGGGGTACATGAAAGTTTAATGTCCACGTCAAAATTACAAAAAAAGAGGTCCAAAGTGTTGCCGCTATTGTTAGTGTTGGTATTATTCTGGTGAAGCCCTAAGTATTGTGTCTGATTTATTATAGAAGTTCCGGCTCGTTGAAGATCAACACTGCCCTTTTTAATCATAGTGGGTCCAGATTGACCCCACACTATGTTAAATAAATTAAAATCACCAGCCAAAATTAAATAATCATCGGCGATACTATCCGAAACATCAGACAACAATTGGTCGAAATCCATTAAACGAGCAGGCAAAGCCGGCCCAGGTGCCATGTAAGCCAGAGCTATATGAATGTCATGTTGCAAGCCTATTGTTCGCCCGTCCACTGTGACCCACAGGCATTCAACGCCGTCTCGGTGCCACTCGGTTCGTGCGCGTGCGCTCAGTCGCCGGGAGCACAACAACATGACACCACCTCCGTTCGATCCACGATCGCGTCGGTACACTTCATATCTGTTATCAGATAGCTCCGAATCTAAAACACCGTCATTAAGCCAAGTCTCCGTTAGCAAAATAATGTCGTGATCTATGTTCAGAAGATTGTTGTAAAATTCTAACGTCTTAGTTCTAAGACCACGAGTGTTCTGATAAAGAATACTTAGCTTGTGAGTATCGAATGTGATTCATGTTCTTTTTTTACATATATACAGTAATTTAATGTTGTAGAACTATTGAAGTGAGATAATAATCTTCGCTGGTTAGTGTTACGGACGGTGAATTGCTGTGTTGTGCTGCCGGTAGTAACTATAGCAGTTTGAATTATAGGTTTACATATCATTGCGTTAGTTTGTGGTATACGATAGCCGAATCGTGAATCATGAAAAACGTAAAGTATGACAATTGCAATCAATATCATATCTAAGTAGATGTTTAAGAGTTTACTTTGAGTAGCTGAGGAGTCTTTATGTATGTTGTAGTGTTGTGGTGAGTATATGGACACATTATTACATCTTTTAGGTGATATTACACATTGTTTCAAGGCAATCAACATGAAAACACAGTGACTTATAAAATAGTAAAAAATTAAAATCAAGTTTAGACAATTTTTTTTAAGTCTTCTAGTGAGGTAATTAAAATAAAAGGGGAATTCTCCGCTTTCCTTGTATATATTCGACAGTTTTTTGTCCATACAAATCTATAATTGTTAGATTTAGCTTTGGATTTACACTCATTTAGTAACTGTTTATTTTTTGCACACAGATGTTCGTTGATGTAAATACTTTTATGCTCACCCTCCATCCCAATGTCCGATGAAGTGAGACCACGGCACTTTCGAGCCGCAGATAAAAATGAATCCCTTTTTTCGCGATGGCGGAATCTTATAATTATGTTTCGGGGTTTCGATTTGACCTGTCTCTTCGCCTGAACTCGGTGGATGAATTCCAGATCTTCGGAAGCGATGGGTACCCGTATATGTCGAGTGATATTTTCCACGATTGTTGGAAGAGATTCACCGCTGATCTCAGGAACGCCTACCACCTCAACATTTTGTTGTCTGGACCACTGCTCCTGCTTCAGCGATTCCCGCTCCATTTCCTCCATTGTAGCTTGCATTGTCTTGATTTTGTCACTTAGTTCTTTGTTTTCAGCCTGCAGTTTTTTAACGGTTACGGTATTCTTTTCAACTGCAGATTTTATGGTGTCATAGAGGCTACTTATCATATTGACAGATGTTTCGAGCTCTGTAAACTTAGATTTTAAGCTATTTGATACTGATTCTGTGATACTAGCGATTAATTTTGGTAGCTCTCTTTTAAATACAGTTTCTATTTCTGTTCGAATAATAAACTCGACATCACCAGATGGTTCATCGTCAGTGCTCATAGTATTTTTCGACCTGGCTAAAGTGTTAACGAAATCACTGTCTACTATAATTATATACTTACTATTCAATGTGAGTTATCAAAATATGTATGTGCTATCCCTCTAGTAACTAAAACTTCAACAGAAGTTGCACGTGCATTCGTAAATAAATTTATTTTGCAGCACGGAGTTCCGCAACTGACAGAGGTACGGAATTTATTTATTTATTTATTTATTAAAGTACACCAACAGCAATACATTTAAAACAAAACACTTACATCTTAACAATATTTTTGTACCAATACATAAATGTTCGCCAATTACAGGTATACATAACAATTGCCATAAAATCGTCGTACTTTTTACTATTCTGGTATTATAAAATTAAAGAAATTTATTCTAAGCTAAGCTAAGTAAGTTTAATCTAATTTAATAAAACAATGATGAGAACTAAGTGGTGTCTGTGTGACCAAGTAAATTATTTTTGAAAATTGTTGGAGAGTCATTAAAAATATCGACAATGGGAACCCTATTAATTATATCATTATATTCTAAACAAACTCTAGATAAAGGACAATGAGAGCCTAAGTTAGTTCTATGGATTGGAATGCTGAATAATTTGCGTTAATAATTTAATTTATGTCAGATGTGTTCAAAGAGGTGTGTAAACTTCTTAATATTACGAAGTTAAATTCTACATCTTATCATCATCAAAGCATTGGTGCTTTAGAAAACTCTCATAAGAGTTTAGCAGCATATTTAAGAATACAGGCAAATGAGAAACCTGACCAATGGAGCACTTGGCTTCCATTTTGGGCCTTTGCCTATAATACTACAGTGCATACATCAACAAAATTCACTCCTTTTGAGTTAGTATACGGTAAAAAATGCGTTTTGCCCTCTAATCTCACTAAAAGCATAGATCCGTTATATAATCATGAATTTTATCCACTAGAGCTTAAACATCGCTTACAAGTGTCACAGGCAGAAGCCAGAAAAAATTTAATTAATGACAAATTATCAAGGAAATTTTTTTATGACAAGTACACGAATCCAGTCAACTATAAGACGAATGATAAGTTATTAATAAAATGTGAAACTGGAAATAAACTTTCAAATTTGTACTCGGGACCGTATAGAGTAATTTGCGACTTATCACCTAATGTAGAAATAGAAATCAACGGTAAATCTGATATCGTTCATAAAAAACGAACTAAGCCATATTATGAATAAAACTTATATTCATTTTTTTTTATAAATAAGGTAGAATAGAAATTAAATGTATTATTTACTTATTAAAAATATACTTACTGATAAACTGACTATGTACTTACTCTTTTTTTTATTGCTAATGTGAATTTGTTATTCATTGCAATATTTTATTATTATGTTATGTGAAGTTAGTAATATTAGCATACATTTATATTTCTTTATGTTATTATTTAATGTAAACTTAAAAATGAAATGTGTGTTTAAAAAAAATGATTAAAAATATTTTTTTTTCTCTCCCCTGGGAGGTGAGGTATATAGATTAAGGTATATTGATATATAGTGTCAAGAGTATATAAAGCATTAATCATAATCATTAAAGACAGTATTCATTCAGTAGCAGTGATGGTTTTATTTACTTAAACGCCCATCCGAATAGTATAGTTGAAAATGATCCATAAAATTGAAATAGAGAATGTAATTATGTACGAGTTAACATTAAATGGTTAAAAACAAAAAGAATATATTTTAATTTTCAGTGCTTAGTATCAGTTTTCATTTTTGTAAAAAAAAACAAAAGGTTTTAGCAAATTTATTAGACGTGTATTAAAATTGGACCCAGGTTTTACAAGCGACCCGGCGTAAACGTTTAAATAATTTGAAATAACGCGACTAACTCTCTAAAACTAGTAGGTAATTTTAAAAAAATATTATTAAATAGCTGTCCTTTCCTTGAAAGAAAAAAACAAAGGGTTTAATACGTGCCCGTTGATTAGTAAACGTAATAACACCTTACTCGCAAGGAACCTTTCATCGCCGGCTCAGTGACGGAGATAATGGTTCCCGATGTTGACATTTTAAGCAAATACCTCAACAGTTTTAGATCAAATATGAAAAACGTATGTGTCTATAAAATTTAAACTTAACCCTTATTTACTCACATGCCGGTAAAGGATTACCATTGATAAAAAAGTAGTCATATCAAACCTGGGGCAGTGATTAAAGTGAGATGTAATATATCCCAAGCGGCTGGTTTTCTGTTCATTGTTAAGATAATAAGACAAACTAAAACAGCACATTCTTTTAAACCGAATTCGCAAAAAGGATGAGGTTATCAATTCCACTGTATGTTGTTTTATGTTTGTCACCTCATATAACTTAGCTATTTTAACCGATTTGGATCATTTTTTTTTCGTTTGAGAGTGTAGACTTCCTAATTGGTCCCATTGTGACCAATGTCAGGAACTGGTCATGATCTCATCACATCCTAAGGAAATTCGAAGGAAACGTTAAATTTAATAAGCACGTCCAACGTGTTTTATATTTTTCCTGAAGCTTTTCAAGTATTTGCGTTTGGAAGTCACGAGCCGTGCTGATGATGGAAGGATCCTTAACAATTACTTAATTCACCTGTCGCAGGGCTGCTGGCAGAAAATTCTTAGAAAATAAGCAGCACCTTTGTACTTATATGTTTCCTTATGTTATGTTGTTTTGTCATATTCTGTGTACATAAATAATAAATAAAAAAATAAAAATTACATGTTAGTTTTTATATACAATAGGCACGAATTGACTCTCAGTTTTATTCTTTCAAGTTGCTTCGGTAAGCTGGTATTGAATTGACAAAAAAGATTTAAAAAAAATGTTACCGAATGTTCCATGAGCAATGCGCTAAAGAAGCTCTTTAACCTTATCCCTCCCTCTCCATTCCTTAACAGAAACACGCGTAAGGGCCTTCGTAGTCATCCGTACACTGTGTCCTTCTTTTCACACCGTACCAAGAAATTCCGTGTTTCCTCCATCCTACAACATGGGTTCCTTCAAAAGAGGCATGAAAAAGCATCTCTTGGGCCGGCAAGGGGTGGGCAGATAGGATAGTGGATGTCGGTCCTACTCTATCTGTCAACTCATTTGGGCCTCTTTCACCGCTCAACATCAGGCGGGAGGAGGTCATTTGCCTTATGTAATGTTTGCTTTATGTCCTCCATAATAAAAAAATAAAAAATAAAACCGACTTCTAAAACACAAAAGTGTCAAAAATAATATAAGCATACAAACAACATTCATCATCATCATCATCATCACAGCTCATATACGTCCCCACCGAGGGGCACGAGCCTATTACCCCAACTAGTTATGCTAGGGCGATTAGGCCTTAGACAAACCACGCTGGCCCAGTGCGGATTGGTTGACTTCACATACACCTTTGAATTACTACGCAGGTGCTTGCAGGTTTCCTCACGCTGGTTTCCTTCACCGTAGGAGCGTCAGATAAATGTACGTATGAAATTCGTAAAACAACATTATCTCTATATTGTTGACAGAAAAAAAAATATTGTACGTATATCTTTTACAAACAAGTTGGTTTGTGTAAAACATCGATTTTTAATTATGAAAACAATAATTGTTTTGAATGTATTTCTATATTCATATTCCTATATCATTTTAAAATTTTCCTCTTTTTATTTTCCTGTCCTATTTATACAAACAAAACCTTACCACCTTTTTGAAGTCGGTTACAAAATACTAGCTTATTTAGAGAATACTCGTAGGTACATAAGACATCATATTTCAGTGCTTTATACATATTTAAGTGTTGATCGTCGGTTGTCATTATCTAAACAAACTATTTGAAATATCACATTTGAAAGGTGTCATAACAATAACATTAATCCCACAATATTATTACAGAAACTAACAGATCAACTACAAAATATTATATGTGTGGCCAAATCCATAACATTATGTGTAATGTGATTTAGTTTGAAAGTCGTAATACGTATCAATACCACTGTGAATGTGGTCGAGGAATTTAAATATTTTATACTTACTCGTATTTGTAATTTGCGACGACTTATACATAATAAAGCTTGGAGTAAGTACATATTGGTTTTACATGGAATGTGCTTTTCATTAACAAAAAACAACATTTAGCAACGGACATCAGACCATCAGTAGCAAATTTCCTTCATGGGAAACACACGGAAACTGCATTTCTGAATGTCAGATGAAAGTGTATTTATGACGCAATGTTTCAATTTTTTTCTCGTTTTCAACATCTAGTGCTGCACTCGATAAATTAACAAGCGCGTGTGATTCTGACGTGTTTATTGAAAGAGTTTAAATGAATTTCAAGTTTTATCAATTCCCAGAGCACGATTGCTTAATTGTCATTGTCAGTGCTATTGTTTCTTATTTACAGTAAATGATAAGGTTTAGAATACACTGTTATAAATTAAGCAATTGATAGTCTATCAATCGCCATGATAAAATCACACAAAGACTGCACTTTTCAGAGAGATTATAAGAATTTACAACCTTTTCGAAGCGTTTGACTCATTACTCTTTTATTGAACTATAACTTTATGGGATTAAAAAATGGCACTTTTACTGTAATATAATTCATTGTGAAAATAAAAGGTTGCCATTGACAACGCAGTTCGCTGGTCCATCAGTTATTAAAGGCGTATCCCCAGGTTCAATATTAGGTCCTCTGATATTTGATATAGCTACAACGATACTCATGAGTCTGTGACAATCGTAAATGCGTCGATTCTCGACGGCTACTATTGGCTGTAGTTGTAGTGTGAAGCTCCCAACGCTGATTTTCTACTAAACAATTAAAGACGACAGTAGTAGACGTCGACGTTCTTATCGTGGAACGAAGTGCCGTTCGTCTATATCTGCTCTTAGATGTTATATAAGATTGTATCAACATAACAATCCTTGGCCAGCAGATTTATCTCCAGATTCCTCTGCCCGCACAATAGTGAATTCTCAATTCTGTCAAAACATTATTATGATTTGACAACATATATTTGTAAGATGGTAGACGTTATAATAATTGCCTAGTAGTGATACTAGGCACCAATCAATAATAACATTTTAAAAGTATAAGGTTTTCAGGAAAATGAACAGCCTTTGTAATCGAATAATCTGGAAAAAGAGTACAAAAGTCCATGACATATCCATAGAAAAGTGTGAAATGCATTGTTGCCTGCGACATATGATGCTGCTGCTGAGATTGCTCGGTTTCTTTCCGGTCGAAGGGTTATACAGCTCTAATATTAGGAACATAAGGTTGAATATTGCTTAAATATTGTGTGATCTAGTTGATTAGCACATGCAAGGGTAGCTGCACGATAGATCCGTTAATAGTGATGGTGCACAGTCACACCTTTCATGTGAGTGATTTGTTTTTATCCATACAATATGATCGTAAGTTCGCTGTAAGTTTGAAAGTGAATCAAAACGAACTTGATTGTAATGAAGCCCAAGTAAATATGAATCTTCTGGAGGCATTGTATGTCTATTTTTCAAAATTATGTCGACGGAAACCCTTTCAAAGAATAGATTGGTTTTTATAACGACTCACGTCGATTGAATTTAGTGGAAAATGTGAAAATGGCTGCTATTTTATGTTGAAATTAATAAGAATAATAAGAAGTATATTATTTTAAGGTTACTCAAAAATGAATCGGTTTATATAAAAAAATTATGCTGCTATACGAGAACACCACGATTGTAGGCATAAACATGGCAAATAATTCACGCGAACCCTATTCTAAGATTAACATATAGCGGTTTTGTGTTGATACAGTAACAGACAGTAAACCTCCAAAACAATTTACAAGACTTGACCTATGTTCAGCTGTTGTCAGCAGTTAGACAAGGGTGCTGATTGACATCCTGTCACAACATGCTGCTATGAACCATAATTGAGTTAGAACCACTAAGAATGTAGTCTGGTTAGCTATCAGAAAAGATGTTTCAAGTTTGTAAACCCGCTTATGTGTGTGTCGAAGATAATGCTTATGAATAACTTAAAGTTACATTAGCTAAAAAAATCTATACAGTTCCAACAAAAAAAACACATTTTAATGTTTATTAATATGCATATTTTGATCTAGTCTTTTCAAACTCAAACTCAAACTCAAAAATCTTTATTCAATATAGGCCTTTACAGGCACTTATTGACGTCAAAAAAAACATAAAAATCTTCAACCAAGAATCTCACCCATTATTAAGACCCCAACCATTATTAAGATGTGTGCAAATACAAGTCAAATGAAAAAAAAAAATTGACTCTACACCTGTTCGGAAATTGGGAGAGCCTTCTCGAGAAGAACAGGCAAGAAACTCGGAAGGTCTTGTATTTTTTTTGTCTCCTCTTTTAAAATGCCAACATTACAATATTATATTTCACAAACATTTTTTTTAATAATATAGAAATGCCTGTCGGTATGAGTGGAACAGTTACTCGAATGAAATTTATCCTATTATCACAAAGTGTTAACACCCTTTGAACGTCAATTATCACATTTTTTGTCAATCCCAAGCAGTTTTATCTGTCATATAATCAGACACTTTATAATATGCTTTTTTCATAAGTGCGCCCTTGATAGTGACTTTAAATTTATTCAAGTTAAGTGCTTTAATATTATTTGGGATTTTATTGTAGAAACGTACACAAAGGCCTTTGAAAGAATTATTAATTTTTTTAAGCCGAGTATTTGGTAACGCTAACATATTCTTTTGCCTAGTATTTACTGAATGAATATCACTGTTTTTACAAAACGACTGTATATTTTTATGAACATATACTATATTCTCGTAAATATATTGCGACGCGACGGTAAATTTTTCAAATTAAAATTGAAATTAACAAATGATACATGAATTTTTGGTGAAAGTCGTATCAACATTACTTTAAAATATTTTTTTGGTGCTTTTAAGGTTTTGTTTGCCCAAAATAATGGTTTATGTTCTCAATTATTTTTATGAATTTCAGATTCAGACTCAAATCTTTTTACGGCATTTACTACATTATAACAGCGATTGGACAAGTTACGCTGATGTCTTTAAATATGTTATGGTGCATTACTAGCGACAGGATATCGACTAGTTCCATGCGTAAGGATACCAAACAATATATAGTTTTACTAGTATCGTATCGTACACTGTTGAAAGAACAACCCTCAGAAATGTATGGACATCGTCCCCACCCTTGTTGGCGCCTGGTGTGCGCAGCGAGGGACAAGTTCCTTGCTGTTCACATTCTGATCAGGTGTAACATTACTCGTATTTTAAATCTGAAAAATGAACAACATCATTATGATATTTTAACTTTCAATTGTTTTATCATTCGGTTTTAAACATAAAGATGAAAAATAATATTGAAATTAAAGTAATTTTGGAATACCAGTTCCGAAGTGGATCTAACGTTAAAGAAAAAATCTATTTAACGGTCTGCCCGTTTGCGATAATACCTCCCACTTAACAGAGAGTTTCAAAGATTCAGATTCTTTCCGTCTTCAATGACTCCACTATTAACGATCCATTACTTTTAAATCATTAAGGTATACGTAATTAATGTTATTTACCTTCCAATATTTTACTTGCTTATACCAAGTCCCGTATAAGATAAGATAATAACACCATGCAACTACTTTCTTTTTTTCATATAACTTTCTGTCTATATTCCTAAAATGTTTTTTTTTCTCTCTACAGTTAGCTTGGTGAGTTTCGTCAGCGGCGTGACCTCGATGACCATTCTGTTGAACAATGCCAAAAACTGGCCTCAACTTCTTAGACACGTTGCCAAGATTGAGATCCGTTTGAAGGATATAAAAATGAAGTCGAACACAGTACACAAATGCAATGCAGTATTGTACGGAGCCTTCGTCGCATTAGTGTGTAAGTGCTAGATATATAGTTTTCAAGGCATAAGGGTCTTAGACAAGGTTACAATTCAAAAAGATCCGGCGAAGTACGCGTCGGATCACGCGCAATGTATGCATGTATTATAAAAAGGCTGTTATAGCTTTATTTTTCCATAATTTTGTCTATAATTATTAACTGTTTTACTTGTAACAATTTTATATAACAAATTTTTCAATATCATTGTTACGAAATTTTCCTTTACCTAGTTTATAACTTAGTCGATAATAAGTCTTTAATTTGTAAACCATTCTAAGCTATGATAGTTTTTTTTTAATTTTGAGATATATCTAGGTGTTTGGTACATACCCCGTCAAGCCGAAACTTATTTACGTTAACATAGTGATATTAAAGTTGTAAATTGTAAAAATACTTTTCTAATTCCCCATACATTTTAATTCACACACCCAATTATTTGTATCGGGGATTTTAAAATAAATTTGAAATTTCGAGTTTTCAATGACACCATAACTTTTTCATGATTATGTTAACACGAGTAGATAGATAGATAGATATAATCTTTATTGCACACATGGACATTACAAATCAAACATTATAGACAAAAAACCAACATGTGTACAAAAGGCGGTCTTATCACTAAGAGCGATCTCTTCCAGACAACCTTAGGGAGGTTAACACGAATAATAATATTTCACAAATAGATCGCAGAATCGTAATACAAAGGACAATCGTAATACAACATTATGCGAGGCGAGAAAAAAAAACATCCCCACTTTACATATAGGAGAGGTAGGTACACATTTTTTTTATTCTATTTTACTACTTTGTCGGCATCATTAATATAAGCTTTCAAGTAGTAGGAGTATCTGATTTAAACCGCGGACAGACGGACAGACAGACAGACGGACATGGCAAAACTATAAGGGTTCTTTGTCGACTACGGACCCTTACTGCGCTGATTTTGAGAGAAACAAACTCAATTCTATTTAATTTTCTCAAGATACAGATCCAATTTGGCGCTAGTAAGTGTAAATTTAGTGTACGGAAAATTACAGGATCGATTAAAATGGGTTCAAGAGTAAGCTTACTGGTCTGGAGCAATTCGCAAAGACCTGAGAGGACCTATTTTTTCTCGGGGGGAAATGCGTGACACCATCGTTCCCGCCATTTGCTAGATGGCAAGCATGTGTGCCCACACATGCTTGTACTATAAACCCCCCAGTGTTCTCCCTGCTCTTTAGGGCGCGTGAAGTAGAGTCCACAACGCGATACCACTACTCACGCGCCCGCTAGCTCGACCAGACCGGTCGGGCTATCGCCAAGGGGGGATTGCCCGAGAACACTAGGGCAATGCCCAGACGGAGGGCTTTATGGCGGCGTGCACAGGGCCAACCGTGCACGCAAGCCTCCACGGCACAGTTATTAGACGGGCATCGCTCGCGCGAATGCCCGACTTTTCCTGCCTGACCTGCCTACTCCGTGTCACACGTTACTGACCCATCTGCATCGTAACGCGTTAATAAACACAATAATTTTGACATCACACATGTGGAATACAGATGTTTTAAGTCATGTTTCACTCAGATTTGTAAATAAGTCGCTGCTTTCGACATCGACATATGTCGATCGACAAAAGCATCTATCCGTTTCACTCCTTAGTAATATCTGTCAAATTTGTCGATTTTTGTCGAGTATGTTGATCTTAGCTGTCAAATTTTGTTTATCGAGAGTTCTATGCTCGCAGGTCTGTCACGACATGGTTAGCGCAGAGGTCTAGTGATCGCCTACTGCGCAACGGGTCGCGGGTTTGATTCCCATACGGGACAAATATTTTGTATGGCCTACAGAAATTTGTTCCAGTCTGGGCGTATGTGCATGTGATATTCTATGTTTGTAACTGCCACCACGACACAGGAGAAAATCCTAGTGTGGGGTAACGTTTTTTTTAATAAAGAACACGAAAGAACTTATCAAGGTGACTGACGACATCCGCTGGGCAGTGGAAAACTTTAGTCAACCACGCTGGCCCAGTGCGGATTGGTCGACTTGACATACCTACACCAAAGAATAAGTAAATAAATGTGGATAACGGCTTAACGCAGTAATTGGGATGTATGTAGCATTGTTATAACTAGACACGGATTATATGAAACTATCAAAATGCCAAAATATGCATGCAAATAATTATGCACTCATCATCATCATCATATCAGCCAAGAGACGCCCACTGTTGGACATAGGCCTCCCCCAAAGATCTCCATATCGATGGAGATCTTTGGGCTCCCGCATCCAGCGGCTTCCCGCGACCTTCACCACCAGATCGTCGGTCCACCTTGTGGGGGGCCTACCAACACTGCGTCTCCCGATCGATGTACGATCGACGGGTCGATCGTACATCGATCGTCATCTTTGTTCGTCGACCCAAAAGTAGCGCCCCAGGGGCATTTGACAAGTGGAAATCGTTTCATAGCGAAACGAAAACTAAATTCGTCATCGTGTCCGAGCTAACGAAAACAAATTTGTGGCCAACGTAAAGATTAGCGACCGCTGTGTGGAATTGTTATTCTGTAAGAAAACAACATATCAGTTATTTAAGAACCTACTCAAAACTAAGAAATGGCAAAGAAATGATTAACATTAATATTTCCATCTCAATTCAATGAAAAATGAGTTGTTTTGAGTAGTAAGTACAGTAAGTTCCTTATCAAGATATACTGTTTGACCTTTGGACTGTTCTTATGACGCTCGTAATAGTGGCGGTATTCGTAATGTAAATGTAAAGCTTGAATGACCTCTATGAAAGCTAAAATTTGCTACTTCATGGATTTGTTGCGAATC
This sequence comes from Schoenobius gigantellus, assembly GCA_963935595.1. Classification (NCBI taxonomy): domain Eukaryota; kingdom Metazoa; phylum Arthropoda; class Insecta; order Lepidoptera; family Crambidae; genus Schoenobius; species Schoenobius gigantellus. The sequence continues at coordinate 10,149,518 of OZ012544.1, read as the reverse complement.
AATTTGTCTACCCAGTTACATATCGATGGCTTTGATCTATTCGCCACGTTATTTAGCGATGTCATATGTGAATACCATACACTTTTTCTTATCGAACATCGTTATCATCTTAGGATTGTCACTTTGTCTAGGCCGCTGGGGCCCTATTTTTGAATCATTCGACAGGCAAAGGTATCGAGCGTTCGTCAAGCGTCATCTGCCCTCGATTTCTATTTATTTTCGTTTCGTTTTCGATTAAAATCAACATAGTTTATATTACATCTTATATCATTATCATTTTGATGTTCATCAAAAACAAGATAAAACCAAGATAAATTATATATTTTTTAAATAAAAGCTTTTAGTACTTGTCAATACGAATCAAAAGAGTCCAAACTCGATGGGGTCGCTTCGTTTCATTGCGGAATTCCCATTTTTTTTGTCACCAAAGGCGGTGAACGAGCGGACGAGCCTGATGGTAAGTGGTCATCGTCGCCCATGGACATCTGCGACATCAAGGGTGCCGCTTATGCGTCAACTGCCTTAAGTTTAAGGACTCCATTTACCTTCCGCTTGAAAAAATGCCATGTTGTAGCGCGTTGGAAACACCTCCGGACTCCGGAGGGAGCTCATTCCACATTTTGCATGTTCGCGGGAGAAACGAACGAGACGCCCGCAAGGTATGCTGATGCCAGGCGTTCAATATGTGGGGGTGGTTGGGGTGAGTTCTACTTCCCTGGCGCGCGGAGCGGTGGCGAAATAGCGATAGAAGAATCAGTTTGAAAAGTTCCTCAGAACACTCCCCGTTCTACAGACGGTAGAACACGCACAGAGACCCAACATCTCTCCGGTGGCTAAGAGGCTCTAATCCATCTGTGAGTGCCGGATCGTCGACGATACAAACAGCCATACGAACAGATACCGGGACAGGTAAAAGTAAATAAAAGCTTGTAATAAATAAAAATCAAGCGAAGACGACGCTTGACGATCGCTCGACGCCTGACGAATGATTTTAAAATAGGGCCCTTAGTCGCATGCAGCCACTGTGATCGTGGCCGTGTTGGCGCCTAGTGCGCGAAATCCCTTAAGCGTTTTTTACGCTTATTACAACGCAGGCATTAACACTAACATTAAAGCTTCGAACACAGCGGCTTCAGCAGCCTTCAGTCTCCATCAGAGGCAAAGGGGCAGCTGTGTCCCCTAGCTGCCACCTATTAGAGTTCTCGTTTTGGTCATAGTTAATTATCTAACATTTTTTTTTCAGTGCAAATTACGCTTACAATTTTATTTCACATCAAAATGTTGAAATTATGTTTGGATGTCGAAACGTTGAGTGCGAAGAATCGAAACCACCTTATGAAGTTCTTCGTTCCATATTTATTTCATTATACTACGTTTCGTTCATGGAAATTCATAATTTTTATGGTAAGAATTTGAGCTCTCTATTTGTAGGCATAAAATTTATTGTCATAAAATCATATTCCATAATTTCGATTGAAATAATCGTCAAGGCGCATAATAATCAGATAGCAGAATGTTAATAAGTGTGGCAGAAAATCGTTTGTCATAAGTATCAAAATCCATAAACTCGAAACACAGAACAACTTGACGCATAATTAATGTATAGCATGTTATTCATAACGAATAATACAATTACGCAGAACTTCTCAAAGCATAAATTTGCACGCAAGCATGCAGCATGTAAGCAAGCATGCAGCATGCATGCAAGCAAGCAACATGGAATAAGCAAGCATGCGCCATACAAGCAAGCATGCGCCATGAAAGCAAGCACGCACTGCAGGCGTGGTTTCTGTCACGGCTCCGACGCTGCGGGGCTCCGGCGTTCCCACGCGGCCTTATCGTCGCAGAAGGTTTTCGCCCACCACCGCAGCCTCGGCTCCGCGCCTACGCGGGTTTGAATTACACTCTTGGGGTAGGACAAACAAGATACGTGGAGTCGGTTTTGCAACGATTCGTTTCTGTCGCTTAGTAGCATGAATGATTTCAATTTCGAAAATCTTTATTCAACATAGGCCTTTACATGCACTTATTGACGACAAATTTGTTTTTAAAACAGAGCAAAACATTTTAATTTTAAGTAAACATATTTACCTTGTATTAACCTTGAATGAATTACTTTGTCAAATTATAATAAATCAATACACACTATGAAAAAATTGTATCAAATGAAAATATAGAATATGAGTATTATATTTGTATATAAAGAAATATACGAAATGCTATTAAAATGTTTATTTACACAGAGTATGACATTACCTACGAGTATATCCAATGAACGTTATATCCTTTGAAATAAGTTCATTTGTAATTATTAGAAATGAAACGCACCCGATAAAAATACTACATATTTTTACGCCCACAAAATATTAGGGATTTCATTCATTATGGCACTTAATTATGGTAAAATATTTTATATTATGTCAGAAGAAATTAGGGATTTCGTTATTTATGCTTCATAATATTATGCCTTTGGATCACTAAGCCTTATAAAAATTATGCAAAGAAAAAATTATGAGACGTTAATGTTATGCTTTTTTATGATTATGCTTAGTGATTTATGCCAACTGCCAAGCGTCTTTATAACAAACAACGTTATGCCAAATGAAAGGTCCCCAAGAATTGGCACTGCGCGAATCGTTTATGAAATGATCAAACGAAGTTACCTGAAGTGAAGTTCGATCTTATTATCCTGTCTTCGCCGAAGAGATTTATTCCTTGATTATGTAGATAGATAAATCATTATCACACAATAATTTACTGGTCTTCTTGATCTTGAATCTTTGACTAAATCCCCAAGCTTTCACTCTAAATAGCAAATAGTCCATTTTTCTGTTTTTAAAAGAGTGTGATAATGATTTATCTATCTACATGGTCAAGGAATAAATCTCGGAGGACGAAGACAGGATAATGTCTGTTTTAACTATTGTCTGTGAAAAATTATTGGACCAATTCAAGAATAATGAAAAAAAAATTCGTCATGAAACTTAAAACCTTTTGTTGAGACACTTACGGTTGACTTTTGTATGTATGTTCTTGTCATATACTTAACATAAAGGTGATTTACATGTGGAATCTTATTGTTGGGGAATTATTTTAATATTATTATTTTAATAAATATTTAAAAAGGTTAAATATACTTAACATTTTTTTATTTTACGAACGGAGCTGTATTTACTTTTTTTATGGAGGTCCCGGCAAATGACCTGCTCCCGCCTGATGTTAAGCGGTGAAAGAGTCCCAAATGAGTTCATAGATAGAGGAGGGACGACATCCACTATCGTACCATCCACCATCGGGCGGGTGCCCCTTGCCGGCCTAAAAGATCCTTTTTTCGCCTCTATTGAAGGAACCCATGTTGTAGGATGGAGGAAACACGTGCGCAGGTAGAGAATTCTAAGTGTGGGATGAACGACAGAAGAAGGAATCCTAGTATTTCATGGTACGGTGTGAAAAGGGGGATACAGTGTAAGGATGACTCCGAAGGCCCTTACGCGTGTTTCTGTTAAGGAATGGAGAGGGAGGGATAAGGTTTAAGAGCTCCTCAGAGCATTCCCCATGGAACATTTGGTAAAAGGCGCTAAGAGAGGCGATGTCACGATGAAGTTGTACAGGCTCGAGGATGTTAGTTGCCTCTATATCGCCAATTATGCGAATAGCGCGACGCTGCAATCGCAAAAAAGCCTCGATGCCCAAAGCATCGAGGAGGTACTGAGCGTAGCCGTTCCAAAGGTGCGAGCAATATTCCTCGCAAGACCTAAACTGAGTTTTATACAACATACATAGTTGGTCCGGCGCAAAATACCTACGCACCTTGTTCAGGACATCCAGTTTCCGTAAGGCTGTAGATATAATGATTTCGATGTAGTCTCTGGGGTTCAGATCGCAGCGAATCTTTATTCCGAGCCAGGTGATATTCAGAATAAACAATGTTGGGGATAGAACGGAGCCTTGCGGAGCTCCAGCGTGCCGCGAAGCGCAAGCGTCAACGACAACGTGAATTGTACGCTTGTGGAGGAAGCTGCCAATCTACGTACAGAACTGCGCGGGTAATCCGTATGCCGGAAGCTTGGAAAATAGAGCCTTGTGCCAGACTCTATCGAAAGCTTTGGAGATGTCACGACTAATAGCCACCGACTCGCCGTGCTATCATCCCATTTGTGTAAATGGACCGCTAGATGGTCACGGTATTTGTGGATCAAATCAAAAATGTTAAGTGTACTTAATTTTTTTTTTTATTTTACGTCATTTAAAATAAAAAATATGTAAAGTATAGTTAAAAAAAATATTTTACGAACGGAGCTGTATTTAATGCTGGTATTTGTGGATCAAATTGTTTGCTCTATCGATATACTAATCGACTGACAAGGTCCATGATTATGAAATCAATCCAACATAAAATAATGACGTATTCCTTTTGATATCCAATAACTTAAATGAAACCGTGTAAGAGAATAGAATAGCATATTAATTATTTTGAATTGATTATTTTTTATTTTTAAATATTTATTTAAAAAATAATAATTCCTCAACAATAAGATTCCACATATAAATTACCTTTATGTTATGTATGATAAGAACATTCATACAAAAGTCAACCAAAGTGTCTCAACAAAAGGTTTAAAGTTTCATGGATTTTCCTTCGTTACTCGTACATACGAGATTGTACTCATAATACTAGCACAGTTTTACAATGCATACAGTTATGAAACAAACGTATTTGCGCGAGAGTAACGGCGGGGACCTCACGATGCTACATTAATTAAGATTCAACGTCCAAAATGGTTCTATACTCGAGCTGATGAACATGACCAAATACTATACTATACCTATCAGCTTTATATTTTTATTTTTATATTGGGCCTAGCTGTTTTAATCCCACCTCATGGTAAGTGGAAGTGGAGCCTAAAAATACAGAGATTGTTAGCTACACTAGCCATCCTCGCGTGCTCTCTCCACCCCGTCTTCTTTTGATGGATCTAGGGCAGGGATGGCGAACCAATGGCAGAAGTGTCATTGATGGGACGAGACACAATATTTCAGGTACGCCACCGATCACAAAATTCACTGACAGTTCTGAGTTGGTAGTATTTAGGTTTATTATTTTCAGAATAATCACCAAGTAAAAATTATATGACGCCACTCTATAGCGTCAAAACATGTCTTTAAAAAATGGCACGTTAATACATTTTCGCCACCCCTGATCTAGGGGTAAGAAGGAGGGAACACGTGTGCTGGCAGAGTTTCATTTTTTAATTATAAACTATTTATGTCATTTTGTATATTTGCGAGTAAAATATGATAACATTAAATTGTTTTAGGTTGTTAGCATCCAAACGGAAGTTGTTATTAATATATTGAACGTTATGATCATGTGTACAAGCATGTATATTGTGTCGTACATCAAGTCTCTCAATAGGATCTTCCTTTTACAAAGAAGCAAGGTATGAACTTGATTTACGTGCATCATCATTGAATTGAATAGTACGAGTAAGTTAACAGCCGCCGGTTTGCCGTTGGGCAATTTTAGGCAATAGCTGGCATGTGGTCCTATTTAAATTTTCAATAATTTTGATGAATAATATAGTTTAATACAGAGGGAGACTCTGTACCACGATCGTGTGCTTGGGTACCTCCGTCTTACCCATTTCTACCGCAATGCAGATGCATTTAGCAGTGCTTGCATTGCTGTATTCCGGTTTGAAGGGTAAGATATGGCACTGAAATTACTGGGTACCGTGACTTTACATCTTAAGTCACAAGTTGGCAACGCACACTGTGGTTCTTGTGGGGGTTGCAGTTTTGCTGCGGATCTCACAGGAGCCACATGTACTATAGGTAACTGTTACCACTTACCATCAGGTGGGCAGTTTGCTTGTTTGCCAACTTTCTGCAATAAAAAAAAACAAAGTGATCAGTCAAAATGCAAATTTCAATATCTAACATTCAGTTTGAGATAGTCATTAAGATTGTAGAAACAAATTTCAACAAGCCATAAGTCTTAAGTCTAGGGGTGAATCAACTCTGAGGCAAGGACTCCTTTTCTATCGACAATTTATTTTACATTTTCACAGCCATGGCGAATGAATTTCGGAATCGGTGTGTGATTCTTCATTGGCAATACGAGTATTAGTTTATTTGGCTATGTAGAGACGGCACCTACACCTTTACCAAATTTCAATTATGTTCGATTTCAATTTGGTATAATTTGTTCGATTGTACCTTAGTAAATTCAATAGGATCGATATAGTTTCAGAACGTTGAATTCTGGGAAAAACAGCGATTGCGGTACACTCAACTGGAAAAAATGGTGAAAGTAATCAACGAGCAAATAAAGTATCACATCATGCTGTCATTCTTGGGATGCGTGTTCTTTTCCTGCGTTCAACTGTTCTATATTTTGAAGTAATTAACTTTGTATAATTATGTTGTTTTATATTATTAGTATACATACCTGTTTTTTTTTGGGAACAGATTTCATTTTAAGAACAATATGGCAAAGGAAAATATTATTATTATAGACAATTTGTTTATTTGTGCAACAAGTAAGCAAAGTTTATTTTTGTTGTAAGTGTTGACATAGCTAAGTAGTCTAGAATTGAATTCTCAATAGACTTCTGAGCACTTTAAGATTTAAAGACACGAAAAATAAAAAAAACGCAAATGTGTGACACAAACAAATTTTCACCTCAACCAACTAAATATCCAAGACTATAGCTATGAAAACAACTGAGAAAGTAGGTAAACCTTTATTCAGTACCGATTAATTATAAAAGCTGGTGTTCGAAGTTCAAATCACTTTTATTCACTATCAGGCAGCAACTTATGCTTGGAGTTTGCTATTTGCTAGATTTTAGTGGCAAAAGGGTTCTTTTCGTTCTGGAGAGGTGAAATGATATCCATTACTCAGATTTTATTACTTATGTGTGTTTAGAACAAATCAATAAGAACTAAAAATACTTTTTTAAGTTCACAGACTTATCATCATAAAAAATGCAACCAAAGGACTGTGAGCAAGTGAGTATTCGGGAAATAAAATGTCTACACTTGAATGCTGCGTCTCTTGTATACATGTTCATTTAAGACTTTCGTTGGTTCTGAGTGACCGAGCAGACTTGGAACTGTTAATCGATGCAAGCCTCAAAAGGCGTAAAAAATTGTTCAATGCCAGACGAGGATGATTGCCCAATAAAGCCGCGATCAGCAGCCTTTTAGGAAATGAGTCCATATTGCGGCAAAATGAGGCAAAGGTTCGCTGTATTTAGTTATAATGTTGATGATAAGAGGTATTATATATTTGTATGATCGTCCCACGGCAATGCCACCTTAAGGGAAAGTATTTTAATAGCGCAACATTTCAGGAATACCTAGAAAGAGTGTATTCCTGAAAGGCCTAACGGATAGTAATTTTATACTAGCACAGACTAGTATATACGAACTTGCATATTTTTAAGCACACAAATATACTCGTATTAATATTAAAATATATACGAGAGCGCCGTAACATACACATTTTGACGACACTTTTTAAGGTTATAAAAGACCCTAACGCCCCGAGCTACCTCAAATCACGTTTTCGAATGTTGCCTCCACCATCTCGTTCTGTGCGCTCTTGCTATGGTGATATGCTCGAACTCCCCCACGCCAATACCAACTTCCTTCTTCATTCTTTCTGCTTTCGAGCTGCCCAAATGTGGAATCATCTCCCGACAGTTGTTCAACAAAGCCCATCTGTGCCATCATTTAAATGCAGACTCAAGCAGCACTTTCTTTCTCAACTCTCCACTTCAGTGTGATAACGAATGTGTACAGCCTCATCATCTTAAGTAAAAGTATATATAATATTATATATTGGTATAATTTATGTATTTTTTATGTATATACGTGTGTTGTATTTGTGGTTTATATATTATTATTTTTTTTTGAGTTATTTTATAGTGAAAGTAAATATGTAGTTTACGCGCTTGTGTGTTTCCCACAAAACAATATATCCTTCATACTCACAGGTTGGCTGGAAGAAATCTCTATGAGAGATAAGTCCACCTTTGTGTACATTGTCTGTTATATTTTTTTTAGTATAAGTTACTATGCGCAATAAAGAGTATTCTTAAAATATACTTTAGGTAATGAATTTAGGATTTGGACGTAATGTATTGTTCCAGGGTGTTTTTTTCGACAGAGCACATACTGTTTATCTTCGCGACAGTGCTCTTGCCGATGGTGATCTACTTCACGGCGTACCTTCTCGCTGCTAACGTCCATTCCGAGGCCCAGAAGCCTCTCTTGTCCCTATACGAGGTGTCGGACAGAAACTACCGTTTATTGGATGTAAGTAACCATGGCATGGAAAGTGCGGTGTCGACGGATACAAACGTTAGGAAAGCGCGCAACGGTGGTGGCGCGAACGGCAAACGGCAATGTACGATGCCTGTGTCCACATTCGAAGTATATCGGATTGATCTATAGTCTATGGGAATTAAATCGAAGAATCAAAATAAGCGCGCGGGCATTTAGGATAGGATACAAGCTAGGATTTAGCATGATTTTTATTAAGTAAAGCAAACAATAAGCCTATTAGTACCGTTGCATTAAACATAGCGTTACTGCCGGGGTCATGGCTTAAACTAAAAAATTGTACAGGTTTACCAGTATGTGTACCTATATCTTCTTTTAACTCATGATGTAAACATTGAATTAATAAATAAATAAGTTACGTTGGTGTGGGACTGTCGATACTTTAATGCATCTAAAACAAAAAACTGATTGTCCTTATTCGTACATTATCAGGTTCGAACCGTAATCGTACAGCACGAGTAAGGTACTGGTACAGCTTATTCGTGTTATTAGTACTATTAGTACCATAGATTTATACAATTTTTGATACAATGAATAGTACCGTACTAATAGATACGAGTCGCTTCGCTTGCCCGGAGGATTACACGGATGTGGACACATATAATGACAGGTTTGTGGAAACTGTCCTTACGGTGGTTTCGAAGTTTTCAAACCTAGCCGTACCAAGCAAAGGAGCAAGATCTCAGAGCCGACAATTAAGCTGATGGAAGAAAGGCGTGGGATGGGTCTGCAGTCTTCTGAAGATGCTCGTCGGTGACTCAACAAACAGATCTCGAAGACTCTGACTCGCGACATACGCCGATCTAATACGGAACGTATTAAGGAAGCCATCGAGCGGAACAAGGGCTCCAAAGTGTTCGCAAGAGATCTGTCACTCGGTCAGAGTCTGCTGACGAAGCTGAAGACAGAGGACGGCAGAGTCGTTACGTCTCGACCTGAGCTTATGGCTGAGATCGAACGCTTCTATGGACAGCTTTACACAACATCGCAGGCACCTGTCAATCAGGCTACAGATCCTAGAGCCAAATTGATCCGGCATTACACCGAAGACATCCCGGACGTCAGCCTGTACTAGATTAGTGTGGCTCTCAAACAGCTAAAAAACAACAAGGCATCGGGTGATGATGGAGTTACAGCTGAGCTTTTGAAAGCGGGTGGACTACCAGTCCGGAAAGCGCTGCCGAGGCTATTTAACTCCATCATACTCGAGGGTAATACGCCTAAAGCATGGCACAGGGGTGTAGTGGCACTCTTCTTCAAAAAGGGCGACAGGGCCCAGTTGAAGAACTACAGACCCATCACGCTCCTGAGTCATGTATACACGTTGTTCTCGAGAGTTATCACGAATCGTCTCGCGCGCAGGTTTGACGACTTCCAGCCTCCCGAACAAGCCGGATTCCGTAAAGGATATAGTACCATATACCACATTCATACGCTGCGGCAGGTTATACAGAAGACTGAGGAGTATAATCTGCCACTATGCTTGGCGTTTGTGGACTATGAGAAAGCCTTCAATTCTGTCGAGACCTGGGCCGTGCTTAGGTCACTCCAGAGGTGCCAAATAGACTACCGGTACATCCAGGTATTGAAGTCATTGTACGAAAACGCCACTATGTCAGGCCGCCTTCAGGACCAGAACTCGAAACCAATACCACTTCAGCGAGGTGTGAGACAGGGTGACGTTATATCGCCGAAGCTGTTCACAGCTGCGCTGGAGGATGTATTTAAGCTTTTGGACTGGAGAGGACTCGGCATCAACATAAACGGCGAGAACATGACCCACCTTCGTTTTGCCGATGATATCGTAGTCATGGCTGAGACCGTGGAAGATCTAGGCACAATGCTCGAAGACCTCTGTAGAGTTTCCCAACAAGTGGGTCTTAAAATGAACATGGACAAGACCAAAATCATGGTGAATTCCCATGTAGTACCCACTCCTGTGAAGGTTGGCGGCTCTACACTGGAAGTTGTTGACGAATATGTTTACCTGGGACAAATAGCCCAGCTCGGTAAGTCCAACTTCCAGAAAGAGGTAAATCGACGAATCCAACTCGGCTGGGCAGCGTTCGGAAAGCTACGCAACATATTCTCGGCCAATCTACCGCAGTGTCTTAAGACGAAAGTCTTCAATTCGTGCGTGTTGCCAGTGATGACGTACGGAACTGAGACGTGGCCGTTTACAATGGGTCTCGTCAGAAGGCTCAATGTCACTCAAAGGGCAATGGAGAGGGCTATGCTCGGGGTTTCTCTACGCGATCGCATCAGAAATGAAGAGATCCGTAGAAGAACTAGAGTCACCGACATAGCCCAAAGAATTGCAAACCTTAAGTGGCAGTGGGCAGGACACATAGCGCGCAGGACTGACGGCTGTTGGGGCGGAAAGGTCCTTGAGTGGCGGCCACGTACCGGGAGACGCAGCGTTGGTAGGCCCCCCACAAGGTGGACCGACGATCTGGTGAAAGTCGCGGGAAGCCGCTGGATGCGGGAGGCGCAGGACCGATCGGTTTGGAGATCCCTGGGGGAGGCCTATGTCCAGCAGTGGGCGTCTCTTGGCTGAAATGATGATGATGATGAATAGATACGAATATTGATTGAATCATTCAAGAAATTGAAATTTCATAGCAATAAAGATTACAGACTAAAAACACGCAAATATTTTTTTTCAAATTGGAGAAAATCATAGTTATCAAACTCATTTTTCAACATTCAACTGATTTTTGTATGGAGCCAGCACACTATGGTCCAAAAGGCCGATCTAGCTGGACAATATTACTTGACACTAATAATTAGCTCCAAGGTTTCCATCTATACATGATTTATCAAAATAGAGCAAACATAATAATATTTTGTTAAATATAACGCTAAAATATTTAACCAGTATAAATTGACCCTCGCTTAAGAAGATTTACTATGTGAGAAGAGGTCAGCTTATATTAGTCCTTAGTTTTATTTTTAATATGTAAAAAATACGTCAAGTCTGTGTTTATGAGAACAAAAACAAAGCAGTATTTCATATTGCAATTTAAATAAATAAAGAATAGCTGAAATGAAAATACAAAATTATAGTTTAATGAATTTAATCATGAAATTAGGAACATAACCTTAAAATACAACTTATATTTACTCATCTTCATTTTTGGAATCTTCAAAACTTGGCATTTTTTGGGTATTTTATCCATTGTGTTTAAAATATAATTATTATGAAGTTGTAAAATTATTTAAATACGAAGAATCGTAGAGTAATCAGAAAAATTTGTAAGAAGTGATAAGATAAGGATTACCTATATTAGTGATTTCTGATTAACTACCTTGTCATAAAAAAATATTGGATACTAAGTTAAAACCCTCTGTGGATGTTGCCGTGAAGACCCTCAGGTGTAATAACTCATTTAAGATGATGACACGCAGTGCCACTACCAAAGATGTGGAGATGAAACTTAGGCAGGCACTGGAGGACTTGAAGGCCTCAAAAGACCTTAATGACAACCTGCTACAGGAACGGGAGGACTGTGAGGCTGAAATACTGAAAATGATCACTCGGAACACTGAGTTGAAGAATGAGCTTGTGGAACTCCATTTAAAATATAATGATATAGTAGAAAAGTATAGTCATGTAATGCAATATGTGGAGTCATTCAAGGAATGCAGTGAGACTCATAAGCAGGCTCTAAGCCGCATAACAAACTTAGAAACTGACCTATCCATGGCACAAAAAACAATAACTGAATTAGAACAATCAAATAGGGATCGTTCTTATGATGACCATTCTAAGAGCCTGTTTAGTGAACTGCAGAATTGTGATTTGTCGTTTGATCATAAATCTACATGTACAGATACCCCAAAGTGCAATCAAATATATGGCAAAGAGACCTTATCCTCTGTTTCATACAATCACATGAGTTCTACTCATTCATTGAATGATATCCCAACTACTGATGCAAATGGGCCTTTCAGATGCAGTAGGAATAAAGTAAAAAAATATGTAAAAATTAACAGATACATTTCAAAAACAAATAAAATTATAAAAAAACACAAAAATATTTTTTATAGGGCTAAATGTAGTAATAAACGAATTCATTTATTGGAAAAATTAGAGTCATTATCTTCCATTATTAGTGAGAACAAGTTAACTTATGAGAATAATTTAAAACAATTCAAGTCTGAAATCTCCAGCTTGCAAGAGTCCCTAATTAAAATGACTGAAAAATATCAGGGCTCTAGAAATGAGATAAAAGAATACATACTGGCTCTCAAATGTATGCCGAATAATTATTTTACAAATGAGGGTGAATCTAATGAACTTCATTCTATAGCTTCTCTTTCAGACCCGGAGTCTTTATGCCAATCTGTACATAAAGTAGCCCACCAAGATTGCATTAGCATACCCAATAAATTTAGTAATTGCTTGACTTCAAATTCCATAGCTTTTTCAGTCAAATTAGGTCAAGGCCTTGGTCTCACTCTTAATAGTAAACTAAGTCAAAAGATTCACAATATCTGCACTCCTGGGCGGTCGCTTCGCAACATAGTTGAACAAATAAAACAGCACAATTTGAACGGAATTAAAAATGTAATTTTATTATGTGGTGACAGTTTTTCTGTAAACAGAAAAGAAATTATTAAGACTATAGAGAATGTTATCGACCTCCAGTCAAAATTTAATTGCAAATTTATTATAAGTGCATTTCCATATGCACAGAATTTGACAACAACACAAAATCTACGTATATATAATTTGAATTTATTAATGTATAATTTAACATCTTGCCACAAAGACATTGTATTTTTGGACATGAATAATATTATTAATTATTTTACTTTGACTCCAGATACCATGTATCTTCCGCGTAAATATAAGTCACTGATGGCTACATTGTTAGCAGACACTTTATTAGACAATGTGATTAGTACTATAACAAAATGTAGTAATATTATACAAATTAGTAATTCGTCTACTAATACTATATATAGAAATAAGTTGACATGCTCAAAAAACTGAAGTGCAAGACAAAAGTCAAGCTCGCATATTTAGATATCATTTATCAAAATATTCAAGGCTTGGCTGGCAAGGTATTAGAGCTAGAGTTATATATAGAAAAACACAAGACTGATGTTGTATGTATCACAGAGCATTGGCTTAAGAATTATGAAACATCTATATGCTTAAAAAAATTTCACTTAGCCAGTAATTTTGCACGGAACACTGCTATTCACGGTGGTTCTCTAATATTTATTAAAAACTGTTTAAAATTTAAAGAACGTAAAGACATTGTAAAATTTTCAGTAGAGCGCACCGTGGAGCTATCTTGTGTAGAGCTTCACGATTATATCATAGTTTGTGTTTACCGACCTCCTTTGGGGAATTTTGCTAGTTTTGAATTAATTATGGAAGATGTACTCAAAAAGCTTAAACTGAAGAACAAAAATGTCATAGTATGTGGAGATTTCAATGTCAATATTCTTGATAGTAGTCAAATGAGTCTCCGCCTTATTACTTTATTCAAATGTCACAATTTATTTAATAATTTTATAGAACCGACCAGGGTAACTTCACATTCAGCCACTTGTCTTGATAATATATTTTCAAACTGCGAGGCTTTAGATAAATTAGTTATAAATTCTATATCGTCCGACCATTACGGCTTACGGGCTAGTTTTGAAAATGGAGAACAAGAGTCCCCTAAAATAATTAATTGCAGGCCTATTACCAATAAACGCTTGGCCTGTTTTAAGGAAAACGTTGACAAAAGAATTGGTTCGATGTCATGCCCTCCTGATGATCCGAATATGCTCTTTCGGACTCTTTTGATACTATTAAGTCGGAATTTGATAGCACATTCACAAAAAAAAGAATCAGAGTCGCTAGTAATAAATTAAAATTTTGTGATTGGGCTACTCCCTCTATATACAAAAGTAGAAATAGACTTTACGAATTGTATGGGTTGAAAAAATATAAGAGTAGCCCAGTTTTTGCTGATTATGTAAAAAAATATTCCAAAACATTTAGGAATGTATGTATACAAGCAAAATCAATTTACATAATGAATAAAATTAAAAAATCTAATAATAAAATTAAAACAACCTGGAAAATAATCAACCAGGAAACTGGCAAATCTAATAAGCGGGATGATAGCATTGCCATTGCTGTCAATGATATCATTGTTAAGGCTGACGACCAAGTGGCAAGTGCTTTCGAGGATTTTTTCTCTAATATACCGATGACCGTTACTGCGGGATTAAATGGATCGCCTAATTCTGCAGCTTCACTGCTTGTGAAACATGTGCCTAAGTGCAGCGCAGCGTTTTCATTTGATTATATTTCTGCAGTAGACATTGTCAAGGCATTCAAATTACTAAAAGTCAAGAATACCAATGACTTATGGGGAATGTCTGTAAAAATAATTAAATCCATTGTGGAGAATATTGCACCCTATATGGCAGATATTTTTAATAGTTGCATTGATCACGGTATTTTTCCTGACCTCATGAAATATAGTAAGATCATACCCCTTTTTAAATCTGGTAACAAAGAGGAGATTGGAAACTATAGACCAATTTCCATTTTGCCATCTTTGAGTAAAATTTTTGAAAAAATTATGCTAAATCAATTGGTTGCACATTTTCAGAAATATAATATACTGCATACTAAGCAATACGGCTTCACGAAGGGTCGTTCCACTACTGATGCTGGCGCTGCATTGTTGGGGCACATTTTTGATTCTTGGGAACAGTCTCAAAATGCGCTGGGTGTATTTTGCGACCTATCAAAGGCATTTGATTGCGTCGATCACCAAACATTGGCTCTAAAATCGAAGCAGAGCCCCGAATTCCATAGTGATCTACACTATGGAATTCGGGGCTCTGCTTCGAAATTACTAAATTCGTATCTAAGTTCTAGAAAACAAACAGTTGAAATTAACGGAGTTCAATCATCGGGGTCGCAATTGATAATGGGAGTCCCACAAGGTTCGATTCTAGGCCCGCCCGCTTTTCATAATATATATAAATGACTTGCCCTTCTTTGTACAGAACCTTTGTGATATTGTATTGTTTGCTGATTATACTTCCTTAATATTTAATGTTGATAGGAAAAAATCAAACTTTGACGATGTAAACAACGCACTATCAGAAGTACTCAAATGGTTTAGTATAAATAATCTCCAATTGAACTCAAGGAAGACTAAATGTGTTCTGTTTGCTCTTCCAAATGTAAAATTTGTTAAAACAACAGTCTTAATGAATAATGAAAGACTACAGTTAGTGGACTCAGCTGTCTTCCTGGGGGTGACGGTTGATTCAAAGCTACAATGGGGCTCCCATATCTCAACGTTAGCTGGGAGATTAGTATCGGCCGCATACGCTGTACAGAAAATCAGACAGCTAACTGATGTTGATACTGCCAGATCAGTATTATTTTGGTTACTTTCAGTTTAATGTCATACGGTATACTCTTGTGGGGTACTGCAGCTGACATCGAAACCATTTTTATTTTGCAAAAGCGAGCTGTCCGCGCAATTTACAAATTGAGCTCGCGCACTTCTCTTAAAGAGATATTTAAAGACATTGGCATACTTACTACTGCCTCGCAGTATATTTTTAATTGCCTTATGTTTGTTCGTAGTAATATCAAAATGTATAGTAAACGAAGTGACATACATAACATAAACACACGTAATAAAGATAAAGTTGTAATTCCTCAAACTAGGCTTAAAAAAGTTCTTACATCTTTTGAAGGACAAGGTATTCAATACTATAACAAAATACCAAAAAGTATTATAGATTTGCCACTAAATAGATTTAAGGTTCATATTAAAAGTACTCTTCTTAAGAAAGGATATTACACTGTAAAAGATTATGTAAATGATAAAACAGTTTGGATTTGAATTCTACCCTTCTTGTTCTGCATTGGATAGCTCATCCATATAAATTGCATGCTGCTTGCTTTCTTTTGTAGTTGTTAATTTAAATATTTTAATAATGCTGTAAAAATTGACGATTTTAAGTGCCCGCAAGGGCCTATGAAATAAAGTATATTTGACTTTGACTTTGACTTTGACATTGTTCATAAAACTCCCTCCTTGTAATTTATATTGAAAATTCTGAAATAAAAAAATTTACCTCAGCTTATATTAAAATAATGGGAAGGTTCCGCATCAGTCCGCACTTTTTTAACCAATACTATATAAATGAGACTTCGACATAAAAAAGTTACAGCCATGGTACATGAAGGTACATGTAGTTTCTGGTCCAAGAATTACAAAGTTCGTCCTAAAAACGTCATATCCGTCACATTAGACAACAATTTTTTCGGGAGTAGTAAAACTATTTTCAATTTCAATAATTAAAGGTAGGTAAAAGGTAGTACTTACCGTCAACTTCACGGTCCATCACTAAATTTATAATAAACTTTTATACTCACTTTTAAATAAGGACGAATATAAAGTGCAAATAAGTGAATGATTTCACTACGCATCACACTTGTTATGACACTTAAACATTAATTATTAATTATTAGAGGGTATTTGCACAAAATTATCACCGGAACAGTGACTTTGGGAGTATCTGTTATCGATTTTGCTAGTACTATTATAGAACTGCACTCACTCTTTTTGTCCAGCTAGATCAGCCTTTTGGACCATAGTGCAGCACTTCAAAAAAATTCTGCGTATTTAGTATGAATGAGTTCAATTAAAATTCGCACCTCCCTGCTACACAAGGTGGAATATGGACTACACTTCATATTAAAATCAAAATTTAGTATGAAAAGAAAGCCGAACCCACCCTTGACCATTTTTTTGATAAGTCCATTATGTGTGTCCTCATTAGCTGTGGGGATGTTAGGGGGTCGAAAATTTCGTTATTTTTTTAGCTCTGATGCACCGTTTTCGAGATATAAGAATTTTTTTTACACTTCCGCGATTTGTACACATTTTAAATACAATAGAATCCGACAAAAAACCTCCAAAAAGTAAAAAAAAAATATGTTGATTGGCTCTTTAGTCTTCACGTCGGGGGACCGTTATTAATATATCTATTTATTTAATTACTTACTGACCGAATACGTAGAGCGTTACTGGATATATTAATTGCGGTTCCCCGACGTGACGACTAAAGGGCCAATCAACATATTTTATTTTGTACTTTTTGGAGGTTTCTTGTCGGGGGTTTTTTAAATGTAATTTTTTTTTACTTCATACTTTTTAAACGGCCTAACATATTATTTTATAATGTGCACGTGATTGGCTTTGATTTGAGACCCCACTCGAGTATATTTGCAGACATTCGGTTATTCTTCCCCACTTTCACCCCCATAACTTATAAACGGCTCAACCGATTTTCATCAAACATGTCTAAGAACACTCGCCCGTAAGTCACCTTTAATACAAAAAAAAATCTAAATTGAAATCGCTTCATCCGTTCGGGAGCTATGATGCCACAGACAGACTGACAGATACACACACAGACAGACAGACACGTCAAACTTATAACAACCCTCTTTTTGCGTCGGGGGTAAATACTATACAAGACTAGAAGAGAAGAATGTTCAATTTACGCTTGCCTCTTGAACTTCGTTTGAATTTAGCGAGTATACTTCGTTCTGATGCCAGCGACAGTTCAAGGTCAAGCCAGCAAAGAAAAAACATCAAACATATACCATAAGAATAACTAATAATACGAGTATAGAAGCGAATCTTGCCAAATGCCGCTATTTGCATACCTACAGCGCCCTTCCCCCTGTAACGCCCCGCAGTAGTCTGCGGACGCCGCTAGGGTCACCACACGGACGTATGGTTACCATTACAATATTTTTTATATAGGTACCTCCATATTTTACATTAAATGAGAAACTGAGCATACACCGAGTCTTATTGATTTTTTACTTCAAGTGTAGCGAGCGAGCGACTATCTTTAGCAATAGTACGCACATTTTTAGTTTTTTTGATACCGTAGTTATAAGAACCTGCCTATTTTTGATTTTCTTTATCTTCGGGCAAATTGTAAAACTTTAAATTTGGGGTTATTATGGTAATGTTTTTGCACCCATAAACGCAACAATAAGTCGACATCGCGGCGATTAGGTAGATAGCGGCGCGCGGGAAGGAGTGCGTGCGGGATGCGGTGCGCCCCGTGCGCGCCTTGACTGGCGATTCCGTTCAACGGAAATCAAACGGTAGGTAAATAACGTGGCCTTGAGCGCTCGATGGCCGGGAGTTTCGCTTCTATACTCGTATTATTAGTTATTCTTATGCATATACTATACTCGTAGGTACATCATCTAACTAAACTAAACTAAATGAAATACCCATGTTATCCACCCAACAACCACCAACCCACCACAAAATATCCATGTTACTCTTGCAAGAAACATATTTATTTACAGTGCAATAAGCAAAACCTGTTTGTAAATAACTTTGATCATGGACTTTTTTATTTTAAAAAAATCCAGTTTTTTATTTTTTTTCTAATAGATATAACTCTTACATTTAAGGAAAACCCATATTTCATTGTTCCTCATAAGTCATATTATTTTCATGATTTTTATTTCGCCAAGTGTCATTACTTAGTTAAAATTGGATGCAAAGAGTAAAAGTCATATAATATCATTTCAGAGTTTAATCAAATGGATTATTAATTTTATCTTTAATTTCATTTGTATATCCAAAATTAATAATACAATATAAAGTTTGATATATATTTTACTTATTTTCTATAACATTCAGTGTTATATATACGACCTCTCAGGCTCCACATCGTCGGTACTAGTGTAACAAAAAATAAGACACTTCGGTAGCTAAAGGTTGAGCGTCATTAGTTAAGGTAAAAAAAAACTGGGCAACATCTTGTGTTGCCCAGTTTTCAATTTGAGTAAAGAATATTTTGATTTCGATTGTTTTTTTTAGAATGTTAATAAATATATAACAAGTGTCATATGAGTGGGAAATTCGGCCCATTGCGCGATGGCATCACGTCCGTTTGATACGCGAGAGGACTAAAGGGTAAGCGGGCGCTCGTTATTTTTAAACGTAACGATAAATTTTTATTTTCCGCAGATACAACGCTTCCGTCTCCAGATCTCCTTCACCCCAATCTCTTTGAGTGGTTCTTTGTTTTCCGTCACGCGGAATGTTATACTGAAGGTATGAATAACACAGTAAGTCCACTTGTTTTGCTTGCTGTACAGTCGGCCTCAAAAGTATGGATATTTTAGTACTCTATTACACCAACTATTGCTTTTAATTGCTATGGTTACACCTATTTTGCATTGTCAGTAGTTGTTGTGGCATGGTACTAAAATGTTTTTCTACTTTTGTGACCGACTGTACATGGCGGTCTCGACTCGCATTCGGAAATAAGGACAGATTTCACCGGTAAATTTAAACCAAGGCTCGGAAACCGGCTACATTCAAAACCGGTTTGAGTCTGTGTGACTCAAAACCCGAATGGATCGCGGTTAAGGCTTTTATATTGCCGGTCGGTTAAAAGGAAGCCGGTTTTTTAAAAATCGCTTAGCAGTATAAACCGGTTAATAAATAAACCGGATTACGTTAATTGGGCTTTCTGATTTACCGAAAGCTGTAATTTATTATTATTATGATAATGTTATTATTACGGTCGGTTTATACCGATATGGATGAGTGGACGTATTTACTGGTTATATCAATAGAGCCACTATAATCAGACATTGGTCCATATCCATACATAATTTTCCCACGCGGAAGGTATTGTATAAAAGGATTAGTGGGAATATCCTTCCTGTTTAAAAGGATTAGTAAATAGATATGCTGGACAATATCGATAGTTGTGCATAATTTTTCTAATTGTACACAGACTGGTACTGAAGTAGCTTTATTTATAGTCATAGGCAGCATGGTCTGCTAAAAGACTCAAGTTTGGGGACCTGCCCAAAGATAGCATGTTATTAGGATATAAAAAAAACTTTAAAAATTTAAGTAAGTAGAGAATATTAAATATCAGAATTGAAAAATAAATAATTATAGAATAAGAAAATACCAAATCACCTCTGGTTAAAATATTCCTTGTCTTGATATTTTTTTAATTTACAGGTGATCAGTACAATAGTGACGTACGATCTGGTGCTCCTGCAACTGAACAAGAACAGACGGATGAATCTTGACGCGACTATTGATTATGAAAACAATTCCACTGACATTCATTTTGGTTATTAAAATTATATATTTTAAAAAAGTCTTCTTTTTCAACTTACTCTTTTTTATTTTTTTACCGACCTGTGCTTGACCTAATGATTCTGATTTGATGGGAGTCGGCCCTAGCTCGGCACAAGTACAGCCGGCTTCAAAAGTAGATAAGCATTTTAAAGCATTTTAGTACCACGTCACACCAACTATTTTGCACTGTTAATAGTTGGTGTGACACTGTACTAAAATGTTTATCTACTTTTGAAGCCGGCTGTACATCTTGCGCAAAACTTCTAGTCCGCTCTGAACAGTCGGACCGCACGATACGCGTCACACTGTCGAAATATAGGTTTAGTTTAATTAAAATTATATTGTCTATCTACATAAGTTATAAGCGATGGATGAATGTCACATCACTAAGGTAGCACGATAATATTTATGTGCGTGAGGAAAAGGTAGAGAAAACTAGAAGTTTAGCGCAATGTGTAAATCGGAACCAGCTCTAGTAGCGACTCCATGTAGAAGCGATATCGTCCAGCAGGCCCATTCGCTAACTACGGTTGGTAACCGTCATTTTTGAAAGACACTTTATATACATTACTGGTTTAGTGATCTTATGTGTAACGGCAGCATTCATGATAGCAGTAATGGATGTTAAGTTCCTTTCAAAAATGACAGTTCTATTTAGCAACCGAAGTTACAGAATAGGCCTGCACTGCAGTACGGTTCGCTTTCAGTACTTATTTTCACCACGAACATGCCGGCTCTGGAACAAACTTCCCACTGCTGTATCCCGAGTGCTGCGCTGTGACATGGCCTTATTCAGGTAGGTTTGAAGAGAGCATTACATTTAACCTTCCGTGAACCACTTGGACAGAAGTGACGTCCTGCACCATGTGGGGTTTCCTGGACCCCATTATTACCTAATATTTTTATAGGTATATACCTATGTTTAATATTTACATGGTATATATTATTAATTATTAGTAACTTTGATGTTGGTGAAGTCCATGTGCGGCGGTTACCGCTTACCAACAGGTGGGTCATTCTGACTTGCAGCAATCAAAAAATTCAACACGATATCGGTGCCGGACGCCGATAGGACTTAGAGGCAAGAAAATATATCAATTAATCAGATCCCGTATCCGACATCGGAACGACCAATATGAACGATGGTTGACATATTGTTAGATACTGACAATATATAAGGTAAACAGTGTATGCAAAAAAAGTCTTCATAACAATATTCTTAGCTCATAAGGTGCCATATAGCCTAACGATATTCAAACTTTAAGTGGGTCGCAAATTTAATTCCTTGACTGTACCTTCGTAGTACTACCAGTAGAACCAACGGAAGTACCACGGGTAAGCACTGGTAATTCATACAGTAATCGATATCGTATATCGATACTTGCCTGGATGTTGTATCGGCGGCGTCTAGCATCGATATTGGATAATGAAACTCACCATTTTATACTTAGAGTTAAGTAGGTTCGGCTTCAGAAGTAGACGTACATTTTAGAACCATGTCACAACAACTATTTCTTTTATGTAGTATGGTTACACCTATATTGCATTGTTAATAGTTGGTGTGACATGGTTATACTCAAATGAAGAATTTTGAGACCGACTTAACTTAGCTATGATGCTCCCACTGCTTGGTAAAAGTCTTACCCAAGATGGGGTGTAGTGCCAGATGGGGCATCGTTCGTTGGTCGGCAGGGCGCACAGCAGACTGTAATAGAAGTGTTCATTTAATTTTGTGATGCCATGTCCTTGTCAAGCAGCGACGCGGTCCTCTTTGGCGTATCCGTATTAGTATATTGTATCCTCTTCTAATGTGGAGAACACGGCGATGATGGCTGTGTTTGCACTAAAGCGTATGCGAGAAGGCATAGTTGGGTTTAAGTCGGTAGGCCGCGGTCGCTTGGGGTACAAACACAGGCCCGACTCCAGTGAAGATGATTGAAGATTGGGTACAAACACAGGCCCGACTCCAGTGGGCCCAGTCTTCTGGACTACTGCACTTGAAATTGCTCATTAGTGAATTTTCACCCGGGGTCGCAATGCAAAACCTCCAACTAAGCAGGGGCCAATTAAGTGCGCTCACTAGAGCCCTAACTGGTCACTGCAAAATCAACAAACATCTGCACAGAATGGGCCTGACTAATGTTCCCACGTGCAGATTTTGTGGTAAGGATGATGAGACACCATTTCACATCCTTTGTGAATGTCATGCTCTCATCCACACAAGGAGCCGAGCTCTGGGTGGACCTAGTCTGCCACCACATGATGCGAAGGCTCTGTCTCCAAAAAAGTTTATTGGCTATTTCAACGCTGCGGGCCTATTTGGAGACCTTTAAAATAGAGGGGTCGGCCACAATAGATCTGTACAGGTCGCAGTGGCCCGCTGGGGGACGCCCTTTCCGTCGCCCCCAGTTCCGTCCCCTCGAATTCCAGATTGATAGATAGATGCGTTACGCATTCCTCAATGCTAAAAATAAGTTCTACGCCCAGTCAGCTCCCGTAGCATGACCACCTAAACGCGATACGATAAAGCTGTTTATCGCAATAAATTGACAAATACGATAAAAACGTATTGTATTGTGGCAGTTCACTGCGATAAATAAACCGCTTTATCATATCGTGTTTCGATGTTCATGCTAGGGGGGCAGATGAAACGTAAAGTTATACACCCAGTCGTATGGAACACATAATACATTGCATTTCAATTAGGAGCCAAAATCGAAATACATTTTATTTAGATCAACATCAGTGTAACCAAGTACATACATATAACACAGCGAGCTCGAAGTTATCTGAAAAAAGATGGCGATGGGATAAATGGGATAGATAGATAGATGGAAGTGTTTCAACTAAAAATATTTTTAATATTTGCTAATCATTTTAACATTAATATTGATTTTTTTTGTTATCACCTTACATATACGAGTAAATATGGTAATTACGTTAATTTAGAATAAAATTACTGTAGGTATACCATGTCTATACCATCGCATTAAGCTTTAACGTTTAAAAGTAATTTAAGGAATTAAATCATTCATTTATTAGGCTTTTATTATTTTTTTACATTTGAAACAACATCAGCTCGTATGTCACAATCACACTGCAAACCTGTAAAATAAAATTTCAGACAATTAAAATATACTCGTACATAAGAAGTTTTAAAAATAAGAATGAAGCTACATAGTAATTTATAACTATATTTTTTTTTATAGAAGGCCAAGCGTCGTGGAAGCTTCCAATCGGAAGGTCCGGGGTCCGAGACCGCAATATACCAATGTGTTTTTCATTTTTCGAAGTTCGTATGTACATTTATCTGAAGCTCCTACTACGTTGAAGGAAAACATCGTGAGGCAACCTACATACATTTGCGCAGAAATTCAAAGTTATATGTAAAGTCGACCAATCCGCACTGGGCCAGCGTGGTTGACTAAGACCCAAATACCCTATCTTAAGGTAGGATCGAGCCCCTCGGTGGAAGCTGTTATGATGATGATGATTAACATTTTTGTCGTTCCTGTGAATATAATACACAGATAAAAACTCCATAATAATTTTTCCTCGACTTAAAATAGAACCCAAAACCTTAGGAGAAAACATAAGTTTTGAGATATTATTTCATTCTCATGACCTGGGATAATTTTTATTCCCACCAATTCATACACTATAAAATTATACGTAGGTGTAAGAATCGCTTGTTTAAAATTCTCCATAAAACTCTAGCGGCCGTATTCAGAAAAATACTTATACAATGTTTAACTTAAGCTTTAATGTCGCTGTCACTTTGGATGTCCCCTTTTGTAACGAGATTGAAAGTGACAGTGACACTGCTTAACTGAAATATGAATAAATATTATTATGAATAAGGCCGTAGTTAAACGGACATCTATTCTATATTGTACTCGTAACGTTGACTATTCCCCAAAACGGGTTTCCCTTGTTTTAAAACTAAACCGAGCCGAAATTAATTCGAACTGCCATACCAATTAAAGGGTTGATTCGATTTGAAAGGTGGTAATAGTTTAAAAGCAACAGAGTTAACGACATGATCCGCAATTGCGAAATGTTATGGGTAAAATTACATTCAGCGGAAGGCCAATCTCATTCACCCATACGCCATCTTGTTTGGGAAAATCGAATTAAATACATGGAGCCACGTTTCGTTTACTGTATGTATTCCGATGTTCTGTATTCGGTATCAGGTTCGTGCGAATGAATGCTTATTTAATGTTATGTAAGCGTATTTTGTAATAATGTACTGATTTTGCAAATCGTTTATTTCACGATTAGCTGCCGGGTCAAAAGGTTGGAAGATCAAAAGGGAGGAAATACACGTCAAAAGCACTCACAACCGTATTACTTTTCCAATAAGTCCAGACAACTCACCGTAAGAATTGTTTCTTTGGTGAAATAAAACAGTTCCAGTCCACTCAGCGCTACTTTGGAATGGTAAACTTGCTCCATAAAACGTTGGGCCTGTAACAAAGTCGCTTAACGAGCTCCCATTTGTAACTATGAAGAGTTGAATGCAATATCGTCGTAATGCGCCTTCGTGACTGCATTCTCTGCATGATCTACTCGATTTTGTTGTTCTACGCCTTATCTTAGAGTTATGATTTTTATTACATCAACATCTGCATCTATATCCGACTTTCTCTCCATCATTGTGGTTTTTTATACAACTACGTTGGCAAACAGGCAAACTGCCCACCTGAGGGTTACAGTCACCTATAGTACATGTGATTCCTGTGAGATTCGTAGCAAATCTGCAACTCCCACAAGAACCACAGTGTACGTTGCCAACTTGTGACATAAGACGCAAAGTCACGGTGCCCAGCAATTTTTCTGCCTTATCTTATCCTTCAACGGAACATAGCAATGAAGGCACTACTGTTGCGGCAGAAATAGATGAGACGGAAGTACATAAGCAGACGATCCTCGTAACGACACTTTGAAATCTGAAGGTTCTCGTTTCGATACCTAATGGAGGCAGGAGTTGACCCAAATATCCTCCCTTTTCTCGTCTTCACATAGTAACCTTGAAGGACTTTAGAGAAAAAGCTGCATGGGAAGGCTTTTTTCCCAATTGGTGTCTCATCGTCCAAATATGTTCACCAGATCACTTAAGATGTAAAAGGACAAATTAGAAGTGGCAGAGAAGTCTCGTTTATGGACTGCATTCCAAATTGTAGAGCCTGACCATCGATTATGTTACCACCAGGAAGACAATGGGCTTATTTGAGATGCTAAATAATGTTACCAATCTACCATTTAATGCCGTTTCTTTAGTTGATCTCATTAAGCATAATAAGTCTAGTGTCCTTGAAGCGCAGGAATGCTAATATATCACTACATGGAAAAATATCTCCAACTCTGGGTAAGCAAGATAATGGATTACGTACCTCCTTGGTGTAAATGGCTCGTCGCATAGTTCCCAATGAATTCAAAGGCGCTCGACTCACCGTGTGAAGCCGAGCCATAGTGAACAAAACTATAACTGTTTTGATTATCAATATCGACGTAGATACAGCCAAACATGAAGTTTTCGTAATTAGACTTCTGCAATGGTGTAAAGGTGTTGTAATCAGTATAGGCGGTTAGGTATGCCCCACAGAAAAAATTTGGGGCGATGTAAAAAGTTTCACTTTAAAAACTGTTATTCACTGCTTATAGGAAATCGATAAATAGTAGCTAACATAAATGGTCTCAAAATGGTAACACGAAGTCTGCCCCCGCAACAGCATTTTTTGTATTTGTAGATGTACATACTTACACTATACTAACTTACAAGCTTATCTTCACATACCAGCAGTGAAATAGTACATTACTGCAGAGGCCGGGAAGTTAGGGATTGCCGGACGAGTAATGCTTTAATACTTACGAGTCCGGCAATCCCATTCCCGCCGAGGTATGTATAGTGCTTTTCTCAATAAATGCGAGGAAATAATGAAAGACGTAATACTGGAATTAATTATGAAATTCAGTGTAATAATAATACCATATAAATAAAAACCTTTCATTAAAATAATTATTGTTTAATGTTGTCTATTTATTATTATATATATTAATAATATATATTATTATATTATATATATTATTAAATATTTATAATTGCTGTGAACTTCGTATAATTTAGCTTTATGATCTGTAAATAAGACAATAGTAGGTACCTAATACCGCCACAGGACAGGCAGTGCCTAGTGTGGGGTCATAAGAAATCGTTGCCTTATATAAAATTGTGCTTACATTATTTAAAAATTTTAATTGTATCTTTTCTGTTTTAGTTATGTTTGTGAGCATTTAACTAATAAAAATATTTGTATTTGTAATAATAATAAGCTTCCTCTCTCTTGTTAAACGATTGCGTGCCCGCAACGGGTCCATAATGATCTTATTTTTTGTAAACCACCTACACATTATGGTATGCATAAAAGATTTTTAATTGAATTGAATTGGAAACAAATGAGTATAATATGAGTAAAAAAACAAATCAAGCAATTAATTAATTAATTCTAGTAGCCTAGCATTTAATAATACTTTTTAATTTAAAATTAGTGCAAAGGAAACAAAGCCCATACAGCCCAATCATATTTTACGCAAAAAATGTAATACCGCTGATTAAGACTTTTTTCTCTCTCAACGACAATTAAGCATATTTTCGTGTGATTTCATACCAACATTTTAATAAAATTGTTGTCATATTCAAAATGCTTACAACGTGTCTCATAATAACTTCCCATAAAAATTACAATATTTATTTAACCGAAAAGAATGTGTCAACTTTAATAACTTGTCATATCAATCGAATTTAATTGTCAAATTTTTGAAAATTCAGTTTTAGAACAGTTTTAGGTTGGCACTTTTGATAGTTTAAATAAAATTATATACCTATTATAATTTTTATGGGGAGATATAAGACACGTTGTATATGAAGAGTGCATTTTTATAATGTGGTAGCAATTGGCTGTATGACAAGTTACATAATTCAAGTTATAGATAAATTAAAAAACATTGGAGCAGCGGCCAAAAATGAATTTTCATTCTTACTTTCTTGGCCTAGGCCGGGAAAGTAATGCATGAGCCAAGAATTACAAACTTCGTGTCTTCTTTTTAGTACAATAATGCCTACATTTCCGAGCATGTTTGAGAAAAAATAATTTATTAGTTTCCCTATTACTGAATCATAGACAAATCATTTTAAAAGTCTCGACAAAGTTTTATATATTACTAGCGGTGCCCGCGACTTCGTTCGCGTGGATGTCGGAAAATAACAACATGTCGTACTTTTTTTCCGTTTTTGCAACATTATTCATTGATGCTCAGCTCCTAGTGGTCGTAGCATGATGTTGTTATTTTTTTCCTTTAATAAACAATTCCCGTAATTCCCTTTCTCGATAAATGGACTATCCACCACAAAAATAATTATTCAATTTGAATCAGTAGTTCCTGAGATTAGCGCGTTTAACCAACCAAAGAAACAAACAATCAAACAAAGTATTCAGCTTTATAATATTAGTAAGTATACATAAGTATAGATTGACACTTAAGTTTTGAATGGCAAACCATTATGAGAGAAGAAAATAATATCTAAATGTTTAAAAAATCAATGGACCTTACCCGCTTTCGTCGACGCATCCATAATCCGTATTATAGGCTGTGTTATACTGCCTTCTGCGAATTTAATAAACAGACTTAAGATGTCAGGAAAAGGAAAACTGAAGATTTTTTTTATTAAAAAAATTTGGTAAACAAGCAGGTTGATGGTAAGTGGCTACAAAATCAATCAAAATATTCTTTTTTCAAATATGACCTTGATAGCAAGCTCTTTTGAATCGTCAAATTTTTTACCTACCACCCAGTTGCCTATAGGATTTGTTCCTGATTCGTCATATTCCTGATTGGTCATATTCCTTATTCGACACTTTCCTAACTGGTCATATTCCTAACTCGTAATATTCCTGATTCGTCATATTCCTAATTCGTCATTGTACAGTCAAATTAAATCGCGAACACGTGCGAGGTAGTTATACTTTGTACTACTATTACTAGACAATAATTTACTTAAGGCGTAGTCCCATGTAAATAAATTTGTATGACTTGGCACATAAGCAAAATTATTTATCAAACTCGATATAACTCCGTAGTGGGTGGAGGGGTAATCGTAAATTACCCGTCCACCCACCAGTGGGAAAGTCCAATGGGTGTGGACGGGTCGTGACCCCAAATACTGAATTTGTACCCAGAATGTAACAGTAACTTTTTTCATCTTTCACTTTCGATAAAATGCATTTCTTCGTCCGCGCCATTATTACAAGTCTGCAAGGCCATCTTCTCAGATTAAAATTATATTATAATATCATTGGCTCGATATAAATACTAAAGTGATAATGATATTAGCTTCATCATAGACAAGTAACATTTACTCATCTATTAATTATCTAAAGAGGTTCTTATCATTTACCAGGATTTCCATAATAAGTTTGTGCACGCAAATGTACATGGTATGACGAGTGAGGAATATGACGAATCAGGAACGTGACGAGTTAGGAATATGACCAGTTAGGAAAGTGTCGAATAAGGAATATGACCAACCAGGAATATGACGAATCAGGAACAAATCGCCTATATAGTACATGTGGCTTATGTGAGATTGCAAATCTACAACCCCTAAAAGGACGCCAATGTACTTTGCCAACTTGTTACAAATACGATGTCCAATCACAGCACCCAGTAACACTACGTCTTTTAAACATTACTGAATTCAATTATTTATTATGAGCGCCTGTGTATCGGTCTACAGTTTCATTGATAATAGCACTAGAACACAATCATACTACTAAACGCACATAATACATAAACACGAGTTATAGCATTTCCTTCATCGTCATCGCCTTCTTTAGCAGCATGCATAGTAAGTACTACTACGATTTCCCGAGGGACAGTAACAGTTTGTTTGTAAAAGACGCAATGCTCCCTTTTTATTTGCATAAGCAATATATTCGTAACTGCAGTTCTATATTTGAATATTACAGTAATGTAAATGTAATTCTTATTCAGTGAGATAAACTCATTTATTACTGGGTTTCCGCCCGTAGCATCGCCCGAGATAAGTATTTTCGTTTTTTCTTGTCGATAATTCTGATACTGTCGATAATTTTTTCCCATTTGTATACAACTAATAAAAAAATCAAACCGTTAAGTCAGCCGCCATGACGATAATTTTTCCCGGAATCGATTGACAAAATTAAATTTATTATTTTTAATGCACATTAGAAAATATTATTCTTGTTTTTTTATTTATGATTCATCAACGTTTGTTTACACTGTTTACATTCACAAAAACAACAATAAAATGACTTAATCTAGGCGTAACAAACACTTAAAGATGAACACAACATGCTAATTCAAACTTACATTGTTGGTATTTTATAGTTCCTTAAATAAAGCATTAATACTATAGAACTTATAACTAACCTACTTTTACATTGCAGTTTTACATTGCAGCAATACAGAACGTATCTTGCTTAGTGGATCAGAGAGAATATCCAGTCGGTCATTATACTGATTCACCAACCTGCATAGTCTTGCAATGGGAGAGTTAGCGCCAAAAACGGTTTTTCGAAACGGAGGGCACAGAGGTGTTATTTTGTTCCGCGGGGACTCTTAAGTTAATTTTACAGAGTAATTGGGGGCAGTCAATTTTGTGATTAAGCAATTTGTGTACAAAAGTCAAATCAATCAGTGTTCGTCTTTGTTCTAGTGAAAACATCTGAAAATAATCTAATTGCGTTTTGTAAGATGATAATTTCTTTTTTGAGATGCCATTCCAATACACTAAGTGCCTCATAAACCGTTTCTGAATGCGTTCGAGTTGCAAGGAATGAGTAGCGTAATGAGGACGCCAGACAACTGCACAGTACTCCAAGACACTTCTTACTAGGGCGTTGTATAAGATTATCTTTACTTTATTATTGCGCAGACCTCTACTATTTCGAATCACAAAACCCAGCATCTTTGAAGCGCGACTTGATATATTTTCGATATGAGGTATAAACGTAAGTTTTTTATCGAAAATCACTCCTAAATCACGAATTTCATCCAACTCTTTAATTCTAGCTTGACCTATGCAGTACTGATATGTAATTAGATTTCTCTTTCTACCATAACGCATTATATAACATTTGTCTGAGTTAAGATGTATTCTATTTTGATGACACCATTTTACAAGTTCATCGAGGTCATTTTGGAGCATTTTTGCATCCTCAATAGTGTCAATAATTCGACTTATTTTCAAATCATCTGCATACCTATATGTTTCAGAGTGTTTAAAAATGTCAGAAATATCATTTACAAATACTGTAAACAAAACTGGACCGAGATGAGACCCCTGTGGTACTCCAGAGCCAATCTTACGAGGTTCAGAGTGAAACCCGTTCACAACTACAGAGAAAGTTCTCTCCTCTAGATAAGATCCCATCCATCCCAACATAGCCGTAGAAATGCCATATGCCGACAGTTTTTTAAGTAATATATTGTGAGGCAGTCTGTCAAACGCTTTGCTAAAATCAGTATATAACACATCAATTTGTTTCTGATCGTCCAAAGCAGCTATCAGTGTTTCAGTAAGATTGACTAGATTTGAATTTGTTGATCTAGATGAAACAAACCCGTGTTGATAATCATTCATCACAATCAAACAACCTATTTCACTCAGGAATGACAATGTTTTCTACTGATGAAATTTTATTTAAAAGCATTTCGGTAGTTCCAGAGGCTACCTCGTACAAACAAACTCACAAACTTACATTCTTCACCTCTTTATGATATTAGTGTTGGTTCACGAATTAATGTGAAACAAAACCATTGTGCGTGAAAGGCCTTCCACAACGTTGCAATAACGATTTATTAGATTTATTGTTTTTCTTACCCAATTAAAAGAAAGAGACGTTGACATATAACAACCATGTTTGTGAAAAATGTCATAAAGGTGATGGGGTTGAGGTATTGATCTACCACCCTGACTAAATTACTCAAATTGGTGTAGTGCGACTGCAGATCATTCCAATTAATTTTTTCTTCGGAATCCTATAAATTTAAACAATTGTTAGTTTTAACATTTGTGGTGACTAAAATTGGCCCTTTGTATAAAGGGTTAAAATTGAAAGTTCTAAAAGACACAACGGTGTCAATTCTGCTGTATGACAACTTTTTTTCGATATACCTAATGCTGTTGCTAGAATAAACAAAACTCACTGTAGATTCGTCGAGAGTCTTTTGTACAATAAACAGTTAAAAAGCGTTTGTATAATAGGATAAATCGGCAGTAATAATGTACGTACTACTAACTCTAGTGAAGTGCGATCGAAACACGATAATTGTGTTAAAGTTAGCAGAATAGTGACCCCATAGCTTCACGCTTCATACAAATTATTGACAATTCTATATTTATTTCAACAATAAAAAGAAGACACTCAAAATTTCAAGCAACTTATAGACAATGAACATTCTTCATTTTTGTGTTGTTAAAACTTTGAATTACACAGGACTCATTTCAACAATATTTTCCAGCGGCGAAACTCTTCAAATATTTCTATTACGTTTTTACTCAAATTACTGAAATGTACTAAGTGGCAGTATATTTCGGCAACAAAACAAGAACATTCTTCAGCTGTTACAGTAGCAGCTCATAATTTTAAACTGAGAAAAACAATGGCATCCTCGTAAGGGCGACAAATTTTAATAATTGCTGAACATAACTTACGCTTTACATTTAATAAATAAGCGAAAGATATAAAACACGTTTTTAGTGAGAAAGAAAATACAGTTTTCGGTTGTTGACCGTTAGCTTCTATATATTTTTATAGGCTTCTTAAGATGTAATATTCTGGGGTTATTATTATATTCTAGTTTTCCATATCTTTGCTTATTATTGTAATGTTTATTGCTCGGTTCAATATTCTCAATATTAATTAAGTGCAGCATTACGCGAAGTGTAATAATATTTTTGTAAACAATACTTCATCGCTACTATTAAATGTGAAGGAACATCAATATTCTTACAAAAAATTATCTTAAATAAATAAAACATAAAAATAATTAAATAAAACATAAAATAACATTACCTTGATTTGTTTCCGGTAAAACTGCTCATAAAAATATCTGACGTGATTTTCCAAGAATACAGCACAGCATATGATCAGAGAGTCGATGTTAAACCAAAGAAACGTTAACAGTAATTTTCTGTACTAAAATTTAAAACAAAACATGGTTTTATCTCAATATTATTGAAATCAAAATTACACGCTGCTATTTCACAGTAAAATTTTGACTGGAAGGACTAAATTGCTGTATTTATATGCGTAACAACACAAAACTGGATTGCAAATTTAGTATTGAATTCACCGGGTTAGAACTGAATTCCATTCCCTATGAAGGCACACTTGTTAGGCTTAGTTAATGATTGACATTTGCTTAAAACCCGCCTGCTTAGCTATTACCCCGATAATGACACAACAACAATAATAATAAATGAACAGAGGGGCAATGGTACTATTTACAATGTTTAAAAATCAGAAACGTTACCTACCGTTCCCATACACGTTACAGGAACGTTATATATTGGGTCAGCTGTAAGATATCAAAAATATGTGGGACTCCCAATACACAATGTATTGGGATTTCCTTGCACATGTTTTTCAAGCTTGACAGCTGTTAGATGTCAATTTATATGGGAGCAGTAAGTAAGTAACAGTTTTGGTTATAACGTTCATAAAATTAGTGCTCTACTGGCAGCTCCGTGCTCCAATGGTTGCATGCCACCATCTTGTATCGATCTGGAGGTCAGACGTTCACTTGTCTATGTACGTAAACAGAATAAAAAAATGTGTAAAACAATAAAAATTTTGTCTTTTTATCTTTTATTAACTACATATAAGTACTTAGATAAAATTTATGCGCTGACCCAAAAACCCTGTACAAGTTTTATTATGTAGCGTTCTAGAATCTTGCCGTCTAAATATGACATATAAATCTCGCTTTGCCCCTATCACTAGGCCACAAAGGACAAAGGCTAGGGCATTCTCGCCGTGAATCTTTCCACATTATAAATGCGAAACTGGGGATGGATGGATGGCACTGGCCTAGCTTTTAATAGGGAGGTCCGGGGTTCGATCCTGCCATGTATAAATGTGTTTTTCGTTTTTGAATTTCATAATATACATTTATCCGAAGCACTTGCGTTAAAGGAAAACATCCTGAGGTAACATGCATACATCTGTGATGAAATTCGAAGATGCATGTGAAGTCGACCAATCCGCACCGAGTCGGCGTGGTTGACTAAGGCCTTAACACCCTCACTTAGGGTAGGCTCGAGCCCCTCGGTGGGGACGTATATGAGCTGTTGATATGCGCTCACAATTATTGATTCGAGACATGAGTCTCGAATCAATAATTATTGTGAGCGACCTCACGCTAGCTGTGACTAAGTTATCGCAATCATAAAATAATTTCCCACGTACACTGATATTGCTGCAACGTGTAATTGCTGTAATAGCATGATAGGTCTGTGACACTAATTACTCTCAACACAATACTAATTCGATCTGGCATTGACATATAATCGGCAAATCAGACTGCGGTAAATGTGGAGGGAGCTCATCTAACTTGTCGTACATAAAAATTTTACTTTTCTTCCTGATCCTATTACGTTTGTATGTATTTTGGAAAAATCATAGGAAATCATTTTAAGAACATTTGTTATGATGGAACATGTGGGCGCTAAATGATTCTTTCGGATATTATTGTGCCATTGTTCATTAGTTATTAAGATGTCAACTGCTTCCTGTTGGACGATTATTTTTGGAATAGGCACAGGATGGATATGTACCTACATGGGTAAAACTAAAAATCATCTTGAAACTAGTAAAACTTTTGGTTGGTGGTATGATTTCTGAGTGCGCCTGGTCAGTTTTCACCGTTTTACCCAAGTTTGCCGCCGTAATTACCATTGTTGTATTTCGACAATTAAAGGGAAGATAACCGGTTTTTTAGTTGCTTAGAACCTTCGGCCTTAGCTTACTTATACGAAGGACAAGAGCTCTCCTGTCGTATGTATAAAAAGTTAACTGTGTTGACAAACAGTTTACTACTCCAAAAACTCAACTGACCTGTAGTAAAAACGCCAAGGTGTAATTAAAACTTATGTGTCTAAAGAAATAGTAGTGCGCTTTTAACAAATAGGTCCTCAAATCATTACCATCTGGCGATTTGCAGTGATCTTTGGTAGCGGCAGCAATAGCGCAGGATTGGTAAATGAATTCGACTGAAAATAAACCAGAAAGAAGAGGTAACTTATTATCTAGTTCATATTAATTGTAACTTCAAACTAACGAGAAAAAACGAGTAATAATCTTTATCTAATTTTAGTGTTATTATGAAGCAATATTGCAAGATTTATTTTATTTCATATAGTCCACAGCATTTATTTGTTTTAGATTTACACAATTGAAAACAGAGCACAGTGTAACTATTTTTTTTCTCAGTGACTGGTTAGGCGAGTTAGGTAGGGAATTAGTAAAATCAGATTTATAAACATTTAAGGAATATGTATGTGTAATATTAAATAAATTTTAATTAATATATTATTAATATTATTTTAAAGATAATCCTTCAACCTCTTTTTCAGTAAGGTTTAAATCAGATAGTTTTTCAAAGTGTTAGTTCCCTCGAGAACAGAGCCATACCTATCAGCAGCATTGATGACATTTTTTATTAAAGAAATCCCCAAGTTTCCTATGATATGTAAAAAATCGTATACTCACAAAACGAACATATTATCATGGTCACTAACGTGCAGTAGATCTTCAAAGTTACTGTTCTACGGTTCTTGATTGGAGGCAGCATATTCTCAATGACCTCAACCTTATTGATCATTGATTTGAGACTTCTGGAGAAGTTGATCAGTAGTACTGGGGCTGTTGCACTATAAATCTGAATGCCAAGTTCAGCTTGAAAAAAAGAGAACAACCTCTTAAGTGCGTGATAGATGTTCGAGTTAGAATGCGCGCTTGTGGCTCTTGATGAGACTAAAATTTGACTTATATCTGACATATTGAATTTCAGTCTGTACGTCTAGTACGAGTTTTGATAGTTTTGGATTCGAACGATCGAATAGTTTTGTTTCCATACATTTCACACCAGCGCCTCTATCGGAAACTATAATGAACTAGAATTGACAGTATGAGTTACAAAGTAATAAACTACTCGATCAATAAATACGTATTCGTATAGTTTTTGAGTTTGTGGCAGTATGAGTTACATGTTTGACATTTGTTGGACAGTTTACTCGAAAACTATCGTAGTTTAGGTTCTCACCTTACATTTTTATGTGAGTTTGGTACATAAATACGTTTTTTTGTGTTTCTAAACATTAAAATTACGTCTACACGGTGGTACTTTGCATGGAGGGCCATGCAAAGCGCATGAAGAGAGACGGAAGAATTCTGCTGCGACAATCATTTGCCGCATCTCCGACACACACTTTACTCAGTGCTACCGCCATAAATCACCATTCCATATAAAAGTGTTAAAAAATACACATAATTTAACCGAGATTTTTAATTTTATTTTCATTCCTAAAGTGTTTAACACAATTTATTTTTTACCTTTCCATAAACTCTATCATTAAAATAAATTGCGACTGACTTGTCCGCGACATTATAAAATAATATAATTTACAACAAACAAAAACTTTAATGTTTTTCTTTCATTCAACTCGCTTTAAAAATAATAAAAACGGCTAAGAAAACGTCACAGTGACAGAATCGCGTGTCTCTTTCCATTCATATGTGTGTAAGAGAGATATAAATATATAATGTGAAGTTCGTCTAATCGAGTAAAACTAACTCGCTGTCGTTTAAACGTGAATTCGAAACGAGCAACTCATACTACCGTTTACATCGTAAACTGACAGTTTGGCGAGCTAACGAAAACTATTGTAGTTTACTCGATTTAAAAACTCGTACTAGACGTACTGAACGCTAGACCATCAACAGCCATCTCATACAGCATTACTAATGACAGGGCGATAACTGTTTTACCCCCCTAAACCTTTACGAAATTAGACATTTTCGTCTCTATGTATGTATATTGACACAAGGGAAAGCGCACTACATTTAAACCAAGACTAACTTTAGACCAGGTTTAAACCAACCAATAAGACTGTTTAAGTTCGCCTTGCATGACCACCTGGGCGTGGGCGTGATTATAGGCCGCCGCGAGGCTGGAGCTTCAGTGTGTCGTGAGTTGGCATTGCACGCTGTGGACTTGGCACTGGCCTTCTAATCGGGAGGCTTGGGGTTCAATTCTGCCAGGTACCAATGAGTTTTTTAGTTTTTCGAATTTAATATGCACATTCGACCGAAGTTCTTACAGTGAAGGAAAACATCGTGAGGCAACCTGGATACACCTGCGAATAAATTCAAAGGTGAATATGAAGTTGAACAAGCCGCATTGGGCCAGCGTGGTTGACTAAGGCCTAAAAACCTTAATTTAGGGTAGGCTCGAGCCCCTCAGTGGGAGCGTATATGAGCTGTGATGATGATAGACCGCCGCGCCATCTCTATGTCCAGGGTAATGCCCCATAGATGTTAAAATTTGGTCCGTAGCTGCCTAAGCTGTCTTGGAGTGGTCCGTGGTTGCGAATGGATTATATGGATATGGCGGCTATGTTTTCTACTCTGTAGGGAGAACTCGACATATGCCAGTCGACTAGGGCTGACAGTAAGCATGTTACTTTGGCTAGTGTTACATGCTAACTGACCTCCGTAGGCCGTCGGTCAGTTACCATTTTGACATCCGCCTTGTTTGAAAAAATCTCTATCACCTTGCAAATGAGGATATATATATAATTTTAATATGATGTTCGATTGAAAGATTGACCAAAGTCGAATGTTCAATATTCAAAAGGATAATTATTTCAAATTATTCTGAAATAAAGTGAAATTAAATTATATTTAATTATTAAATATAATTTAATTTCAATATAAGTATTTAAATATCTATATGATCATTTTGAAATATGTTTTTATTTCTTGCTATGTTTTTTGGTACATCTACCACATCACCCGAAGGTTGACTGGCGGAAAATGCCTCAGGCATTAAGTCCGCCTCTGTACAACAGTATTTGTTCTTAAAGAATTAAATAAATTTAAAAACCAAAAATAAAGAATAATTAAGAATATAGAAAAATAAAGAACAACTATACTCACGATATTTCACTAAAGAGTCGTCTTCACTTAAGCAGCCATAAATAACCCCAAACAGCAGAAAGTAGAGAATAATAGAGATTGGACACGTAAGCGCTAAGAAGTACACCGAGCTCCATGTAAACCTGAAGAGTAACAGCTGTCAAGTGATAAAATTAAAAAATACAGTGAAGTATAGCTTCAAACAAACATTTCATATTTATAATTTCTAATTTGAACCGCCTCTAGTAGTTGACATAGCCTAGTACACATCTGTATCGGGAGTTGGCAGAAAGTAAAAGATTTTCTGTCGGTTTTCTTTGTAGGGCTTCTGGTGGGTTATTGTCTTAGAAAAAATCTATCACAATCGCCTTCAAGTTGACAACCATTGCGCCGTGAACACAAAACTCTGCCCCAACATCCTTTTATAAAGGAGCGATGGAAGGAGGGCGACTGTCAAATTATAAGCGATCGCGATATATTTTTTCTTAGACAATAACCACCCTGAGTCCACCTGGCTAGCTACAACCTGAGTTTGCGTCTCATCTATGCTTGCTAAGAAATTTGGCTGAAGCTCGTTCCATTAACGGCCTTATCGTCACTTGTTATCAGGTGAAACAGACAGCGGTTAGACTTCCTTGTAATAAAAAAAAACATACTCACTCTAAAAAAGTTCTCTCATTTGAATTGAAGCTCCTTATGGGCAACAATCCAGAAAATCGGCACACCAAGAAAAGAGGTCTTGTTGCTGAGAAGAAAAACGTGTTTCCTGTGCTTGTCTTTAACATATTTGTCATTGTCAATATTCGGAGGGCCTACAATATTGAACAAAATGTTCTTTGTACTTACGTAGAAATTAACTTTTTGCGCAATAATCATTAACATGATTGATTATAATGTATGTATATTGTACTTAAGAAAATAATGTTAAAGCCGCTATACACTTATGCAATGTAACATGTAGGTACCTAATGGCCGGTACAGACTCACGCAATGCAACGTGTAATGCAACTTGAAACGAGTATTTCATAAGTGTGGACGATCCGTGCGCATGACTCATCTCTCCTCTCTGCATGCGCGCGAACTTTGTCAGTCTGTTGAAAACAAGTACTGGGTACATACGGTAGGAATACAGAAGAGTTACAATTTTGTTACATTAAAGACGGTACACACTTATGCAATGTAATTGTAATGCAACAAAATATATAGTCTGTGTTTTCAACAGACTGACAACGTTTGCGCGCATGCAGGGAACAGAGGTGAGTAGGTTCACAGTGTACTGTTCGTTCGCGCGTAGGATCCACACTACAATTATGTTAGTTTCATGTTGCATTATACGTCTCGTTGCGTAAATCTGCAACGGCCATTTGACATTTGCGTATTTAAGATACGTTTGTTGTAATAAGTACGGAGGTACCAATAATTGATTGGACAGCTTTTACGTTACTTGCTATTTCAGGAGCAAACAAAATAATGATTTAAAAAATAGTCTACGACCCATTCTCAGACCTGCCAAAGAAAATATAAGTACACAAAAAATCCATAAATATCGGTGAAGCCGTTTCGGAGGAGTTCGATAACAGACACTCTGGCATGAGATTTTTATATATTAGAAGATGTATAAACTAAAAGCATACAATATTATCTTTTATACAACTTAGTTGGAAAACCTAGGTGTCGCAGTGTGGACCCTACCACGCGCGGCCATAAGGGCAGGAAGAACACCGGGGGGTTTAGTGGGTAGGCCTGGCACTCTGCCGGGAGAGCCCACACATGCTCGTCGTCTAGCCAACGGCGAGTACGGTGCGACAACGCATTCCCCTCGAAAAAAAAAGGCTGCCCACTTAATGGTATATAAGTGGCTATAGTCCTGACACGTCCACCCACTGAACTTTCCCACTGATGGGTGGACGGGTAATTCCCGATTACCTTTCCACCTCCGCCGCGAAACTAATGAGTCGAAACCGCGACGCATAGTCAAGAACAAACAAAACGTGCAGACGGCCATCTGAGCAGATCGGGCGGATCGGCGCGCGATAGAGACAGCGCCATAGTTAAATATCTCGCCTTTCAACCTGCAATGCAACACAGCAATGCAAGCACTGCTGCTGGGCGGCAGAAATAAGTATGATAGAGGCAGTAGCGTAACATCTGAGGCCCGCGGCAAATTCTGTGGATAGGGCCCTCCGAGTAAAATTGAGCGACGTGTTTTTGTTTTGAATATGTTGAAATCTTAATGATTAGTTTGATGTATTTATTATGATCTTTAGTTGTGTATCACTTTAATTGATTTTAAGTACATACAACATATAACTTTTAAGTACTGAGGTTAAGGCGCATAGTAAGGTCAAACATAAAAAATCACTGCAGAAAAAACCGGTTCTCTTCATAAATATTGAATAAAAAAATCTTTAAAAAAGATATGTTATTATTCAACGCATTCTTTAGAGGATGGTCTTTTCAATTTTTTGATAAATTAATTAAAACTTGGTTAAAATGTGACCCAAACACGCCTCGATTTAAAAACTATAAACCTAATCGCTCCGTAAATATTAGGTTAAATCACATACTTTCGATTTCAATAAATAAAGTGAACAATATTCTAGGGGATGGTCTTTTTAGATTTTTCTTATTCGCCTTTATTAATTTTTTATTGAAATAATTCATCTTACGCGTAAAGGTTTGCTTGAATATTCCCCTCACTCTCACTCACTCACTCCTATGTAATCAATGCGGGACGATCGACGCAAGGTCATTGGGACCACTATGCGCCTTAACAAAATTTTGTTAAAAATGTTAGGTTATTTCTTAGATCGCGGCCTCTTCAGCCGGGGCCCCCTCAGGTCGGTGGCCCGTG
This sequence comes from Schoenobius gigantellus, assembly GCA_963935595.1. Classification (NCBI taxonomy): domain Eukaryota; kingdom Metazoa; phylum Arthropoda; class Insecta; order Lepidoptera; family Crambidae; genus Schoenobius; species Schoenobius gigantellus. Next base: position 10,108,884 of record OZ012544.1, on the reverse strand, counting down.
GCATTTTGCCAGTCCTGCCGCCCTATAGTTACGCCACTGGATAGAGGTACTCACGCAGACGACACTCGTATAAAGTTTACCTCTGGTTTTGAACACGTCAATAAATAAAAGTCACCGCCAAAGGGAATGGATCGCCCTTTATGTCATCCGATCGGCTTTTAGGCTCGGGTTTGACCCCAATTTACATTTCAATATCATCTGGCATTCTATGCTAATATTTTGGGGGTGAATTCTTGAGTAGTTTTCGCATTCGACTATAATGAGGTTACATGGTATTAAGATTGTTAGGATTGTATTTGCTTGTAATTTTTGTTGTTAACAATGTCCTTAATTATCTAAGTATATAAGCTGTGACCGCGAACTACGTTTCGCCATATATTTTTCCCCGTTAATGCAACATGTTTCATTGATGCTCAGCTCATATAAGTCGAAGCGTGATGTTATACAGCCTATAGCCTTCCTCGATAAATGGACTATCCAACACAAAAATATTTTTTTTCATTTTAATGCAGTAGTTCCTGAGATTAGCGCGTTCAACCAAACAAACAAACAAACAAACAAACAATCAAACAAACTTTTCAGCTTTATAATATTTAGTAAGTAAGTATAGATTAGCTTCCCGATAGTTGTCACTCTGCCGTGACGTCAATATTTGTTCCTAATTTTTCACATCAGATGAAGCTCTCGGACACTTGGTCCTGTTACTGTGGTGAGACGGAGGTGGAGGATGTCCACCATGCTTTGTGGGAGTGTAAACTCTACAGAGACGCGCGTAGGGACCTCTTAGACAATGTGAAGACGCTTGAGGTTGGCCCGGTTTACTACTGTGACCTCGTGGGATCGGAGGACAACTTTAGACAGCTACGGGACTTCGCGCGTAAATAGCACAGGATTCGGAGCGAGCTAGAGAGAGTGAGGTGAAGAGCCGAAGAGGGTGTACCCGAAGATTACAAAGAGGAAGTCAGCGGTACCACATCAGTGGGCACGCAGCGACCTTGGCTGCATCGAAGGCGTATGTTTGTCGTCCGCCCCAGAAGGGTGAGAGGGACCTATAGGGACAAAGGATTGAGAATATTAAATAACTTGTAGTGAGTCAAGCATTGCGCGCGGCAGAGTGCGATTCGCAGGTTCCGCGCGCATCTCCCACGATTCGGCCCGTATAACCAGGATGGTTGGTAGGGCCATGGGCGGAGGTGGGTTTGCTCATCCGCAGTCCGCAGCTCAGCGATCGTCAGCGTTTCAGATATCGGCAGCGCAAGTCACCGAGTCCAAGGTCACCAATTCGTCTCTCCGTGACTACGCCATCATTACGGCTCAGGTAGTACCGCAAATAGAGAAACAAATCTCCCCCGCTGAGGATCGTGATGATGACGGTTTCGTCAAGGTCCAGAAGAGGAACGTGCGCCGACAAAGAGAGACACAGAACCGCTGCGGCACCGCACCTACAGGGCCCAACTACCTGCTGAGAGCCGCAATACCGACCACGGCCGTGTACCTGTCCCGCCTGTACTATACCACCACTGAGCAGGACGTCGGACAGTACATACTGAAGAAGGCCAACTTCAATCTGAGGGTGCAGCCATTGGAGTCGGGTCATAACGCTAGTTTTAAAGCGTTTGTGGTGCGAGTTCCGAACTCTGCGCTGGACACCTTCATGAAGGAGGACTTTTGGCCGAAGGGAGTTGTGTATAGGAAATTCCGTGGAAGGATTCCTAACACCACCGGAATGGCGCAGAATACGCCTAAGAAATAATTTTACTAACATAGCCTATTAAGTACTATATACTAACAAAATTGTATTTTATATATGTATGTTAGCTTATAAGGTATGTATCTATGAGCCTAAGTTATTCGAGTGCAAATAAATAAATAAATAAAATAAATTTAAAAAAAAATTACTCCTTGGATCATCCTAGGTTTAGTTATTCCGTGTTTTGTCTTATTTTGTCACATGACAGCCGACATGTGCGGAAACAAGACAAAATAAGGAGTAACTAATCCAAGGATGACCCAGGAGTAATTTTTTTTTAAATAAGGCCGATGAAGAACATATTAAGTGATTAATTTTTACTTGAGTATAGATTTATTTGTCATTCACATGAACTGTTCACAATAGTCATTAATTTTAAGGTAATGACTATGGTTAGTCAAATCTATATATCGATGTGAATCTTGACTAATTAAAATTGTACAAGATTCACAATTTTTATAATTATTGGAAATCGGCACTTTGTTCCTATCCTTGGCCCAATAGTCAAAAGTAATGGTAGTCACTAAATCCAGCAAATACTAAACATCACGTGACAATATATCATGTTTTTCAATTAATAGTGTCATGCATGGCTACGCTAGCCACACCTTTTTTTTTTTTTTTAACGGTGGGAAATGCTTACGCATTACGCACCTTGCGCCTGGGAAGACGCAAGGTGATGTCGGACTCTCCGCGGTCCCTGGGGGCAGGGTGTCAGCCAGAAACCGCGGCCTACCGACTAAAACCCACCGATGCTCCTCACAGATGCTTTGGCGCGAGCACGTCCATCACCGCCGCATCCTCCCCATCATCAGATGAAGAAGACACGCCGAGGAGGGACGTGTCACTACCTGACGAGGTCATGGGAACTCGAATGAATACTTCCACGACCTCATCGGCGTTTGCTCGCTCTGAGCGAGTCCCTCTTACCCCACCGGAATGGGGCCGACGATCCCCTGGGGCATCCAGGGGATCGATAACTGGCGGCAACCGGTGCAATGCAGGACTCGGGCTTCCCAGGCCCGGGTCCCGCTGGTTGCCGTCAGGAGGAAGAAGGCGTGCAAATTGCCGTCTTCTCCTTCCTACTCTCCTACGGCGGCATGGATCAGCCCATGGATCATCCTCCCGGGCTCGTTCCGCCACCTCCTTCTGCGTCATGACATCGACGCAGAAAGAGTTTACAACATCCCATGAGCGCTCACTCTCCAGCATGGCCTGAACGACCGCTTGGAGGGAAAGGTTTTCACCAGCCACCTCGACTAGGGCGAGTCGCTGCTCGACGAACGCAGGGCACACTGCTAGAGTGTGCTGGGCGTCGTCATCATCGGCGTCACAATGATGACAGCGGGGCGTCGTCTTCCTACCAATTCGGTGCAGATAGTGGCCAAACGAACCGTGGCCACTCAATATCTGCACCAGGTGATAGGAGAGCGCCCCGAGCCGTCTGTTCGACCAAGTGGTAAGGAGGGGTCTAATGGCCTCAACGGTCCTCGTAAGAGTACCGGAGGCCGACCCGCTTATCCCTTCGAGCTCCTCATACCACTGGCGGAACATTTCATTCCGCGCGTCCTCCAAGGCGGTAGCCACCTCACGGGCCGCCATCCTCCCTCTACTACGCAGCTGGTATGCCGCCACCAAAACGTGGGCAACCAGCTCCCATGGTGGGGTACCAGCAAGAATGCAGGCTACCGTATGGGACACTGTACGGTATCCACGAACAGCCCTCAGAGCCATGGCGCGTTGCGCTCGGCGCAGTGAGGCGATGGCGCGCGCGCTGAGGGCGTCGGCCCAAACAGGCGCACCGTACAGTGCCATGCTGCATACGATTCCCGCATACAGTTGGCGGCAGCTGGCGCTCGGTCCTCTCACATTTGGGAGGAGTCTCCCCAGGGCGTCTGCCGTACCCAGCAACTTGGGCTCTAATCGCCGAAAATGTTCCTCGAAGCCCCATCTACCATCAATAATAAGCCCTAGATATTTCAGATGGGGCTTCAGAGGGACGGTCTCGCCATCCACCACTATGGTAGTACCCGCAGGGGGTCTCCGCCGGCGGCCATAAAACACGAGGGCCTCCGTTTTGGATAGCGCCACCCGCAGTCCCAACATGGCAATTCGGTTGACCACTAGGGTGCTCGTTACCGACACCAGTCGAAGGACATCCTCAAGCTCCTGACCTCTTGCCGTGACGAGGGAGTCGTCGGCATAACAGAATAAACGCGCTCTCGCCGGGAGAGCTCCCCTAAGCAGCCAATCGTAACCCACGTTCCACAGTCCCTGGGGAACGCCATGGGACATACGATGACAGTCGATTATTCCCCCTTTTCTCAGGCAGAGAATCTCTCTGTTCCGGAGATAGTCTCCCAAGATTCGACACAAGTACGGTGGCACCCCAAGGAAATTGAGGGCCTCCATGATTGTGCCGAATCGGAGACTATTAAATGCGTTGGCGATGTCTAAAGACACCGCCAACACATACTCACCTCTCGATGTGGCCTCCGCGACAAGCGATCAGAGGTCCGTCAGTGCATCTATGGTAGACCGGCCGACACGAAACCCATATTGGGTCTCTGATAGGTTAGGACCGGTCTCCGTCAGGTGTTGGTTGAGGCGGCAGGCGATCACCCTCTCAAATATTTTTCCAACTTCGTCTAACAAGACGATGGGGCGATATGCTGACGGTGAGTCTAGTGGCCTGCCCGGCTTCGACAGCAGGCAGAGTGCGCCATCCTTCCATTCTTTCGGGAACTTTCCGACGCGCAGGCATGCTTCGAACAGCTCCTTGAGCCTGTCTCCAAGATGTTTGAGGGACAGACTCAGCACCATGCCTGGGACCCCATCGGGGCCTGGAGCTGTCTTTTTTGCCTTAAGACGGGCAACCGCGGCCGCAAATTCACTGTCTGTGATTGGCGGATCTTCAGTCGCTACAATGGCATCTGCTCGCGGTGGTGCCATCCGCGGGGGAGTGAATTCGGTTTCCGGGGAAAAAAGTTCGCCGACAACCCTATGCAGGAGACCAGGATCCATGGTCTCTGTAATGGGAGCGCCACGTTGCTTGAGCTGGTTACGGGCAGCTTTGTAGGGGCGCCCCCAAGGATCGCGGTCGAGGCCCTGCAGCATCTCCTCTCTGGCTAGTTCTTTGGCCTTGGCGATGGCCATCTGCAGGGCCTTCTTGGAGCTCCGATACTCCTCGTATAGACGGACCCCTTCTGTGGTGTCCCGAATCCTCCTTCGACGAAAACGGGTATATGCCCTTCTTGATGCAGTACAAGCGATCCGCAGGTTGGCAATTTCCTGGGACCACCAGTAAACCTCGCGGCGGTCGCGTGGTGGACGTGACCTTGGCATGGATGAATTACACACCTCGGTCAACGCCTCGCGAAAGCGTGTGGCCGCCTCGTCTATATCGGGACAGTCCATGGGCCCCAAACACCACCGTTGGACTATGGCCGACTCTTCAGCCAGCTCCTTATCGAAGCGACTAAGCGTCCAACGTGGAAAACCGCCACGCTCCTGTGATTGACCTAAAGGGCGCAGGGTGGGAGTCTCAAATAGAATATATCTGTGGTCCGAGAGACTCTCAACCTGAGACTCCACTCGCCAATTGCTAATCCTGCGTGCTAAGGCGGGGGTCGCAAACGAGACGTCTACGATCGACCCGCCATTGTGTCGCACGCAGGTGTGAGTTCGCCCCCTATTAAGGAGCGAGAGTCCGGTCGCGGCAGCGCAGAGCTCGACAGCATGTCCGCGTGCATCTGTGGCTGGGTTGCCCCAGACCACCGACTTAGCGTTCAGGTCACCGAGAAGAAGGACTTGGTCGGGGCCGGCTCTCCGGATAGCGGTACCCAGCGTCCCGAGAAAGGATTCAAATTTCAGACGAAGTAGGGCTCTGCCACCACTGCAACGTCGATAGCCCACTCCGCCAACACTTGCTGCAGCAGGTCTTGTGCTCTAGCGCAGTGGTTCAGATTTCCTTGTAGGAAGTTGTATTGACGACTGGGGTTCGTTTAGTCTGTCGTTACAGCCTCCATTGGCTCGTGCTCAACCATTCTACACATCCATTCTATAAATCATATCTATAAATCTATCTAACTCTAGATTCTAGTATTTTAAAGCAGTAATTTTTAGTTTTATATGCTTTTATATTATTATTATTATTCTTAAACTAGCTTTCCGCTCGCGGCCACGACCGCGTTATTATTGCTTATATTTCCCGTGGAAATTTTATATTTTCCCGTTAAATAATTTTGTAATCTATTATAATAGAAGACTGTTATTTATATTTAGGAGCTCGAATAATAAATTTCAACGAAATTGGAGCAGATTTTTAATATTTTCCATAGAACCTGTCAACCCCTATTTTGCACCCTAAGGAGGTGAATTCTAATAAACCATGACACACGTGTTCAATTAAATATTTTTAAGAGTACGAATCTCAAGTTTTATCAAAATCGTTGCTAATTTTTTTTAAAAATCCATACAAACTTGCATACCCTATTTCATCCCATCAGGGGGTAATTTTTTTTTAATCCCTTCTTAGTGTGCGTCTGCAATTTGAATTCAAACAACTGTCCAAATTTCACGTTTCTACCATTAGCGATTACGGCTGTGCGTGCGTATATAGATGGGAACTTCTCCTTTTATATAGGTATATAGATTCTTCTACTACTACGAAATTCCCCCCTTTTTCTACTCTATCTGCGTCTTCCTTTTATGTCTATGGCAAAAAAAACAATAAATAAATACAGCAAGTTTAATGTAAATTTGATTTACACCTTAAATTTCACAGGTTCAGATCGCAATTCGACATGATGACTGTGCCCATTAATCAAATGTGATCACTGATTTGATAGAGTGCATGGAGTCCCACATAGGTAGTGACAAATGATACATTTCGAATATATGACACAATATAATATTTTTATCATTTTAACCAGTTTTTGTTATTATGCAAACGTTTATCTACAACAATATGTAACTGTAGATAATAAAATTTATGGAAATATATTAAAAATATTTAATAATAAATGAATAGATCGGTTACAACCAACGTATTAGGATTGTAAGTTTCAAAAATGAAATCAAACTTAAAAAGCTGTTGTTTTAATTTAATATAATATGTAATGCTAGATATAAAAAATTTACTTATTGATTATTTTGATAGACTGAAGATGGGATGCCAAGAAAATCGAAGGAAAATCTTAACTTCCCAATATAAAAAAGAGAAGTTTTGAAGTTGGTCTTGATTTTTGTATGATATTTTTATAATTATACTAGCTGTGCCCGCGACTTCGTCCGCGTGGAATAGTAACGGCTGGAACGATCTTAATAAAAAGTAGCCTATGTTATACCTTATATAATTAGCTATCTATTAGTGAAAGTCCCGTTAAAATCGGCCCAGTCGCTCCGGGGATTAGCGGGAACAAACAGACATACAAAAAAAAATGTGTTTTTGTTATTGGTCCCCGATATGCATTCATACCCATTTAGTAAAAACTTGTTATTTTGACATTACAAACAGACACTTCAATTTTATTTATTTGTATAGATTTAATACATGCATTAATTTGAGTTATCTGCATGAGTTTTCTAATCTCAATCGCAAGTATTTCTGCTAATTTGAGGTGCTGGGTTTGAATTCGGGGTCGGTCAACAAAAGTTTCTTAAGTTTTTACTGCTTAGGAAATTTTCAGAAGCAACTATGTACTCTGGAGTTATTGCCCGAAAAGTGACAATAGACTCGGTCCCTATTACTAAGGACCTTTCGATCTTTCGTGGAGAACGCAGGCATTATAAAATACAATGTTAAAATATTATAACGCCTTCTGGAGGAAAAGTAATCAAAATACTGAAGATATTAAAATTTTACTCAAAGGAAACACTCCTTTATTTTAAAAAGAGTCAAAACTGCATTAAGTGATATTTGAAAATACGCTTGCCATATTCTGGAATCGGACCGGCTAAAATTTAAAAAAGAACATCCCAGTACTTTTATGGCATCATTCTATAGGGTCAATCGTAATACCTATATCAAATGTTTCTTAAAACATTTGATATAGGTATTACGTAAAATATAGGTATTACGTATTATGTAAAAATTAAAATTGACACTTTAAAGTGGTTCTGCTATTCACAGGACCGAGAAAAATTCAACGAAAAGGTAATAAAAATGGTCTAACCATTCTTGATTTATAAATGGTGTAACTAACTTGACTTAGTTTGCCGTGTATAGATAAAATTTCTAACAGTTAGATGACTTTACTGACCTTCCCCGAACATTTCATAATATCTCGACCAAACTCCCAACCTGTTGCGTTCGAAACGTACCTGTGACAACGATTAACATAAAATAAATCACAACTAGTAGGTTACTGGTGACAAGTTGATGAGGATATAATTTTGTTGACGTAGGAACCTCCAAATAAAATATTCAGGCAAGGTAAAGCGTTTATTAAAAGCTGTCTTGCTTTGCCCTCGCTTTAGTTGAACCGAATTGTTAGAAGCTAAATAATTCACGTCAATCCGTCGCCTCAAAAACAATGGATGAAAAGAGAGTGAATATTGTAAAGCAGTATGGTGAGCGACATCATAACTATAATCTTAGGATAATAATACGTTTTGACTTAAGTTCCATTAAACAAATCAAGTTTGCCTTACGTTAATGCGCGGGGGATTTCAGTCAGCATTAAGGTGAAGTTATAACAATGTCAGTGTTTTAGTATTAAAATAATTATGTATTCGATTTATGTTTAAAGAATTGGAAGTTTTCATTGAATGATGCATAAACTGTAAGCTTTCGATCGCTCTCAACTAAAATGGCTTCCTATTAGATTTCGCAGAGATATGCACATCCTCTGTCTTGTTGTTAAAATTCTTAGTTTTCCACAATTTCCTCAATACTTACGCTCCAAATTCAACCTTATGCCACCTAGTACCCGTCCTCAGCGTTCCTGTGTGCTTTATCCTACTCTAGATATATCCAAGTCCAACTCCAAATTCTTTTTCCACTCATTTACCGTACGTGCCGCTAGAATGTGGAATAGTCTGCCTGCAAAAATTCGTGAGAGTAAATCCATCGATTCTTTCAAACGCAATTTAAAAGAGCAGTATGTACCTTTCTAATTTGCCTTAGAGTATAACATTATCCATAAACCTTTTTGCATGATAGATATGATTATATTTATTGATTATGATATTATTATATCTAGGTTCGGTTATTATTTAATTTTTTTTAAGTATGTACTGATTTATAATTGTGTATATATTTATAGCAGATATGTATATATATATATATATATTAGGTTATTCTAGTCCCCATTTATCAATTTTTAGTAACTTCAGCTCGGGTTGGCTGGAAGAAATCTCTTTCAGAGATAAGTCCGCCTTTGGACACACTATTGTCTTTCGTGTACTATGTTTGTATTTATTTGTGTTCAATAAAGAGTTTATATATAAAATCTTTACATAAGAGTGTTTAAGAGAATGTTATAAAGTAGTTATAAATGTTATTTCTACACCCGTTGTTAGATAGACTACACAAAACAACAGTGTTTAATTTTAATGATAATTATGAATGTAAAATCATGTGAAATTATGTTGATGTGAACTCGTAGGTATTCGTATATTCATAACTCAGAAGCTACGCCGCCTAATTATCACCATGATTAATTGATATAAATTTCAGATCGTTCTAATACACAGCTTTATAAGGAGTTGGAGATAATTAACTTCAAAGAGCAGCTATCAAAAAGTTTGCAAGACACAAGGTGAGGCACGTTAATTTGATTTATTTTATACTTTTTTTATATTCCGACTACTAAGTCTATCCTCTGGCATTTAATTTCAGTCAAATGAAACGGACTCAATGTAGGCTACTAGCGTCTTCTTTCAAAAGGATTAACCGAATAAAAGGTATGGTAATTCTAATCTCTGAAACCAGAAAATAAATAAATAATGTGATTTGATAATCTTCATTTTAGACGGAGATTTTTTTATATATAACAAAAGAACTCTTAATTGACCTTTATCTCACCCGATGGTAAGTAATGATAAGGCCGAAGGTGGAAGTGAGCTTGACCTGGACTCCTCAGTAACGAAGGAACTGGCTTTGTCGAAAATAGTCGAAATACAGCAATGCTATAAACATTGTTACTATGGCCACAAACTTATGTAAGACAATGGAAACTAGTTAGGCGGGCTCAGAAGCACCATCCAAACCGAGCAAAAATACTTCTGCCTCCACGGGGAATCGAATCCCGAACCTCCCGATTATCACCCGGTGGTCTCAACTACTAGATCACGGAGGCGGTCATAAATGCCCCTTACCAAACAACTTAAGCATTGATTTCTTATCACGCCTTTCAATATTCTAAAGCCTATGTTACTCAGTGATATTGTAGCATTCTATTAGTGAAAGAATTTTTCAAATCGGTTCAGTAGTCTCGGAGCTTATTCAATACAAACATACAAAAATACAAATCTTTCCTCTTTCAAATATTTATAAGAAACTTGCTTTCCAGTCGCAACTTCGCCTGCGTTATCTTCGTTTTTCCCGTGGGAATTCCATATTTTCCCGTATGAAAATATTCAGTATCCTATATTACGATAAAGTATAGAAGAAAAAGTTAATGATTGTTTTTACAAACACTTTTTCTTTGTAATTCTTGAATACTGTAATGATAGATGTTAAAACAATATAAATTAATATTTTTGAAAGAAATACATAGTTTATAAAATATATCAACTACAATAGAACATGCATTTTAATGTTTAGGTAACAGGCTTCGTATGATTTAAATACACAATGAAATATCAGTATATCAGTGCTCGAATAAGCGTCACCCTATTTTTTCAGCTGCATTGACGAAGAAAAATGTGGTTTGGAAAATTGAGACGCAGTTCGAGCTATTTCAACAATCTATGAAGGTTTTACTTATTTGCGGACAAATTATTGGAGTGAATCCAGTTATCGGTATTTTGGAGAGAAGTGCTATGAAGATGAGGTAATCTGAGACATCAATAAGTAGAATTTTTATCACGTCTATCTCGAAAAGAGCTTACTTGGTTTCGCGTAAGCAGGGACCAAAAAGGCTTTTATGCTACACCTGATAGGAACAGTAGTCATTATTCCCTCAAAAATGAAAGAGAAAATTAGTCTCTTCTACGACGAAAATAAGCGGGAGGAAACGTTATATGAAAATCCATTGCTAACGTGTTTTAGCGGGAGGAAAAATTCCATTTCTATCCTGTTTGAGCAACCACTGTGCGCGGGCGGGCGAAATAGAAAGTTAGTCTAAATAAGCGGGAGGAAACGTTATATGAAAATCCATTTCTAAGGTGTTTTAGCGGGAGGAAAAATTCAATTTCTATCCTGTTTGCGCAACCACTGTGCGGGGGCTGGGGAACGCGTTCCTCCACTCATCACAACCTGCTCTGCGTTTTGCCGCGCTGCGCGGTGCCTGTATGATCTCAGAACTCTTTGTTATTATAAAAAAAGAAAAGAAGCGCAAATTTTTCATCAAATCTGTGAATTCATTAATCGTAATTTTTTGTTACGACATGTGTTTATTACGTAATAAAAGTTAAAATGTCGAATTCTTGTAGTGAGTGAAATTGAGATGACACCCATACTAATGTAACAATATTTTCATACTTATATAATTCTATAAATAATTTCAATCAAACAAGTTTTTAAATGTTCCTCATAGGTGTAGTATAAAGCACTATGTAGCACTTGGGAGAAAGTCCGATTCCTACCTCGGGTGTTTTGTACTACAAACAAACTACTCCCTCGCTAGTAATCGGTGACTTTCTTCCTGCGGTGAACAATCTACTATTTTATCACATCTTTTCGAAAAGACCTATTTGGTTCCTCGTAAACAGGGAGCAATAGTACATTGTTACCTAAGGGGTGAAAGTATTTTATTTTGTCGCGAGACGGGGTTTGACGCCCGAGCGCAGCAAGGGCTGGGCATGGGCTGGGCTTTTCATTGCGAATACAAGGAAAATAAAAATAAAAATATGAATTAGCTAAAGAAAAAAGGAGTGAATTTTATATTACATAAATCGACAACTTCTGCTTTAGCCTCTTCTCTTATGGAATCAGGGGGCCCAGACAAGTTGCAATCGTTTTATAGCGAAACGACATCCAAATTCGACATCGTCGCTGCGATTATGAAACCTAATTCCTAGCCAACGCAAGGATTGGCGATCGCTGTGACGAATTGTTCTTTCTGTAAGAAAACAAAACCTATCGGTTATCGAGTACTTCAAACTGAACAATGGAAAAGAAATGGTAAAATAAATGTTTAAAATTATAATTTTCATTTACTTTTAATAAAAAATGAGTTGTTTTGAGTAGTATATGAAAATTACGAAAAAACAATTCGCTTCTTTAATTTGTTTGTCTACCAAATTACATAACAATGACTTTGATAGATTCGCCACGTTATTTAGCGATGGCATAATTATGTCAATCCCATACATTTTGTTTTTATCGAACTTCGTTATCGTTTTTGAATTGTCACTTTGTCTAGACTCCCAGGCGTTCAATCCATATCTGAATCAGGTGAAATCATTGTGTTAATATAAATCTCTGCTATACGGAAGTATAAACAAAACTCAATTCGAAAAAATAAATGAAAATTGGATCGCCGCTTTCCCGTCAATTTTGTTTTTCTTTTGTGACCAGCCAGCTATTCAGCCACTATTTTTCATTTTCATTATTGAATAAATGTATAATATTTTGCCCAAATCCATGTTATTTTAAAGAAATAGTTGAAATTAATATTCTTTAATTTAATACTTAAATTATTTCAAATTTATATCACACTGTAATTGAGTGGCTGTATAGAAACTTGGAACATGGTTCAAAATAGTTTGTTTTATAATTTGAAAGCTGTACGTTGAAAGCGATTCTCTCAATGGCTGAAAAGTATTTCAACCCGCTCCTCGGGCAACTTCAGACCTACTTTTTCAGAGTATGAGTAATGAAAAATAGCTTTTATTCCTCAGGAACAAAAAGTGATTTGAATTTAGAATGTGGATATTGTCAGTTAATCTCCAGAGATAGTCTATACTTACTTTACTAATATTATAAAGAGGAAACTATTTCATTGTTTGTTTGCATTGAATCGGCAAGTTGAAACACAAATAGTTCTTTACTTCCTTGTTTGAGCAATCTACTTTTTTAACCTTTAGGAACTAAAGGTGATTTAAATTTAGAATGTGTATATTATTAGTAAAAGTTCAATGATAGTATTTTATATATATTAGTTTTTCTTTTTTGTCTGCTCGTCCCTAATTGATGTATTTCTACTCATAAATATCACTATTTTCATAGAGGGCGATAAAAACAATAAAATTTTAAAACATATTTTAATAGATTAGTTGAGTTGTTAGATTATTCGATTTCAGTATACACAAAATTATGATCATTTTTCCAGATTTAAATTCTGCTCCTTTAGATTTATATACAGTTTCCTGATTTTCGTGTGTCAAGCTTCTGCGACGGTGTTTTGCATCTACCGCCTTTTCAGGAACTCGGTGAACATCACCCTTTTATGTAGGTTTCTTATTTATTTTCACTTTGTTTTTACAACATACCTGATATATTTTAATGTCATATACCCCATTTTGCAGCTTTCGTGTCATTCTACTTGTCTACTGCGATGTCTACACTCTTGTTCTTGCGAGTCGCAGCGAAATGGCCGGGGCTCATGAAAGAGATTGTTAATTCATCTCTAGATAAGTATATCGACGTAGAAATAAAATTTAAATTGACATTTGGAAGCGCACTTCTGTTGACTTTGGCTTTGGGTGAGTTCAATCGAGGATTTTTTTTATAACAAACAAACAAGTAGGTTTGATGATAAGTGGCTATAGTCACTTATAGTACCTACATGTAGTTGCTGGACTGGATTTGAATAGACAACCTTTACAATAAGGACCCAATGAACGCTGCCAGCTTGTGACAAGATGATGATGATTGATTGCTAGTAATGTCTCTGCCTGTCTTACCCGGAGTTTGTCTTTCACCGGAGGGAGACTCCGTACTAGGGTCGTCTGCTTGGGTACCTCCGTCTTACCTATTTCTGCCGCAAAGCAGTAGTGCTTGCATTGCTGTGTTTCGATTTGAAGGGTAAGCCATGGCAGTGAAATTATTGGGTACCGTGACTTTACATCTGATGTCACAAGTTGGTAACGTACACTGTGGTTCTTGTGGGGGTTGCAGTTTTGCTGCGAATCTCATAAGAGCCAAGAGTATTATACTCGAAGTTTACTGTTACCACTTACCATCAGGTGGGCAGTTTGCTTGTTTGCCAACTTAGTTGCAATAAAAAACCCTTCAAACCGGTATACAACAATGCCAACACCACTGCTTGGCGCCATATTGAATTGGTAAGTAAGGTAACTTATGTATGTTTGTTTGGAACTAATAATAAAAGGAGTAAGATTTTTTTGTACAACAAAATTGTCAAACGACCAATTTGTACAACAAAATTGGCTGCCCACTATAGTAGACATATCGTTTAGTGACCTAGACCAATAAATATTTTTTTTTCAGTGGAACACATTCTATCGTTTAATACGAAGCTCACAGCAGCATATCTGTGTCCTAATGGCAACAGTACACTTTATAAAGATTTCATAGACTTATCATTTCCGTGGTACGCTGAATTAGAACTACCATTTTATGCACCCACTGGACTATTTTTACAGGTATTCCTTGATAACCGAATGATTTTATAAACAGAACCTAATAATTTTCATGTTATCTTGTGTGTCGCTTATAAAAAATTATCGTCGCTGCCAAAAGTCACGGTTCAGATGTCGCTTATTAGTAGAACTGCCCCATAGAGCAAGATGATGTATGATGAATTTTTGGCATTATTAATTTATTCGTCTCTCTTTCAGTTCCTTAACGTAACATCGACAATCAACTGGAGTTACTCGGACGTGTTTATCGTCTGCATGAGCTACTATTTGACTTCCATGCTGAGACAAATAAACAAAACTATAATTGAAGCTGAGAAAAAGGTTGGTTTTATATGAGACCCACGGTCGGGAAGAAAAATAAAAAAGTAACTAAAAAAGTATTATTAAGAATACTTGTTTTCTATCTGGAAGTCAGATAATTATTATTGATTCCCAAATGTATATACTGTTTGCTTAGTGGTAGGGCTTCTGAGTCCTGGATAGCTACAGCAATCTTTACTAAGTTTGTCGTCATAATAAGAATGTTAAGAGGTTGATAATGGAAACTTTTTTATGCCAGGAAAGCTGTTATGCTAGTGGCATGATGCCACCAATATTTCAATTTTGTTCTGCAGAACAAAGTTACCTGACGATTGAGACATCATTCTTTCAAATTCAGATAGAAAGTTTCTCCGTGAGGATGCATTTTTAGTCCTTATTAAATTGTTCAATATGTTCTAGTACTATCAGCCATCATTCTGGGCCGCCTTGCGCGAGGATTACACGCGCGCCTGTTGCCTGGTGTCCATCTTCGACGATGCCATCAGTGGGATCATGTTCTGCTCGTTCGCTACCAACCTCTTCTTCATCTGTCTGCAGCTGTTCTACGTGTTTTCGTGCGTATAAGGCTCTGATTACAGTGCCCAGTATTTTCACTGTTTGTCTTCCTCGCCCAACCGGAATAAAGCGATGCAGGTACCGCTATTCTGCAGCAGAAATATGTAGGATAGAGGTACCAATGACGCACAGATGACTTAGCACCGAGTTAGCCTTGTTTTTTATGGTTTTAAACACATTTTAAAATTGATACTTAGCTTAAGCAGTTTTGAAAAATATATCGTAGAGCAGCTTTCAAACATTTATCTTATTAGTTAAACGTTACGGACAGTTTTTAGAAAAATCTAATTGTTGAACGTTTAGATTAAGACGACATTAAATTTGTATATTCCGTCACATACAACATTGTTCGTAGAAATACACATTTCATCTCAATTATACATAGTTAAACAAATATCAAGAGTTATGACATAATACGAGTATAATATTTCGTTGCAGACATGGTGTTAAAGGTAAAACAGCTAATCCAGACAATTGTCTTAGCCAGGAAACTGGGTAAGTATTTTAAAAAATACAATGAAATAATGTTATTAGAAAATATCATGGATATTTTATCAAGCCTTAATTATATGAATTATATTCTTTTCCCAGCTACTTATATTTGATATCTGCAATATATGTAGTAGTTATAAAAAAAGACTGCTAAACTACACTATGGCCACCTTAACGTTTACAACCTAAGGCAGATTATTTTCATACAACTATTTATAACATGATCTGTTTATACCATTTAAAAACAAAAAAATAAATTTAAGTTTTCTCGATGCTTTAACTTATAAATCTGCTCTGACAACGTGCTCTAAAGGAGCACATACAACTGGCCCCGAGCTCCGAGTCTAGGCTTTGTCACGTTGAAAATAATCTAAGAAATGTAACAATGTACCCCGCTCCACCCTATTAAAAAAACCTCTATTTGCAGTCCATTTTACGGATACGAAAACTTTGTTTACTTCGTGTTCTCGTTCGCCTTTGTCCTCGGGAGGTTCCTGGCCGTCTCCCTGAAGGCTTCTTGCATCCACACCGCCGCCTTAGCTACCGCGCCGGCGTTGTACAACTTACCATCTACAGTATATTGTGTTGAGGTAACGCTCCTGAATTTTGTCGCTTTGCTTAAAGTCACATCATGATTATAATACAGCTCCTGAGCGTGAGCGGCATCCATACTTACTAATATTATAAATGGGAAAGTGTATGTGTGTGTCTGTTTGTTTGTCCGTCTTTCACGGCAAAACGGAGCGACGAATTGACGTGATTTTTTAGGTAGAGATAGTTGAAGGGATGGAGAGTGACATAGGCTACTTTTTGTCTCTTTCTAACCCCCCACTTCATTAAAATGGGGGATGGAAGTTTGTATGGAGCATTCCGCAATTTTCAAGGTAGAAAGCTAAAAATTGGTATCTGAAATCTGCCCCCAACCCCTTAAAAGAGGGCGTGAAATTTTATATGGGACTCTTCGCAGTTTTCAAAGTAGGAAGCTAAAAATCGGTACACAGACTCTTTACCACCAACAAAACCAACGCAAAATACCTGCCTTATTTTTTTTGGAAATCTTCCCCCAGCCCCTAAAATAGGGGATGGAAATGATGGTCTTTCTCTAATTGATTGATATTGAACCTTAAGCTGTTTCACGCTAAGTTAAAGGTTAGTTGTCTTAAACTGGAACACCACAATGTAAACACTGCTGCTCAGTGGGCCTAGATAAAAGTCACTTAGCTTATTTATCGCTTAGTCTTAGCTTAGCAGATAAATTGTAGAGTAAATAATGACATTAGCCTATGACAACCTCACGCTTTTTCTGCAGCTAATGTCATCTCCACACATTTTTTCTTTTTTTTTAATTGCTACTAAGTTGGCAAACAAGCAAACTGCCCACTTGATGGTAAGTAGTAACAGTCACCTATAATATATGAGACTCCTGTGAGATTGGCAGTAAAACTGCAACCCCCACAAGGGCCAGAGTGTACGTTGCTAACTTGTGACTTAAGATGTAAAGTCACGGTACCCAGTAATTTCAGTGCCATATCTTACCCTTCAAACCGGAACACAGCAATGCAAGCACTGCTGCTTTGCGGCAGAAATAGGTAAGGCGAAGGTACCCAAGCAGACGACCCTGGTACAGAGTCTCCCTACGGAACGACTTTGAAAAAATAAACGTGTGGATTTTGTCTAGGCCCACTGTAACTAAATAAGTACGAGTATGATGACACTACATGGACATATAACTTAATCTTATTTTTTTATAAATGTGCGAATTAACAAAAGTAACATAACAGGCAATAATGGTACGTGTTTATATTCTAAATGATTAAAACAAAGAAAGCAAGGTATGGCTATATTTTATGATGAATTCGCCTTACAATTTGATTAAATTTCTATCCATTATATGTCTATATTAGTAGGTAATATAAATTACCTCTATATTTTTAATACAAATTTACATACATTTTTGCAGATACAACGCTTCCTGGAACAAGTTCACGGGAACACAGTAGCGTTGACTGGCTTAAAATTTTTTAATGTCACAAAGAGCTTACTTTTAACGGTACGTTTCTGTCATATTATCTATATACTAATATTATAAAGAGGAAAGATTTGATTGTTTGTTTGTTTGTATTGAATAGGCTTCGAAACTACTGAACCGATTTTGATGAAAGTTGGTATAGGGATAGTTTGAAATCAGGGGAAGGACACAGAGTACCTAATTTCCTACGGGAAATAAAATTCCTAGGAAAAACAAAAATAACGCGGGCGAAGTCGCGAGCGGAAAGCTAATCATTAGTCATTAAATAATTAAATCATTAGTCTTTCTTATCCTGAGACCACCTTATGTTATTTTTTTTGTCTATTTATTAATAAATTATCTAGAATATTTCAATTTATAATGTACGAGTATCTTAGCACCAACTATGATTTATGCTTGTAAAAATGTTATTGTAATAATGTGTGTTCTATTAAAATGCTGTTCTTACTTTAGCGAAACTTTGATATCTAGAACGTTGCAAATCATTGCAAATATAGGTACATAGTTCAGCAGTAAAGTTTTGAGTCAGACTATGTTACTAAATTAACTGAGTTTTTGCAGGTCGCGGGAACAATAATAACATATGAATTGGTTTTAATTCAATTCAATGGCGAGAACCCAAATATGTCTCGGTACTTGAAGAACTAAAGACAGACATATCCGACACCTATTCTTTGTCTACACCGTGTTGTGAGTTATTGTGACTTAATTAAAGTCAATAATTTAGAAAAGCTTATATAGTGACGGACAGTCGAAAGCAAAGGAACAAGATCCGAAGAGATTGTCAGACTAGACCTCCAAATAGCTGGAGTTATTACTAACGGCCTTCGGTTCGGTCCGTTCGTCTGACCCTTCATCAGACGAACGGACCGAATTATTTGGAGGACACCACAGTTGGACTCAGAAGAGTCAGCAATGGAGAACTATTTAAAATCTTTGTTTACCTACCACTGCCTATCATTTTAAATCACCGACATCTTAAATTAATACTGCAAGTAAACAAAATATGTCACAATGTAAATATAAGGAACTAAAAAAACACTTACAGTTTTTTGAATCTAATTTTGTAAACATTTCTTGAGTTTTATTAGAATTGAGAAATGGTGTTATTCGTTATCGTGGCGTTTTATTGTGCTTGTGTAGCATGTACGTACATACATATTTTAAAATATTATGGTTTTACTTATAATGTTGGAGTCATAAGTCCATAGATGTTAGGTCATGATATTAACGACTATAGTTTTATGTCTTATTTGTAAAAAAATCTGCCATCCCCGTGGCTTTCTGTTTATTACTACAATCCCTTTCCACCTTTTCCCTTTTCTTCCAGCCTTATGCTCGACCAACCCTTATTGAATAACATAAATCGTTTTATCGAAAGTAAAACAGTGCAATACTTACGTGTCAGGTTTGTTTTTACGTCAGTTTTTCGAAATCGTAGAATGCAAGACTTGGTGTCATTAGGTTGTTAACCACTTTTTTGGCCGTACATATTTTTCACGAAAAACCTTTTAAATGCAGCTCAGGTAGAAAAATGTGTACGTTGATTTTCAAGCTCCAGCCCATCCACAGGCATCCAAATGATGTCGCGTTGCATGTTCTTGTGCGTGGGTGAAGTTACTTAGCTCATGGGAGAACGGCTTCCCGCGATCTTTGCCAGATCGACATTCGACTCAAATTCCCTCACTCTAACCCCACTAACGCTGCGTCTCCCGTTACGTACACGGCCACCACTCGAGGAAGATTCCGCTCCAACGGCCGTCAGTCCTGCGAGCGATGTGTCTTCCCTACTGATAGGTAGGTACAATTATTTGGGCTATGTCGATAACTCTAGTACTTCTACGGATCTCATCATTTTTGATGCGATCGGTCGACAGACTGTCATCTAGGACGCTATCTATACTAATATGTATTATTAAGCTGAAGAGATTGTTTGATTGTTTGTTTGTTTGTTTGTTTCTTTGGTTGAACGCGCTAATCTCATGAACTACTGATTCAAATTCAAAATTGTTTTTTGTATTGGATAGTCCATTTATCGAGAAAGGCTATAGGCTATATAACATCACGCTACGACCAATAGAAGCTGAGCATCAATGAGTAATGTTGCAAAAACGGGAAAAAAATATATGGCGAAACGTAGCTCGCCGGCACAGCTGGTCTATATATAAATAAAAATGTATCTTCGAAATGTATGTACGCCCATAACTTTTGAACGACTGCACCAAATTGGATGATATTTGGTTTTATGTATTCGTTATTGTTAGGACAAGGTTTATGTAATATAAATAATATACAATAAAAATGGATCTTCGAAACATTTCAGTAAGTAATTTAGTTAAAAAACATGGCGATACAAAGTACGCCGGGTCAGCTAGTTTTTAATAATTCGTCTGGCATGGCATCGAGCTCGTCGATCGTCGTATGTGCTCGATTCCTATTGATTTTCGATAAGTATGCGATGAAAATAAATAGACAATAAGACGAAAATTGATATTATTTTAATTTTCAGCGACAATAAAACGAAAATCATTTAAAAATGAACGCAAATGACGCTCGATGAGCACTCAACGCCTGACGAATGATTTCGTCCGGCATCGAGCGCTTTTCAAGTCATGTGTCCTATTGATTTTCGTTTCTTTCGCGATGAAAATCAATAGAACATTACGACGAAGATCAATATTGTTTTGATTTTCGTCGAAAACAAAACAAAAATAAGTAGAAATCGAACACTGACGAGCGCTCGCTGCCGCAAGAAAGTTTGAAAAATGGGGCCCCTGGTCGGCAGCAAGTTTCCCACAGCGATAACGATACATAGTCGGTAGCGAGCGACTATGTATTGCTTAAGCTAGGAGTTTACGCATTTGGTTGCCGATTGCCCGGTTGTGCGAGTCGCCGCGTAGTGATGACGTGCAATCAACTATCGGGCAACAAATACAGAAATATCGATGGTGATTTTTTCTATAAGTAATAGCTCTAACCGCTTAATATCAGGTGAGCAGTGCATGTCTAGGTATCTATACTTACTAATAATATAAAGCTGAAGGGATTGTTTGTTTGTTTTGAACGCGCTTTGGTTGAACGCGCTTATCTCAGATACTACTGATTCAAATTGAAAAATTCTTTTTGTGTTAGATAGTCCATTTATCAAGATTTCAGATTCAGTTTATTAATATTTAAATAAATACAAGTCAAATGCCTATTATTAAATTACAATATTATAAAAAAATTATTATAATAATAAATTATATTGTAACGGATGCGGCTGATGAAATGAGATTTCCGATAGTAAAGCGAATGAAGTTTATTTGCTTCGAGACACACGTATAGCACAGTCGGTAGGAAACGAAAGCGACGTATGATTGTAAAGTACTGCTATTTAACACAAATTGTGCAATACTTTACAATATACCTGACTAAAATTAATAAACAATTCATATTTTTTATTAAGCTACCCTTTAAATATACATAAAACAAACATTTTTTATAAATATTGTACCCGAAAATACAAATAAAGAAATTGACAAGTACACACATAAATAAATAACAACATAACAATTAATTTTGTACCCTACATATATAATACTGGTATAATCAGATGTAGGTGACAATTTGATACATACAA
Organism: Schoenobius gigantellus; assembly: GCA_963935595.1. Taxonomy (NCBI): domain Eukaryota; kingdom Metazoa; phylum Arthropoda; class Insecta; order Lepidoptera; family Crambidae; genus Schoenobius; species Schoenobius gigantellus. The sequence continues at coordinate 10,087,401 of OZ012544.1, read as the reverse complement.
TTACTCATTATAATTTTAATGGTACATTAATATTAGAATTAGTAATTTTTTTAATTATAAGGCCTTTATAAATTACATAACTAAAAATAATTATAAAAAAAAACATTTTAGCACTCCTCCAGACGTGGTGGCCGCGGAAGAGTTCCAAGAATGCTGGCAGCGTTCCCTCTTTGTATTTCGATGCTTAACCTTTGCGCGAGAAAGCTGCCAGCTCTTACGTTCTCAGTCACCTCGAGTAGGCGCTTTCTAATTTCTCGGTAGAGCCGAGAATTTTTAGTCATTTTTATTATTAGGTCCTTACATAATATGAAATTGGCGTTTTGCCGTACTGGCCACTTTGATCTCAAATATTTTATTATTATTATTATTATTGGTTAACAAGCAGGCAGTTGAAACAACTGATAAGCCTGTATCCAACTAGTCAATACTTTTCATTTGGTCTTGTTACAGTTGGTTAGATGTTTATCTAATCTGTTTTTAAATGTATTTGTGTTTGGTACTGAAATTACATTCTCTGGTAATTTGTTCCATTCAGCAACTACTCTGTTAGACAGAAAATGTTTGTGTGGGTTGTGGTGTGAGAAACTTCTCGTGAGTTTCATGTTATGTCCCCGTAATCGAATGTTCTCATTTCGTTTGAAGAAGTTGTCAAATTCTTTTAAGTAATAGTGTCCGTTTAAGATTTTGTATGTCTCAATTAAGTCTCCACGTTCTCTCCTTGCACTCAGAGTGGTAAGTTTCAACACATCTAATCTTTGTTCATATGTTAGTTTCTTTAATTGTCTGGGTATCTTAGTGAACCCACGCTGAACCTTTTCGAGTAGATCGATATCCTTTACAAAGTATGGGCTCCAGACTTGAAAAGCATATTCCAAAATTGGTCTGACATAGGTTTTTAGGATTTTTAAAATAATTTCTGGGGTTAACATGCCAAACGCTTTTCTGATCAGATATATGAAGTTCTTAGCCTTCTTAGCTATAGTAACTATATGTTCCTCCCATTTAAGATTTTCTGTGATGATGACACCCAGATCGGTTTGCGATTTCTTCGCATTTAGCTGAACATCGTTAAGATGATAGGTCAGACGAGGATTTTGATTTCCTATGTGAAGCACAGTGCACTTTTCAGCATTAAGGTTGATTAGCCATTCTTTGGACCAAGCAGCAATTTTGTCTAAGTCTGATTGTAGTTGGGTATGATTGACCAAAGGGTTCGCGAATATGTTGGTATCGTCCGCAAAAATACTGACTTTACAGTCCAGGCAACATGAAAGATCGAAGGTGTAAATTATATAAAGGACGGGGCCAAGGACGGAGCCCTGTGGCACTCCGCTCCGAATTTCTCGTTCTTTCGACAAAGTATCCCCCACTCTTACACGAAATGTTCTTTGGCGAAGAAAAGCCTCAATCCAGCGGAGTAGTTTCCCCCTTATGCCGACGTGTTCAAGCTTATGAAGCAATCTTGATGTAGGAACTTTATCAAAAGATTTTTCGTAGTCAAGATAGACAACGTCTACAGGGTCTCGTTTATTAAAATAATCGGTCCAAGATGCCAAGCATGATAACAGATTTGAAACCGTAGAGCGATGGGGGCAGAATCCATGCTGTTGTTCACTTATTATTTTGTGCTTGGAAAGGAATGCCCTAATGTGCTGAACGATTACCTTTTCCATTGCCTTACATAAGTTTGACGCTAGTCAAACTTATGGGTCTTATATTTCCTCTATAGTTAGGAATTCCAAATTCAAATTTATACAGCAATTTACTCATGTATTTGTGTTTCGAAAATTATAATTCTCTTGTTTTTTTTCCTCCATCGTTTTGGACTTTTCAATCAATTGTTTTGTTTTCAACTTTTTTGGAGTCAATTTATGCTTGGGCATGCCCCAATGGCAAGGGCATGTTTGGCTGTTTCGGCAGGATTCAGCCATTGCGACGAGTGCTTTCGATTATCGTACAGGACCCACTTTTTAACCGACTTCAAAAAAGGAGGAGGTTATCAATTCGGTTGTATTTTTTTTTAATGTTTGTTACCTCATAACTCCGTCATTTTTAAACCGATTTCCAAAATTCTTTTTGTATTTGATAGAGTATACTGCAAGGGTGATCCCATGGTCACCAAAGTCAGGATCTGATGATGGAATCCAATAGAAAATCGAGGAAAATACTAATTTATTTAAACCTAATTTAATACCAGCTCTGAGCTGGTATTAAATTACGGTTTCTTTCACTAAAAAGATTTCATTCACTAAAAAGTTAAAAATATTTATTTTTTACAAAAAATAGAACCGCTTTCATGTTGGCTGGCACGGCATTGTACACCCTGGCGGCGATTACGGACATAATCTTACGTTCCTTCTTTACCTTACTTAGCACGAGGGACGTACAGCAGGTGACGTTGCCTGGTGATAGTGGTGATGGATGCGTCTCGATCGCTATTTGTTTCCAACTCATTTAGGTGTTGTCTTGCGTATTTAGCAACTTATAACAATATAAGCAGGGTGTTGTGAGTTTTTTATGCTTAGCTGGTGTGTCAGGAGGCACTTGGGCTACACATTTATACGGACAACACATTTCTGTTTAATAAAGGGCGCAAGCCGGTCAGCGGAATCAAGGAAGGCTATAAGCTATATAACATCTCGTTACAACTAATAGAAACTGAGCGTCAATGTAAAATGACGGACGTCCCGTACAGACGTGGCGCCGAAGCGTGGATTGCGAGCTACGAGCAGTGGGACTAAGCTGGAGTTAGGCCAAGAAAGTCGCAGCGGACAGAAAGACGTGGCGGGACCTAGTGTGAGGACCCTATGCACCTCTGGGGTGGCTTAGGAACGGCAACAACAACAACAATGTAAAATGATGCGAAAACGGAAAAAAATAGGCGACATGTTGTAATTTTCCGATATCCACGCGAAAGAAATCGCGGGCACAGCTCTGCTAGTAACGTATAAACAAAAAACACTTTTAAGGCTACAAGAACAACAAAGAACCGGTGCTCCCTACATTGAAAGTGAAGGAAGGGTTCGTGTCGCAGCGCCAGTACGAGGTCGCCTGCGATGACGTCTGCCAGGATCTACCCAAGGATGACGTGCAACCCGTCTGCATGATGCTCAGCCGATACAAGAAAGGATACCAGTTCTTCGCCAATGAATGCCACGCAAGGCGTACAATTTGTATGGAAAATACCAGTAAGGTTTTTTCGCACAGTAATGTATATGGTTGATGATCGCCATAGCTCATAATAGTATAATTATGTCCCCACTGAGGGGCTCGAGCCTACCCTTTGTTAGGGTGTTTAGTTAGTGAACCACGCTGGCCCAGTGCGGATTGGTCGACTTCGCATCATCATCAGCTCATATACGTCCCCACCGAGAGGCACGAGCCTACCCTAACTTGTTATGTTAGGGCGATTAGGTTTTAGTCAAATCACGCACGCTGGTCCAGTGCGGATTGGTTGACTTCACATACACCTTTGAATTACTTCTCAGGTGTATGCAGGTTTCCTCGCGATGTTTTCCTTCACCATAGGAGCGTCAGATAAATGTACATATGAAATTCGTGGAACGAAAAACACATTGGTACATGGCACGATCGATCGCGGGCCTCCCAATTCTATCTGTGTGATCTGTGGCCTCGGCACAGTCCAGTGCCAAGGCCACAGCGCCACCGACGCTCACCTCACGAGGAGGTCACAAGGTTTCTTTCACCGTAAGAGCATCGGACAAATACCTACTACATAATTATGAAATTTAAAAAATGAAAAACACATTGGTACATGGTTAGATCGAACTCCGGACCTCCTGATTAGAAACCCAGTGTCGAGTCTACAGCGCCACCGACACGCTCAAATTTAATATTTCTTAAATTTCTTCTCCTAGAATTACTCATCTTGGCTATAATAGATCTAGCCATCAAACTAGATTAAATATGTATACGAATTTATTTTATTGATATGATAAAATTAATCAGCAGAAACAAACAAGTTTCCTTAAAGAAATATCGAATCCAAAACCATAACGAATTCCCAAACAATTTTTTTAATATATGTATCATCGTCGTTGGACTGATAAATAAATAAATCAATAGAAAAAATGCAACTTCAGAGTTAATTACTTTCTAAGCTAAAGTTTCAAAGCAACATGTTCCACTATAGGGATGAAAATTCTGAGCGGCGAATTCTCTATCAAAATTGTTCAAACAACGGACTAAATGTACGGTTAATACATTTTTCAAGAGGCTCGGCGTCAGCACTCGCGAGTACTCACGATTTTGAGGAGGCGAGAGGGCTTCTCGAGGTGAAGGTTAAAAATTCATTGTGATTTGATACTTCTCGAATTAAAGCCACACCAGAAGTGGCTCAAGGAACTCTTAACGTACCAAAAAACCTTTTTTGCTGGCTGCGGTTTGATTCAAAGGAGAATATTAGGGCTCTTACACTCTGCGGCTTATTGCAGCGATACTGTCGGGATACAAACGCTGCTATCGTGACGCAGTCGTTTGTATCGATGCACACCCACATTTGCATCGTAACTATAGCCGGCCCCTTGATTGTGTAAGAAAAATCTATTGCGATCACTTTTAACTTTAACAGTCAAATTACATCCATTACTATTTTTTATCAGACAGTCGACACAGAGTCTTGTATTGACGCCGCAATAATTACCTACCAATTTCAAGGCAATCGTGATAACTTTTTTCTTAGGTAATAGCCCCCCAGGCCTCGGTCAGTACGCGCTTAGGTACAGTATAGGTAAGTACCTACCGTTCCGTGCACACTGAGAGTGTAAAAAAGCAACAGAGATGCCGCGCTCTGCTCGGAGTATATTGTTCTGTGTACTGTGGTTTTGGCACAGATGTGACGTGGCGTTAGGGCGTGATTCAGCTTGCTCAAAGATTAGTTATCTAAAATGTCGACTTTTGCCCGTAGTACTATTATCTATTCTGTGGCTATAACGGTCGATAGTAGCTATACTTAGTAAATAGGTAAAGAGAGCCGGCTGCCTACATCGGGCAGAAATAGCACACATAGACGCGCGCATGCAGCGATCTCGGGGTGGTGGAAACAATCGTCTAACTTAACAAAGACAATTGACAAAAAGTAAATTGGCTGTAAAAATCACTTACAATCACAAGAGCAGCTCTATATCATTATATATACTGCCTAGATGTGTAGGTCATCTTCGGAAACACAAAGTTAACCGATGCCCATTATTATGTTGAAGTACTGTTTTTGTATGACTTCCGCTGATATCGCTCTATTTATCGTGTTTCGTGTGTATTTCGTGCAAATGAATCGACAAAGCATCAAGTATTTTGTGTATATGCATGCCTAAATACAACAAATAAAAATAGTTTCAGTGTTTTTAAGTTACTGAACGATAAAGAAAGGTAATAATTTATGTCTTATATTCCAATATTATGCCAGCTTTGCGGTGTTTGTCTCCGATCGTCGCAATGTGTGTCCAGTCCACTTCCACTTACGGTGAGTGATTTCTTGCCTGATCGGCACCTGGAGGCATCGGTCCCATAAGTTCACATTGCTGATAGTGTTCGGCCAGTAGATGCGGGGAATTGACCTCAGGCACTTGTTGACGAAGACTTGGAGTTTGGTCGTCAAATGTTTCGTCACCCTCCACGACTCACAGCCAAACAACAATACGGACTTCACAATCGAGTTAAAGACCGACACCTTTATCCGCCGACTGAGTACATTGGATTTCCATACTAAATTTAATTGGGCGAACGCTCCTTTTGCCTTTCTTATTCTCGCGTCCACGTCATCATCCGACCCACCATTGCACGTCACGGTGCTGCCTAAGTAGCAGAATTTGGTGACAGACTCAGGAGGTGATCCGGCAAGCGTGATAGGATCGATACTGGACGACTGTATGCGCATCTCGTCGGTTTTGCGCGTGTTGACATTGCGACCATCGGAGACAAACACCGCGAAGCTTGGAGACCTTGTGGCTCGAGGAGGCCGGGATGGCCAGTGCACACGTGGCAGCGCACCGTTGACGCTGAATTGAAAGCGGCCGGGTTGAGTTGGGGTGCTGTAGAACGCGAGGCCCAAGATAGGGAGAGATGGCGGCAGCTAGTGAAGGCGCTTTGCACCAATGGGGTGCCATAGGAAAGCAACAACAATAAGAACATTCCAATATTTTAAAGGTTTGATTTGTTGAAGTGAAACCAATTTTTATGTTCTGTGAAATATCACTTAAGTATTGATCCGTAAACAGTTACCTGAAAGTGCTTTGGAATGACACCGATGTTGGAATAGACATTATTATTTTATAGCGATATAATCAATAGTATTCTTTTTTGTAGACAGTAGCGTGTTACCATATTTATAACTTCACAATCATGTGTATTTAACAAAACTTCGTTAATCAAACATTCAAAATATTATTTATTAAAGTATTTTTTTTTCCATTTTCAGTTTTACATATGGTGCATCCAAGTAGGTGTATGAAAACCTACCAGTTTTTCATGTCTGTCAAGTAATTCCTCTCAAGTCATTTCAACAACCGACACTAAATTAGGGGTAATAGAATATAAGAAACTTTATAAATGTAAAAGAAATAAATCTTTTCAATTTAACTCCACCTATTTATTAGATAGAGCTAGCGATGAATTGCACAACATTCGTCGAAATACGATTAACGCTAAACGCGATTAAAACATAATCCTGTTTTTGACAATTTCAAACACAAAATAAAGACAATGTGTGTGTTATGTATTATACACGTCACAATAAGAACTCAAACTCAAAAATCTTTATTCAATATAGACCTTTACAGGCACTTATTGACGTCAACAAATTACAAAACTCTATTTAATCAATTAATGAATTTAAAAAATGCAACAAATCAAGATAAGCTATGTATTATGTAAGCCTTGTATGTACATACATCTCAACCATAATTAAGATGTATGCAAATATAAGTAAAATGAAAAAAAAAAGTTGACTCTACACCTGTTCGGAAATTGGGAGAGCCTTCTTGAGAAGAACAGGCAAGAAACTCGGAAGGTCTATTTTTTTGTCTTCTCTTTTAAATTGCCAACATTACAATAATATATTATTTCACAAACATAACTTTGGTTTTATTAAAATATATATAGAAATGCCTGTCGGGGTGATTGGAACAGTTACTCAAATACATTCATCCATCAATCACAAAGTACTTAATGAACGTCAAATTGACACATTTTTTGTCAATCCCAAGCAGTTTTATCTGTCATATAGTCACTCTTATCATTTATAACATAATAAACTATCGTCTTACGATTAAAACAATAATCGAAGTCGTAAACAATTCCAAAGAAAAATATACTAAAATATTTTGGTCGAACAAAACGTAACAGTTACTCGACAATTGTATACAAAATATGACGGCGGTAGTTTAGCACTTTCCGACCCAAGCTGCCCCTTGCAATTTGGTTTCACGTCACGTATCAAAGATTTGGATAAAACAAATGTCACTGTCACCTTTGAAGGTCCAATAGGTACCGAAGGGAGCGACTAATGTAATGGAAGAATCAAATTGCAGACGACTGTCTTATGAATAAATCGTCAGATTTTATTGGTGTCTTTGCATTTTGTTTTAAAATACCAAATATGTAACAAATTTTATAAAAAAATCGATACAAGGAAAATTTTTCTCTGGCAGGCATTGGCTACTAAACCAGCGCGGAATTGTCCCAATCCGAGCGAAATCTACTCTATCGTGGTCTAGTCTACGAGAAATAGGGTCTACCTCGTGATCACAGTGTAACGTGTGGTACACATGAGAAACACTCAAATTACACATACAATATCAACATGAAATAATTCTCCACATGAAATTACTTTTTTTCGTGCAAACTATACTACTATTTTTATTAATAATGTGGTTAGTTATGTAGATGTCTACTTGCTCTATGCATCCAGTGTTTTTGTATAGGGTAGTCTAGTTGAGATGCAATCTCATTCAGGATAAAGCTTGAATTTCGTTTTTATTTCTGAAAAAGGAACCGGTTAAGTTAGACTTTATTCACTGTTCACATTCAACATCCAGTTTAGATTATTATAACAGATTTTGTGAAAATTGGTAAAGAATGAAGCAAACTTACAAATATTATATTTGTGATACATTAGTGGAGGAATAAAAAGAGATTTAACTGAATCGATGTTTTATTCACATTTACAGCTCATGAATTTCATTTCTCCTGCCTGGGGCTTAATTCTGCTAATCTGAACGTTGCAATCATGTCTTCATAGAGTTTCAATTAAACTGCTTTTGTGATTTTCTACGATTTTCGTGTTGCAATTTATTCCTACTACAATAAGTCAATCCTTACTAATATGTATAATAAACGTGAAAGCTTGTGAGTAGTATGGATGTTTGTTCCTCTTTCACGCAAAAACTACTGAATGGATTTGGATGAAATTTTGTAGGTAGACGGATTACGACAGGGATTAACATATAGGCTACTTATTATTCCGAAAAAGTAAGTAGTTCCTGCGGGAAAGTAGATTTACAGTTTTTTCTTTCAACTTTTAAGGCCAAACACAGTTCGCGGACACAGCTAGCATGTCAATAAAGTGGCGAATATTTTAGTTATCGAGTAACTATTTAACTGTCTCAAAGCACGATACTATTGAAGTGTCATTGACACACCGCAAATGCGTTGACGCTAGCAGAATTAGGCATCTGTCCCCTAAACATGATCACTCAAAACAATAATTTAAACTGCACTGAGAGAGGGATGGCGCTATAACGGTGTCTGTGTTTCAATATTGTTTGAACCTTGTTATAATCGATCATGGTAAGGCCTCTGACAAAATGATTGTGAAGTTAAGAGTACTGAAGTACCGATTCATAGCTCGAGTATAGGCATGTTCAAAAATGCAATTTGTTGCACACCGTTTAGAGTTGAAAGTTCGATATAAGTGCGTACAATTCTTATTAAAATATTGTTTTGGGCGATAACATTTTAACCCCCCTTAACCTTTACGAAATAAGAAAATTTTGATTTCATTAGATTCAATACACCTTTATCTAGGTCTGTACGTCCTTCTTTTTTAGGAATTCAGTTTAGTTTATTTTAATACAATATCAGTACTTCAGGAAGTTTTCATTTAAACATATAGTTATTTAGATGCAAATAACTTTTATCCAAAGCAATATTTATTTGAAATAAAAACGTACGAACCTAGTTTTTCGTTGTGTCTACAACATTTACAAAAAAATATTAAAATTGGAGTATGCTTGAAGGGGGAAAAATGTTAGCGCTTTTTGTATAGGAACTACTTCACAATCCTCTTAACGCCGGAAACGCTACAAGGAATTTAAAAAAAAAACGTTGTTTGGGGTGTATTGCCACATTCATAAAGTGTTGTTATAAAACCGATATTTCATGGTAAATAATGTTTCTTTTATTTCTTGGCGTCAAATATTTGGTTTATTTGAATAACCCTCCACATAAAATAATTTTCTTCTGGTTAATTTACGATGGCTACGATCATTCTATTAGAATTAAGTAACAATTCATAAATAACAAGGAATCAGGAGGGTTGTAGAATCTTTGACCCCGAGTTCATCGGTCGACATCTAACGAGGGATATTTGATGATGCCGATATATAGGTACACGTTGATACGTTTATCGCACGCTAAATTTCGGCAATACGTTTATCGCGGGCTAAATTTAGATTCAACAGGATATTTGCTTCTGAATGGGCGATGATTGACGCTCTCAGGACCCTTCTTTGGGTATTTAAAATTCCGATAAACATCTCAGCTATATACAGGATTACCTTTTATCACCCAGGAAAATTTTTTTCATTATTAAAAAAAATATATAAAAAATAAAAATGTTTAAAATATTAGTTTTTTACAAATCTTAGTCCTACTTTCTATCGGTCAACCAGCAGACGTAGCACGGGCTGCCAAAACTGGACTCGAGTCACGCATTCTTGACGTGCCTGTGTGCCGACTGCTGTCAAGGACTTTACTTTAGAAGACGTAGCAGCAGTCAGAGAGCAAAAAATTTGTGATAAAACTCAGTCACACGTGTCCCTTGACGAGCGTCAAGAAATTTTTATCACGTCAATCCCACTTAATATGCCCCACCGTGCTACTCTTTAAGACATAGAGATTATGTCACTGAAATTGTGAGATAATGCGTGACTCGAGTCCAGTCTTGGCAGCAAGTGCTACGCCTGCAGGCTTCAATGATATAGCCTTTTCGATAGCTGAATAAGAGCCTGGCAGCGCAGTTGCATTTGTGCTCAGCGTTACGATCGCTAAGGTTAAGCATCGTTATCCGTGGCTACGAACCTGATGGGTGACCAAAAATTTAATTCGCAAGTTTCTCCGTACTTCGAAAGGAATATCAAGCAGTGGCTTCGGTTCGTGCAGTTTAAATCGGGAACACATATAAATGACATCGAAAAGGAGTCTGATATCATTACACGAAAAAAACAAAAAGTAATTGTCGATGCTATGTACTCGTACATACATAGCATCGACAATTACTTTTCGTTTTTTTACCTGTACCTAAATTATCAAAAAAATTAATGTACGAGATTTGTTACCTATGTATTTCTTTTGCGTATTTGTTATTCAAAATGAAACATTTATTAACAACATAATAATAATAACATAATAAGAACTGTGATAAAAAAACATATCTAGCCCAAACACTTCACAATGTCTGCAATTTCTTACAATCAATTTATTGCATACTAGCCTTTGTCCGCGACTTCGCCCGCGTAGAATAAGTAATTTGGATACTTATTTTTATCCAATCTGCTTATATACTTCTCCAAAACTCAACTATATTCATACCAAATTTCATTTAAATCGGTTCAGCGGTTATCGATTCCCCATGCAAACTTCCACTCCCCTTTTCACCCCCTTTAAAGATGATTTCTGCGATAAAAACTATTCTCTGTCCTTTCCCAGGAGTCAAACCATCACTATACCAAATTTCATCTAAATCGGTTTAGCAGTTTAAGCGTGAAGAGGTAACAGAGAGACAGATAGAGACAATTTCGCATTTATAATATTAGTATGGATGCTATATTGTTAACTCTGTTGGTAATCCTTAAATAAACTAATACAAGTAGACGGAGAACAAGTTAACTCTACACCTGTTCAGACATTGGGGTTGTCTTCACGAGAAGAACTAGCAAGAAACTCGTAAGGTCAAATTTTTCGTCTCCCTCTTAAATCGCCATTTATAATATTGTTCTTTTGACATACATGATTAACCCCTGGGTGACCGCGCGCATAGATTTCATAAATTTCACCGAGGGCCAGTTATTTTTAAGATAAAAATATAGTTAGAAAATCATCATGTCAGCAATGTCGCAAGCTAACGCCTTCTATTTTTTTTTTGTTTATTGTTTCACCAACAATCTCGGCTCTTAATCAGCAGCACCGAGAGCATCCGCTTAGGTTGGCCAGGCCTATGAGCCTCATAGGACCCGCTAACCTCACCTCAGAGTCATCCATCCATCAACAGCTCATATACGTCCCCACCGAGGGGCTCGAGCCTACCCTAAACTAGGGCGATTAGGCCTTAGTTAACCACGCTGGCCAAGTGCGGGTTGGTCGACTTCACACACAACCTTTAAAGAAATTCTTTCTTCACAGGTGTGTGCAGGTTTCCTCACGATGTTTTCCTTCACCGTAAAAGCGTCGAATAAACGTACATATGAATTCAAAATTTGAAAACACATTGGTACGTGGCGGGGTTTGAACCGCTACCTCCCGATTGGAAGGCGACAGCCTTACGCACTACGCCATCGACGCTTCCTCAGAGTAAGGGGTGTTATTTAGAACCCTTTAACGGGTTTAACGAGAGCGTCGGTGGTGCTGTTGCCTCGGCACTGGACTGTGCTCCGAGTAGAACCAATGTGTTTTTCGTTTCACGAATTTCATATGTACATTTATCTGACGCTTCTACGGTGATGGAAAACATCGCGAGGAAACCTGCATACACCTGCGAAATAATTCAAAGGTGTATGTGAAGTCAACCAATCTGCACTGGGCCAGCGTGGTTTGACTAAGGCCTAATCGCCCTAACTAGTTAGGGTAGGCTCGTGCCCCTCGGTGGGGACGTATATGAGCTGTGGTGATGAAAGGGTATAATTGAAAAAATCTAGCAAATAATATTGAAAAGAAAGAAAGAAAGATATTGTAGAATACAATTGTTTATTCAATAACATTTTTCCCGATTGCTACTCTGATTCAGTACTAGTTCTTATTTTCTTAAGTGCTTCAAGAATCGAGTTAGAACGGGCGCCCGATGTTTTTCTGCAGCTCACTTCGGCAATAGAGCGGAAGGTTTTATAGATTTATATCTCCCCCCTAGAGATTTATAGGCGACCTTTCTTATATAACCCCTTGTTTTTTCATAATTGAGTCCTTTTGGGAACGAATTTGGCAAATTGAGATAATAGCGACTTAAATTGGTATTCTATTGATGATATTCATACATTGTTTCATCAAATCTCATTTATCGCGCATAAAATTATTAATGATAATTTTATTTTTATTTATTTCTCACTGTACTCACACTATTTTTAAGATTATTTATTATTATTATAAGAAGTTCAAATTTCAATGGTAAAGACTCATGAGTAAAGATATTACAAAGTGAGTGATTATTAAAATTTAAGTGATCACATGATATGCATCTAGCTAGGATGAGTTATTATATATCATTTGGTAACAACTTAATTTATTGTAAATGTTTACAAGATTTTAAAAACTCTTAGTGTATGCAAGCATATTAATGGTATGTAAAGCATATTTTTCAATAATCAGTTTAATATAAATTAAATCACATGTTTGTGCAGCAATGTTAATTTTCTTGTAGTGATCCTAAAAACTCAAAACTAATCATAAAACTAAAAACTTTATCAATGCTATCAGTGGACAACGGCCCCAGTGTTTCAACCCCAAAAGTCTCGAATAACTAAGTACTGTTCAGAGAACTGTTTTCGCCTTTTGACGTTTTCGGCAGATATTCGAAAGAAAAGTGCTGAGACAAAATTGTTAAGGAGTAGGTATATAGCAAAACTTCCGATAAAAATGTGGGTAGTTGGTACTAACTACGCAAGCCACCGGTACTAATTAGTGATATTTCTTTGTCGCATGCGATTGAGGGAGGGCGGGCGGTGCACCATTGATCTGCGTAGTACCAACTACCGACATTTTTTGTCGGTAGTTTTGCTATATACCTACTACTTAACAATTAGTAATGGACTTCCGAAAAATAACGCTTGACACTATTAATTATGCTGAAACTTATATTCAAACCCGTCAAGGAGGACGCGGGACATATCCATATCTCATGAACCATGGGAGAGATGCACGTAATAAACAAAGATGAAATGGTCAGATTCTGCAAATCTGAAAGACTGAGGTGGGCTGGATACTTGGAAAGAATGCCAGGGCACCGAAAGTAATTACCGAGTGGACACCACAGCAGAAGAGACCAAGGGGCGGGCCTAAGAAAGAAAAGATGGAGGTTCTGCATACAAGAGGACCTAAGAACGATGGGCAAGTTCACCAATTGAAAGAAGGTTGTCAAGGATCGTGGCAAGTGAAAAAAATAGTTGTAGTGCCACTGGAAGAAGAAGAACACGTTTTCGGCCGACCGCCACGCCAGTCTTAATTTCAGATCTTGGAAGATGCGAAGGTTCCAGTGTATTTACACAAGTCTTCCATCTTCCGAGGAACTAACGTCATACCATCAGGTCTTTATTATTCAATCAATAACTATCAATGATTAAATCATATTTAAATAAAAACTTTTTTGATATTGATTAATTTTGATTTTGTCAGGATTTGATGCCAGCAGGTAGGTACAGTAAGCTCCTTATCAAGCTATACTGTTTGACCTTTGGACCGTTCTTATGTCGCTCGTAATAGTGGCGGTTTTCGTAGCGTAAATGTACAGTTTGAATGGGAGCTTACTGTACATAAGAATGCATTTGAACTTGTTAATAAAGTAGGTTTAAGCTTTAAAGCTTTTCACTATTGAAAATGATGTAACTTATGTAAGTATGTTATGAAATTAATGTATATTATGTATGTATTATGTATGCTATGTATGTATTACATAAAAAATAAAAAACTCCTTTCTACCGTTTCAGTAGACTTGTGTCAATTTGCTCAATCACTGCCCTCAACTTCTTACATTTCATTGTTATCAATAATTGATATTTATTTTCATGTTAAAATGGCTTCATATTCGAGACTGGAGTGCTTTTTTTATTTCTATAACGATCTCATTATCTGATTAAAATCAATCGCTGACTTATCAATCACAAACGAAAACATCAACAAAATAATCAACAGAAGATAGATTTGATGAAATATGTTCTTTGAATTGATTAAATCTGGGTAATGACTAATGACATTCCTCGATATAGTAAAAGCTAATATTCTGTGGTGAGAAAAGTTTGTATTTTCATTTAGAATAACAAGCATCTATTGAATCCAGTGAAGGGTAAACTGTAAATACATAAGCATAAAAATTTAACGATTTCAAGGTGAGTTAAGTCCCTTCAAAAAAGAGAAAACTTTTTAAAATTTCCATCACGTCCCTGCCTTCGGTCTCCCAGTGTGAAGATTACGCCAAGTCGCCCAGCCAACTTTACTAATTACCTGCTTATCTAATCAAGGTGCGCGAGGGGAAAAAGTGGTCATTTGTTGATCTAACCACTTTTAATTTCGGCTACGAGACAAGAGGTCGAACCTGACTTCCTTGGTGATGGTGACCAATATTTATAATTTTTTTAAGAACTTATATACCGCTTACATAGAATATATGTATCAAAGCTGATTTTTATTGGGTTAGTTCCTAGCGCCAGTCGAATTTGAGGTGATGTGTTCTGTGCTGACATAAAAACTTCGATCTACGAACTTCAATTGAGTACCGTGCAATCCCGATAGCGCTGACTGATGTCAGTCTACTACTAACTCAGAGTTTGCCGTCAGAAGGCCATATTATTATGTCAGTTTTCGCTAGCACTGATACCTGTTACTGATCCAATATTAATCTGCCTGTAAGGTAAAAGAAATTAGTGTAAACTTCTTAATTCATTCCGATTCATCACTCGATCCAA
The DNA here is from genome assembly GCA_963935595.1 of Schoenobius gigantellus. Taxonomy (NCBI): domain Eukaryota; kingdom Metazoa; phylum Arthropoda; class Insecta; order Lepidoptera; family Crambidae; genus Schoenobius; species Schoenobius gigantellus. The sequence continues at coordinate 10,072,279 of OZ012544.1, read as the reverse complement.
AGAAAAATTCGAAAGGTGACAACTGCGTGTAATAGATATCTTTGACGTTTTATAGATATTTGCTGAATTCCAAACCCGCAATCCGAATTCCGCAATGAACTTCCAACTACTAGTTGTTGAATTGCCCACGTTCGTGGAACTGGGCCCTATCGATCTTGTTCAAATCCTTCATAGGAGGTGCAGATGTTTTGGAAGTTTAACCAGGTTAGGGACGTCAGTGGATGGACCGGAGTCTAACTAAGAGGGAGGTCTGATTAGCTTAGCTCTTTGGTATCAAATTATTTTCCCTGAAAAGAGTCTAGATGAGGCTCGGAACAGGCTTAAAATATACCGGTTAATACAGGTTTATTTCGGTTTTGCTTCGATCTTTTCTTGAGAACGCGAACGTCTTAAGAACTTTATTATAATGGTGTTATTGACTTGAAGGCGCGTACGGCCACGCAATACGCTTTAAAGTACGTAAGTCGACATCTCATTTGCTCAGTTGATTTCCAAACCACTATCATTTGTAACTGTTTAAGATGGGAAGAAAGCGAAAAAATATTAAATGAAGAAACAAATTTTGATTACGACGCAATCAACAATAATTCAAACTATGAAGAAGTAAAGTAGGTACGTTGCGTTCATATTAACCGGTTTTTATTACCCCAAACTGGTTTATTGAACAAAACCTTTATGTAAAAACTCTTACGAGACCGGTTATAAAAAGCGGTTTACGGGAACTAAACCGTAATGAAAAGGTTTTGCGCCAAGTACATGATTACGATTTGACAATTTAACCGGTATCCGAGCCTTGATTGAAATGCCCACTTTCAATAAAACAGGCGACAGCAGCAAATGCTCGAGTAATTTTTCAAATCGAACTATGGTGAAAATAGTGTCAAGCGATACGAAGGGGTTTCGCTGCGGCATATTGCTTATATTCACAGTCGACTTTTGGCCGACCTGAGCATCCACGTGGACAGGATATTGATACCGGGAATCGCTTTCTCTAAACGGCGCAGAACCATCACACGGGGATGACAATCCATTGAAGCCTATATAAGCTGCAGTTGTCGTTTATAAGGCCATCGTATGAGATTGATTACGTCATATTTATACCCTTACTGTTTTTTTTATGTGCAATGGTCACTCATTAAAATTGTTCACGAGTGCTTAACATAATTGATTCAATCAAGTAGTGTTTGAAGTTTGTATTCAATACCACTCCTCTTTTTCGTTGGGGGTTAAAACCTAACTGACACGGTAAACTTTGTATTCCCTTGATAGATGACAGATCTGAATAAACAATCGCGAAGTGTAACGTGATTTTCCATACAAAATTACTATTTTGTATGAAACTACTTTACTATATTTATTAGCTTTCTTTAAAGATATTTTATAATTAATTTTCTATTTAAACCATCCCTGTATTAAAGCGAAATAAAAAGATTATAAATATTCAAATCGGTCATGCCATTTTTGTTTTAACGAGACTAAAGAACGGCGATTGATTTTTATATATAAGAAGAAGAAGAAAACTAGTGGACCCGGCAGACGTTGTCCTGCCCGATTACAACCTACCTTCCCTGGACCTATTCAAACACACATCAGAAAAAGAATCAGTTGAGCCGTTTAAAAGTTTTTGCGAGACCAACACACAGCGTTTCATTTTTATACATTACTAGTGGGCCCGGCAGACGTTGTCCTGCCCGATTACAGCGCCACCTACCGGGTCCAAATGTACTTTTAAACCTTCCCTGGACCTGTTTAGGCATACACAGAAAATTTCGTAAGAATCTGTCGAGCCGCTGCGAGACTAAGGCGTTGTGTACGGAGACGCGGGGCGTTGCGCGGCGCGGCCCGCACAGAATTCAAACATATGGCGTTGTATGAGTGCGTTTACGGAGAAGCGATTTTACACGCCTTTGCTTGAAATGGCGCGTTTTTTACGGCCGAGCCCGCGGATGGCACCGCCGCGTCTCACGCGGCGTGTATCGCGGCGGCGCACGCAGCGACAATTTTCGATGAAGTGATGCCCGCCGCGTGCTTCGCTACACGCTTGAGGATACGCCGCGGGTGGCGCTGCGGGCACCGCGGCGGTCGCCGCCACGCTTCCCGTCTCGCATCTCTATGAACAACATCGTATATTGCCATATTATTATGTTTGTGTTTACGCGTGCGATTATGAGTGCCACTTCACGCGCCGCCCCACCGTAAACAGAAAAAACGTCGGACGCGCCGCGAGACGCCACGCCACACGCGATGCGCGATGCCCCGCGTCTCCGTAAACGAGGCCTTACACACAGCGTTTCATTTTTATATATAAGAAGAAGAAGACAACATAAAATATTCTGTTTGATTCAACAAATATTTAAAGGTTTTGTTGTTTTTATTATAAAAGTACGTCGCCATTATTATAAAGCTTAACTAAAACAAAGTTTATCCACAAATTATCAAAGCCATGGTCACTGACAACGCCTACATTACTTATCAGACTAGGTGCCGCCTACGTTACTTACCAGATTAGTAATGAAAAACCTCAGCTAAAAAATATATTTTACGTGATCGTTTGCATTATAAACAGAATTTTACAACAGTTCCGTCGATGATGATCGACAGTGTCCAGAATACTTCTAGAAAAATAATTCATTTTGATCTTTACATACCAGTTATTAAGTTCGATTTTTATGTAGGACATTCAAGGAACATTTTGTACTGTCCTGTCATGCCTGTTCGTATTACTGACCCTCCCATAAAATCGGCGGCTTCGAAAGCTATCGACATGGATTTATTGCATTCTTTATTTCTCTTTTACAGTTTTCTGATCGTACTCCAGATTGGTGCTCTGAAGTCGAGCGAAAGACTCGATATAGATATTAAATAAAGTCAGAAATGCTGCCCTGTAAATACGAGTAAAATAATCGAAATAACGTGCCCATACTTTTTGTTTCTGTCGCAATGGGTCGCAAGTACATATACTTAGTATTAATGTAAAGTATTACTCCAGCATGAATTCACGGAGTTTGCCAAAAGCAAGTATAAAAATTAGGTTAACGATTAACAAATTTTATGATGCAGCCCTTTGTATAAGTGGATCTTATATTACAGTACGATTATTATACGAACTAGCTGTGCCCGCGACTTCGTCCGCGTGGAATAGTAACGGCTGGACCGATCTTGATAAAAAGTAAATGCCTATGTTATACCTTATATAATTAGCTATCTATTAGTGAACGTCCCGTCAAAATCGGTCTAGCCGTTCCGGAGATTAGCGGGAACAAACAGACAGATTTTTTTTTTAATTGTGTTTTTGTTATTGGTACCCGATATACATTCATACCCATTTAGTAAAAACTTGTTATTTTGACATTACAAAACGACACTTCAATTTTATTTATTTGTATAGATGATATTACCCCAACTTGCTGCCAGCAATTGTTTAATTTGAATATTGTAAAATTTCTCGATTTTTTTACACAAATCTATGTTAGGGAATTGCTGAGTGTTCATACTAGATGTTTTATCATGTACTATCTTAAAAACATTTTTGTTCGTCTATAGATGACAATATAAATAGGTACGGTCGGCCTCAGAAGTAGATGGAAATTATAGTACCATGTCACATCAAATATTACATAGTAAATCACATCAATTATTACCTATATTGCATTTTTAGTAGTTGGTGTGATATGGTACTAAAATGCTTGTCTACTTTTGAAGTGAACTGTACATCGTACGGCGCATGTATTTAAAAGTGCCATAGGTTTTGCAAAATTATGGTCACTATTATTCCGAAAATATTGAACCCCTCTGGAACCGAAAAAAGTTTAAGGCAAAATGTCGCGCAGGTTTCGTTTTATCTAGAAAGTGCAGTAGACTAAAAATGTGAATTATTTCCTTTCGCGCCTTAGAACAATGGGTTTAAGAGAACAAAAAAGGCTACTGAAATCCAATCGAATCGTATAGGAATATGAAAAATTCACGTGTGCTTTCACAGGAAGGTTTTTGTTTGGAGAGCCGGATATCCCTGCGTGCCATGAGGGATGATAGCTCATTCGGGTCAGAAGTGAATTGACCAGCCTAAACTATTTTTAACAAAGTTCACTATTTCATTAATTATTTCATTCATGAAATTGCAATAAACTACGTCAAGACAAAGACAAGAGAACATAAAATGCTATTTTTTGTATATTATATATACAAAAATCAGCATTTTATGTTAAATTTTTATTACACCACTGCATTACATGCAAAGGTGTTTAGCAGCGGATCGCAATAGTGTGTGGAACTATTAAAAATAACTTTTTACAAGTCTGTAGTCTTCATCTTATGATACTTAAAATGATGGAAGGTTCCGTTTGCATTAAGAGTTAGGGGATAGTTTTTAAAAATATGATCACGTCTCCACGCCTTGACTCTTGCATGTTTTATTTAAAAGTTGCTTTGGTGAGTTGATATTAAATTCACTAAAAAGACAATAATAGTTTTTCTTACAAAAAAATAAAAACCGACTTCAAAAATACATAAAAGTCAAAAATTATGTAATAGTACACACAACACAAATTTTTATTTTGAAGGTGGTGCCAAATTTTAAGGCTTTTCATGAGATCATCGCTTGGCATCGACTTCAATATTAAACTTGTGACTTGATTTTTGAGTATTTTTGAATTCGGTTTTTTTTAAGAAATTTGTAAGATTTTTTTGTAAGAAAAACTATTATTATCTTTTTAGTGAATTTAATATCAACTCACCAAAGCAACTTTTAAATAAAACAAGCAAGAGTTAAGGCATGGAGACGTGATCATAATATTTAAAAACTATCCCCTAACTCCTAATGCAAACGGAACCTTCCATCATTTTAAGTATCATAAGGTGAAGACTCAAGACGTAAATACCTGAATATACAGCTTTGGGACATAAAACGTAATAAATGTGGTATATACTTGTAAAACTTTAGAGTTTCCCTCGATTTATCTGGAATCCCATCGTCTGATCCTGACTTTGTCAATGGGACCCCAGGAGTATACTCTTTCGAATACAGTAAGAACATTGAAAATCGTTACACAATTGGTGGAGTCTTCGCGTAACATACACATACAAAAAAAATACGCGTCGAATTGAGAACTATATCCTTTTTAAAGTCGGCTGAAAGTCGTTAACTTTGCTATTAAATCCAGCTTTCATAAAATAAATACGCGGTATATTCTTAAGATGAAAGTTACACAAACAGTTTCTTTTTCTTCGCTAATGCGTTCAATAGTGATTATAAGAAGACAAATATGTATCATAGGCGTTTTTTTAAATAAAACTTTTAACCCTGTATTTATTTAAAACGAGTGAGGCGTGCATTTGAGGTAGATACTTAAATATTCCCAACTCACTTCAATTTCATTGACGCTACGCTATCCCACAAACTTGCTTGGTATCCAACACCCCCGCTGATATATTAACATGCAAATGACATGTAATAGAGGTTCCGAGATAAACGTGGCTTAAAGTTTTAGCATTTAGCAGATAACGGTATATCTGCCAAATGCTAAAACTTTGCTTTATATGGAAACTTAATGTTTAAAATAATCCCACTTATGCCATTTTCATATTTCCGAGCTGTGAGTAATTTACATTACTAGGTTCGGTTTTAATGTTTCTTTTTGTATCTGTGGTGTGGAAACGTAAGATTTTTATCTATAAGTAAATAATTACCAGATTTCTGCCGCCATGCAGCGTTGTTTGCATTGCCGTATTTGCCGTGATCCTTTTTGAAGGGAAAAAACTGAGTACTGTAACTTGACAACTAATGTCACAAGTTGGCAACGAATGTACATTAGCTTCCATGCAGAAGTTGTAGATTTGCAAGTCTTACAGGAACCAACTGTAGCCACTTACCATGCTCTATAAATAAAAACCGGCCAAGTGCGTGTCGGGCCACGCGCAGTGTAGGGTTCCGTGGTTGCAAATGCCAACTTTGAGTTCACACTCACACCTCACAACACGTTACTATTAAATTAGGCATTATTATTATTATTTAAGCTGCAATGATTTTCATTTATACCATTTACAGCCAATAATTGACGTCAAACAAATCATAAAAATCTAGGCAATGAAGAAACTGATCTAAGCGTATTACAATAAATACACCCCAACCATAATTAAGATGAAAGCAAATTAATACGATTAATTACGAGTAATATAAAAATTAATTTAAAGTTGACTCTACACCTGTTTCGAAATTGAGAGCATTCTCGAGAAGAAAAGGCAAGAAACTCGGAAAGTCTAGTTTTTGCTTCTCCAATAATACACACTGTATTATTAGAGAAGCAAAAACTAGTGCAATTTGAACGTCAATTGTCACATTTTTTGTCAATCCCACGCAGTTTTATCTGTACTTATAAAAGGTTTTGGTGAGTTGAGACTGAGGTATTAACTTAGAGCCAAAATTACTGGAGCAAGAAGCATGAAATTCTGTACAGCAGTTTGTTGGCTTTTGGAGATGCCCACTAAGGAAGGTTTCTTCAAAATGTACGCATGAAGCCACTGACGTAAACATGAAGTTGAGAAATCGCCATCCAAAAAACAAGGAAACTATAATGTTGAGCTTTGTCAAAGCGAAACGTAGTTTGCGGGCACAGCTAGTCTGTTATACAATCAGACACTTTATGCCTTTTTTCATCAGCACATCCTTCCTATTCTTCTATATTATTGGGATTATAACTTCGACGTGTTTCGCACGTTCGACTGTCATTATTTTCCTATCCGCAAGACTACCACTACCAAAGGATACCTTTTTATAAAGGCAGACATGAAAGAGGTGTCGTAGAAGTGATTATACGAATTCACATGACCTTGTCAGGTAGCGGCGAGGCCCTCATCCTATGATAAACAGGACACGGTGATAATGACTGTGCTCGCGCCAAGGCGTACGAGTATGTGAGGAGGCATCGTTGGGTTTTAGTCAGTATTCAGCGGTGGTTAGATGGCACTCTGCCTTAAGAGGATATCATACGGGCCGTTTTTCATATTTCCCTGTTTCCTTCTTGATTAATAGCAATAGTTGCACTTTTTAAAAAAAATCTTTGGGCACTATTGGGGTACCCATAGATTTTTTGGCGTTCCTATGTTTTCCTTTTTTATTAAGTCAATTATTAAAAGAGATTTTAATTTTAAAAACTTTAAAAATGGCCTGGTTTTTAAAATATAGAAACACAGCCAAAGCCTTCCATTATTTTTTAATGCATTCGGTCTAGTTTGAGAGGACAAAACAGGGGACTACGAAACGTCTATTTTGTGTACTTTTCATAGATATCTTCGGTCCCAGCTGCAGTTGTCTCGATCACGCTCAGCTAGTACAGCCCGAAAAGATGAATAAAAATGTGGGATCTTTTAGATATTCTTTATATTGGTAAGTATTACAAAGTCAATAAAAATGTATGAAATCATGTTTTCGTCCTTTTACCATGTACAAGAGAATTTTTGATAGATGCGTAAATTTTTGATGTGCGTTACTAAGATCAATTTCAAGGTATATATTGATTACCCAAGTTAAGCTAAGATGGCAGGCGTTAGGCGATAAAAATTGTAAATAATAATTAAACATATCGTGCAAAGACTACAAGATCCAAATTGGTGTAGACAGGTAGTATAGACGCATAGACTTCGCCGACGTCCGCTGCTTAGTTCTGGGTCCCCGGCACTTCGAACTGTCGTCAACAGGTAGATAATTAAATTCTTTTTAACTGCCGATAACGTAAATTATAAAACGTAAATCTTGGTGTAATCAGCCTCTAGTATCAACAACAATTAATGTAGTTGTAACAAAATTTCAATCTGATGTTATTCTAGGTCAATTTAATCCAGGAATTGCTTTAGCCGCTCGCAGCATAACGAGATGTTAATAACGCAATCCACAGGATGAAGCCCTAAGGGCATAGTCTACTCTCGATACATATTATTCTCGGCTAAGTGCATCTAAATAATTACATAGTTATGTTCACAAGCGACTTCCTATTTTGATATTTACTGATAACTTGATTGTGATAAGCTTTTGTTATTTTTTGTAATAAGACTTATTTGTTAATAAATTATTTGGTATTAGGTATGCGTGCTGAATTAAGTTCGACAGAAATGAACGTAATTATTACACTAAAAAACCTCATGAATGTCGGAGTTCAAACTTTTATTAGCGCAATGAGTGATCAAAGTTTTCCTTTAGTCTCGTTTCATAACGAATGAGCAAGGTGACGATGTGTTGAATAAAAACTGCAAAAATGCATCAAGAACTAACACAAGGATTAAACATATTTTTTACGCAAGTACTCCTTTAGCATTAACTTTCTCATAAATATTTGTATGTTTAAAGAGATAATATTAAATTAATTTCTTCAATTTCGACTCACCTATTTCTTTACCAATGATAAAGAGTGAAAGAGATAAACATAACTTGTGTTCGATGACCTCAATTTGTAATTTGCCGGAATTATATGCTATTATGTCTGTGCTATTTGAATTTAACCTTTATCGTAAAAATATACGTCTCAAATAGTGGGAGCATGTTAATTTATGCATGTATATTAGAGGTATAAGAAAGCCTACGACCTATTGTCAGACCTACCAAATAGACACAGAAAAATTCATACAAATCTGTTAAGCCGTTTCGGAGGAGTTCAGGCACAAACATTATGACACCAGATTTTTATATTAGACTAGCTGTGCCCGCGAACTACGTTTCGCCCTAATAATGTTTAATAAAACACCCTTATCACTTAGGAGTATAAAAATAGTTTACGACCTATTCTCAGACTATACAAACATACACAAAAAAATTCATAAAGAAAGAAAGAAAGCCGTTTCGGAGGAGATTGGTTACAAACACTGTGACACGAAAATTCTATATATTAAAGATATTTGGTTCGAGCTGCAGTTGTCTTTATCGCACTCAGCTCGTTTGTTCGAGCATAGAGTGCGACAGCAATACATTTTACAATTCGAATTCTTAAATTCTTTCGACCCTAGTGTTTGCTTTTAATACAAACACTCAAAAAACTACCCATAAGGTGCTTGAAACCTTAAAACACTAATGAGGTTGATAGAACCCATTAAAATTTGTTTTTTTAACATAGATTTGCAATATACTCGTATTTCTTGTTTATAACATTCATTGCAATGCGAGTGTTAATACAATAGAACTAGTTTGCATTTCAACACGGACATATTTGTACAAACTGTTACACCCTACATGACCCTTGCGCCCAACTAACTGGATATAACCTGAACATTCCCTGCCCCTATGTTCTGCTCCTGCTTTGCTTGATAAACAAATAGCAGACGTTTGAAACTCGTGCACACTGGCGTATTCTGATTCGGGTAGTATTTAAACGAGTGACTGTAAATGAAAATTTTAAGATACAAAAATAATTAATTTGGGTTATTGTATTACTAAGTGAGCGACTGACTGCGAATGACGATAAATGAACAGAACAGTAACCTATAAACATTCATTCGAGTTACGTCAAATACGAAATGAGAAGCTTCATAATATTTGAGCGACCTAATATTTGTTTGAGTGACACTCAAATAAATATTATGTCCTGCATTTTTTTCAGTATTTGGCAAATTATTTATGTATGTTGAGCGGCATTTTATCTTAAACCACATTGAAAAATACCATAATGAGCAGAGCACTTTGGCTCTAATTTCTTTTAAATCATTGTAATTAATTTTTGAAAATTAATAACGAGAGGAGGATTGGAGCCACCCCTTGCACCACTCTCCCCCCTCTCGGCGATGCATATTTTCGAGATATTAATTTTTAACACTTTCACAAACCTAATCTCAAAATGTATGGGAAAGGGTTAGGTTGTGTATAAGTTAATCATGTTTGTGCTGCACCTTGAACCTATTTATATAAGTTAATCATGTTTGTGCTGCACCTTGAACCTATTTAAGAATTAAAAGATGTTAAAATTGGAAGATCTTAATAATATGATTTCAGTGGTATATGTTCCCATAGAATAGTAGGTATGACGCTGCGCTCGCTTCGCTCGCTCCGCTACGCGTAGTCATGTATTGAACCTAACCTAACCTATAGTAGGCAATTTTGTCCCCTATTTTCTTTTGTGATGGGGGCATTCTGTTGGGGGGCTGGGCCCCCCCGTCCCCCTGCCTTTTTTATACCAAAAAATGCCGTCTCTGTATTTCTAGTCGCTCACATAGTAATTTAGTCGCACGTTTAAAATTTTAATATCCAAAATCGATTATTCTGAACACACTTTTTGTAAGCTCATTCTGGATTTTATTATTAATTAATATTCGTCGTCAGTTTAGCAAATTTTTCGCTTACTCAAATTCATACCACTCAAGTTATTAAAATAGTATCTCATCATCAGGGCATTTTGTTGTGGGGAAATGCTGCCGACATTCAGATCGTTTTTATGCTGCAGAAAAGGGCTATTCGAGCTATCTTTAACCTTAAAATGAGAGATTATTTGCGAGAAATGTTTAAAGAAATTGGTATTATAACAGTAGCGTCGCAACATATTTATGAGAATCTAATATATGTTCGTAAAAATATTTTTTTGTTTTGTAAAAATAGTGATATTCATTCAGTTAATACTAGACAAAGGAACATGTTAGCTTTACCAAATACCAAGCTCCAAAAAATCAATAATTATTTTACGTTTCTACAATAAAATACCAAGTTGTATACAAGAACTTAGCTTAAACAAATTTAAAGTTGCAATCAAAGATGTACTTATTAAAAAAGCATATTATAAAGTGTCTGATTACATGACGGACAAAAAAGCTTGGGTTTGAACTCTCATTTCTAATATTTAACAATGTGCTGCGTTTTGTTTCAAAGAAACATTCAGTGAGAGCAATTTATAAGCTAAGTTCACGCACTCCTCTCAGAGATAGCTTATATAATGTGAATTAACACATCTATTCTTGTAATGAAAGTTGAGCTCAAACTTTTGCTTTGAGGTCAGCTTCCAATTGACGACTCTGTAACAAACCAAATTGTAAATGGCGATTTAAAAGAGATAAAAAATTTTGACCTTTCGAGTTTCTTGCCTGTTCTTCTCGAGAAGGCTCTCCCAATTTCCGAACAGGTGTAGAGTCAACTTTTTTTTTTTCATTCCTACTTGTATTTGCAGGAATCTTGAGTATATTCAGGATGTATGCACATACAAGGTTAATATGATTTCTTTAAATTAGATTGTTTTGCTTTGTTTTGACGTCAATAAGTGCCTGTAAAGGCTTATGTTGAATAAAGATTTTTGAATTTGAATTTGAATCAGTCGCTACCTGTTTTTTTATTCGATTGGTTTATTATTCCCCTTCTTCTGCATATCTACATAAAGCAAGTTTATATGTGTCCTACCCTTACAGCCGGTTGCACCAAGTTTTACGATTTCCTAAAAAGTAACAACTTAATACATAAAAATGGTTCATTTCAGTATTAAATATATGACTCGCTCCGTCCATTTAACCTTTTTAAACGTAAAGGATGAAATAAAACTAAAATTGAAACTAGAGCTGAAACATTATGGTGCAATTCTTGAATGAATGAATAAACACTTTATTGCACATTAAACATATATACAGGACATGGCAATACACATTATATTAGCAAAAGGCGGTCTTATTGGTAAGGTAGCAATTTCTACCAGGCAACCTTAGGGTTAGGAAAGTAGCTACGTATTCAAGATACAGGATAGTGCACTAAAAAAAGGGAAAATATATATATATACATATATATATATTTTTTTAGTGCGGGTGTCCCAGAAGCCGACGTCAAGCCGAAAGCAGGCGATAGACTAACTCATATAATATGTTATCAGAAAAAAAAATCTAAGTCACCTATTTAAAAAAAAATCTAGCATTAAAAAAAATGGATAAAATTTACACCCTGTGACGGTTTTTTCACTGTTGTTGCTACAATTCTTGACTTTTCTAAACATTTTCTTTTGTTTTGTAATCCTTAATAATGTTTCTGTATACTCTAATCTAAAATTTAAAGCCAGCTGCTCCAAATTAGAAGAATATGCTATTTTTATCTAAATTAAATATTCAAAATTAATTTTTCGCATAGCTTTAACAAGCTGTACTGAAAAAAAAAAGTACTATGCGAGTTTGGCAAGTAACTGCAAAAGTTGGCGCATTCAATAAGGATTCCAAAATGGTATGATACTTGGTAGATAATTTCTACGATTGCAGACAATTTTTTTTTCCAAAAACAGGCAGTTTTGAACAAATTTTTCTTACGTACTTAAAATTTATTCTAATGTACCCATGGTTTGCTTTAAGGCCGTAACTTTAACATTCTAGTTTGAGTGAGACCTGGAGAGTCATTTTACGAAGTGTGAGAGAGACAGATAGTGAAATAAATTAAATACACAAGAATTGTTTAACATAATTTATTTAAATGTCAAGATTTACAACAGGTGTTCAAACTGTCTTCCTTCAGCTCTAATGCAGGCTCGACATCTTCTTAAAAAATATCGGGCTATCAAGCGGGCGAATCTTCAATTATTAACAAAATCATTTGCTTCTATTATTCTTTGCCGTAGGTCAGTCACAGTTTCGATTGACTTTGCGTAAACTTTTTCTTTCACCGCTCCCCAGTAAAAGAAATCTAATGGATTTAAATCTGGGGAACGGGCTGGCCTCGAGATAGTACCAGATCGTCTTATCCATCTGCCTGGGTATTCCTCATCGAGATATTCTCTTACTGAGCTGGCATAGTGAGCTGGGCAACCATCTTGTTGAAACCACATATCTCTTAGAATGTTAAGTGGCACATCTTCCAGTAGATTTGGTAAATCATTTTGTAAAAATGTAAATAAACTTCACCAGTCAAGGCGTCTGGCAGCTCAAAAGGACCTATTATTTGTCCATTTAAAATTCCGGTCCACATATTCACTTTAAATCGATATTGTGATCTATCGTGCCTCATCAAATGAGGATTTTCGATATGCCACTCGTATAAGTTGTGTAGGTTCATGTAACCATCTTTTTTAAATGTCGACTCATCTGACTGTGTTTTTGTAGCATTGTTTGACAAAAAGCAACACGGGGTCGATGGTCCCGGGGTAGTAGAGTTTGTACTCGCTGTACGTGGTACGGGTGTAGCTGATTTCTTTGCAAAATCCAATGGGCTGTACCTGTGCTTCTCTCTATTCCACGTACAGAAATACTCCGATCTTCTTCGACAATGTCTAGTACATTCGTCGTCGCGCTGTCATAAGTCGAACGTGTTACTCGATATTTTCACTTCCTGGTCATTAAGGTACTAATTCCAGTGTAGTCAATAACAATTAACGCGGTGTCATCATCACAAGAAAGTAATCTATCCCTTTCTTTACTTACGTCTACTGGCGAGTGTGAAAAAGCAAGATGATGCGCTCACCGAATAAGCCGTATCAATCAAATCCCGACCTTACCGCAACGAGTGAAAAAGATAAGCCAAATACGTTACGAAAAAGAAAAAGATCAATTAATGATTGTTCATGCAATATGGAAAAATTAGAGAACTCCTTAACTTCCAAGATGAACGAAATGATGGCAGAATTGCGTAGCGAAATATTAAAAATCTGCGAGAATTTTGACTCCACCTTCAAAAGTGAACTTGCTCAACTCAATGTAACGACTTCCGAAATAAAAATGGAAATAAATGAGCTTCGCGCTGTGTGTTCAGGTTTGACAACAAATGTCTCTGATTTAAATACGAAATATAACACACTCCGTAATGAATTGTCTGAGCTGAGAGACACGGTTGAGTTCCATGCAAATGTACAATTAGATATTAAAAAAAGTGTAGATGCTGTCAAGCCTTCGACTATTACTGATGTCTCACTCAAAGTAGAGGATTTACAACGCAAAATTGATATGATGGACCAACAAGCTCGTCAATGTAACCTTGAAATATGCAACGTCCCCGAGAAGCGAGGAGAGAATCTTCTAGCATTGTTCGATATCATCTGCACTACAATCAAGCATAGTGTTGATCGAACGAACATCTTATCTATACACAGGGTACCCCACGCTCGTAGTACGGATAATAAACACCCGAAAAATATAATCGTCAAGCTGTCCTCTCGTATACTACGCGATAACATACTCAGTGCATTTCGTTTAAATAAGGGCATTAGGGTCAATCAGCTGGGCATCTCCGATGCTAATTGTGGTGATGTGTACATGAATGAACATTTAACGCTATATAACAAACAATTGTTTCGTGACAGTCGGGAGGCCGCAAAAAAGCATTGCTTTAAATATGTGTGGGTTAAAAATGGAACCATACTGGCACGTAAGTCTGATACTTCAGCTATTTTTGCAATCAAATGTCAAAGTGATATTAATAAATTCACAAAAAATAACTCCGACACTTAATATTTTGTTTTTGTGCGGTATCTCGATTATTTTTCCTAAAAAATATGATTATATCACTTTTATGTTTCCAAGAGAAAATATAAAAATAATATGTTTCTGTCATTGCCGTGTAATATTATGCTCCACTTGTCTTGTATATATCATTTACTACACAATTTTACTACATCAGTTAACCGATAATTATTCAGTGTTAAAATTAAAAAGCTCAATGTTAAAATTAAAAAGGTGTTGTTGCTCAACAATAGGATACGAATTTACAACTATACTAAACCTCATCACTCGTACTAAAACCATAGTAATCATTAAATTTGATGTTATATATACTAGAAATTTGTATGCATCCATGCTATTTCTGCGTTTGAATTTGCGGTGCGTCACAAATCGATATTACTGTAGTTATTCATTACTATTGTATATACTATTTATTGTTGGTATTCTCCACGATGGCCACTGAGACTAACATTATACTATACTACCAAAACTGTAGAGGGGTGCGTTCTAAAATCCATACACTATACATGAACGTTTTGTCGCAGTCTTACGATGTAATTGTATTAACAGAAACCTGGCTTATACCGCAAATCACAGATAACGAGTTATTTGACGATAGATACTTGATATTTCGTACGGATCGTAATCGAGACTTGACAAACAAGCGCGATGGTGGCGGGGTTCTGATTGCAGTGCGGCGTGAGCTACGGCCGATGCGCCTGGCTATCCCCCCTACCGCTTGCAACGCTGCTCTTGAGCACATCATAGTTACACTGCCAGCCGATAGACACAATAACAAACAACATTTAATCAGCGCAGTTTACATACCACCTCGTAGCCCTGAGAACTTATATAAAGCACATTTTAGTACGCTTAAACATATCCTTTCACGCGGGAATATTAATTCATTTTATGTTCTGGGCGATTACAATCTGCCGTCTATAATATGGTATGAGAGTAACACTTCTCAATACAATATGATGGGGTATGGAGGGGGCACTCCGGGGGCTGAGCTATTGGACTTTATGTCTTATACAGACTCCCTGCAATATAACTACGTAAGAAACCATATTGACAACATTCTCGATTTATGTATATCAAATCAAAACCTTTGTAAAATTTTTCCTTGCAACTGTTACATTTAGATAAATATCATCCCCCTTTCACTGTTAACATGGTAATTAGCGATTATTTTAAATCTATGAAACGCCAACCTCAAGAAAAGTTTCAATATAACTCAGCTGATTACGATCTCATAAACAAAGTATTAAATAATACTGACTGGTCCATACTAAAACTACTTAATGCCGAGGAAGCCGTACAAAAATTCTATGACATTATTTATGGCATAATCAGAGCACACATACCTACGGCACACAGTAGAAGTTCTGTATATCCAATCTGGTTCTCCCCTGCACTAGTACATATTTTTAAAAATAAAGAAAGAGCGTGGATCAAATGGAAGACTTACAGTAACATTAGCGATTACGAAATTTTTTCTAAATATCGAGCCAGGTTCAAATCTCAGTGCAATCTTTGCTACTCTAATTATATGCAACGTGTAGAAGAAAGTATACCTTTAAATACTAAACATTTTTGGACCTATATAGCTAACCGAAAAAAATCTTCTCGTATACCAGCCACTATGTTTTATAAAGACAGAAACTCCAACGATCCCGCAGAAATTTGCGATTTATTTTCATCTTTTTTTCATTCAGTATTTGAGTCTGCGGAACGATCAGTGAACTGGCAGTCTGGTCAAAGCTCGTGTTATGCAGACAATTCTATGCAAATTGCAGATATACACATTGAATTATGCTCTATAAAAAAAGCACTTAAAGACTTAGATCCTGCTAAGGGTCCCGGACCTGATGGCCTATCTGTTCATTTCTTAAGGTCCACAGCCAATGCCCTGGCGTACCCCTTTATATACTTTATAACAAGTGTCTGCGTGAAGGGGTTTTTCCATCAATATGGAAACAAGCCAACATTACACCTGTATACAAGGACGGTGACAAACATGACGTGGAGAATTACCGGCCCATCTCCATATTGTCAGCCTTGTCGAAGCTTTTTGAGGGCTTAGTGCATAATATAATTTACCCCATTCTCCATGGCATTATTATACCACAGCAGCATGGGTTTGTCAGGCGACGATCTACAACAACGAATCTGATGACTTTTGCTAACTTTTTATTTGAGAATATGGATCGGCGCCTTCAAACTGATGCTGTCTACACTGATTTTCGAAAGTGTTTTGACAAGGTTGATCATGAACTACTCTTACGGAAGCTCGCATTTAACGGCATTCGCGGTAACTTGTTGCGGTGGTTCACATCGTATATATCAGGAAGGTTGCAGACAGTTGTGATAAACGGCTATAGATCTGAGACGGTTGACATATCATCGGGAGTGCCTCAAGGTTCTATCCTTGGGCCACTACTATTTATACTTTATGTCAATGATATCCAAAACTGCTTTCAAAATTCACACTTTCTTATGTATGCCGATGACTTAAAAATTTACACTACGGTCAAAGATATTAATGACACTATTCTACTTCAGCAAGACCTGGACAGATTCGCAACCTATTGTCTCGACAATAAGTTGCAACTTAGTATACCTAAATGTCAAACTATAACATTTACTAAAAACAAACGTACTATGGATTGCGAATACTGTTTACTGGACAATAAACTTAATAAGGTCAAAGTCGTCAAAGATCTAGGAATACTATTTGACTCACAGTTGCACTTTGATCATCACATTAGTGCCGTTAGGGATAAAGCTTTTAGAATGTACGGTTTTGTGATGAGATCTGCGGTTGATTTTAGACGTCCTTCTACATTTCTTTATTTGTACAAGTCACTTATTAGACCCCAGTTGGAGTATGCCACACCGGTTTGGAACCCAATATATATAAAGTACATAGATGATTTGGAGAAGGTACAACGCAAATTCTTACGCCGTGTAGATTATAGGGTTTGTCGTGTCCGTCAGTCATACGCTCAACTTTTAGACAAATACAATCTGTTAAGCTTAGAAAAGAGACGTACACTTCTGGGCGTTATGACCTTGCACGGTATATGTAGTAATAAGTTTGACTGTACTGAGCTGAGCAACAATTTGTGTTATGTAGTTCCGAATCCCGCACTCCGGTGCGCTGTGCGTGCTGGACGCGTGTTTCACACGCCGCCGTGCCGCACACGCGCGGGTGAGCGCGTACCTTTACGTCACTTAGTGGATGCATACAATAAAACTTTTTCAGAACTTGATATCTTTGCTTGTAATGAAAAAAAATTTAAAAAGCTAGTCATAGAACACCTTAGTAACGAGTAACTAATATTATTGATAGGTTTAATTATTTTACGGCTAATATTGTATGACCTTTCTTTCCTTTTTTTTGTACCTATATATGTTGAGTATTATCTGATTATTAATATAATTAATATATTCAATTGTTAAGCTATTATTATCTGTATCGAGTAACACTGCTTTGAGTAACTTGTGGATAACGGTGTGGGTATCACAATGAACTAACATACATTAAGCATTGTACCATTTGTTATATCTTATTGTGAATACTGTTTGTTGTCCCTAATAAAATAAAATAAAATAAAAAAATAAACGTCCTCGTAAGGGGGACGAAATCTTCTTTCACTATGTACTTGGTTCGGCAGTCGGCCCTCTGAGAAGAGTAATCGGTGCACATTTGTAAAGACTCGATGATCCGAAAAACGAGCTGCATTTGGGTACCTCTCACGATAAAGTCTAGCTGCAGCGTTGGCATTGCATCTACATTCCCCATAAATTAAATGCATGTTGGCGTATTCTTGTGTCGTGTACGCAGACATGGTGGCACTACACAATTACACAATCAACGATAAGTAGTCCGGAGCAAAGCAAAGGTCGTCGGTAGAGCAACTAAACAGTCCGAATCCAAATCACAAGCAATCAGGTCCAATAAACGAAGCAGAAAGTGGTAAGCACGAAATCAACACGAACGAATACAAAAAGATGCGCAGTAAGCGAAGGACGGAAACGTACTGATGTGTATTGTTTGTGCGTTAGCGAATAATTGGCGTCACTATCTGTCTCACTTCCACTTCGTAAAATAGTCATTTTACGAAGTGGATGTGAGACTCGCCGTCTCTGTCACGTTAGCGTCACTATCTGTCTCGCTCATACTTCGAATCTCTCCATCTCTGTCACGTTAGCGTCACTATCTGTCTCTGTCACACTTCGAAAAATGACTCTCCCGGTCTCACTCAAACTAGAATGTTAAAGTTACAGCCTTAAAGCAATTCATGGGTACATTAGAATAAATTTTAATTACGTAAGAAAAATTTGTTCAAAACTGCCTGTTTTTGGAAAAAAAATATTGTCTGCAATCGTAGAAATTATCTACCAAGTATCATACCATTTTGGAATCCTTATTGAATGCGCCAACTTTTGCAGTTACTTGCCAAACTCGCATAGTACATTTTTTTTTTCAGTACAGCTTGTTAAAGCTATGCGAAAAATTAATTTTGAATATTTAATTTAGATAAAAATGGCATATTCTTCTAATTTGGAGCAGCTGGCTTAAAATTTTAGATTAGAGTATACAGAAACATTATTCAGGATTACAAAACAAAAGAAAATGTTTAGAAAAGTCAAGATTTGTAGCAACAAGAGTGAAAAAACCGTCACAGGGTGTAAATTATATAGATTTTTAAATGTTAGATTTTTTTTAAAATAGGTGACTTAGATTTTTTTTTATATTTTTCTGATAACATATATGAGTTAGTCTACCGCCTGCTTTCGGCTTGACGTCGGCTTTTGGAACACCCTGTATATACAAAGTAAAATAAATTTACAATTAAAAATAGTACCTATATTAACTTTTACTGTTACTTTTTACGAAACCGTAAAAGGTAAAATTTTGTGCAACCGACCGTAAGTGCCACGGGGTAGGGGCGTAACATTACCAAGTTTTTGGAAGCATTTATTTATTTGACATACTTGACTGGAAACGGTTATGATAATTGTTACAATACAGTAAAATTTGAAAATTTTCAAATATTTCGGGCGTAACATTAAATAAAATTACCAAGATAATTTTGTCAACATAGTGTCAGCTGTCTACGTATATTTTCTTGCGCGTGAATAGTTCCGATAAAGGAATAATTCTTCTTTTTACAATACATAATATAAGATGTTTTTAGAATATCTATCCTCTGAAGTCTGTCATTTTAAATACAACTTATCAACGAAAGTATTTCTGCATTTTTAAATATTATAAAGGTATTATTTTTCAGTTGCGCCTATTTTCACAGGATGCGGCATAATTATTAATACTTGAAATCCTGTTAAATTAAAAACATTCTTCAACTTTCTTTTATAAAAAGAAATATAAGCAAATCGGCGAATTTTCGTGGAAAATAAAAAGTTTCCAAAAGAATGATGAGTCTCGCATTTCAACCTCTCAGCAAAATAAAGATCTACACATTCCTAAAGTCTGAGCTAAGTTTCGGCGTTAAGAGTCGAGTCTGTAAATAAAATATTATGAGAGGACTGGAAATATTTTTAAACAAAAAACTTTTCCAATACAGCAGCGATGTAGTGCTTGCTCGGATACATTAAAGCTGTGCTAAGCTTGGGGATTATGTAAAAAGTTTTGTGACCCAATATGAGTTTATTAACGCGAAGAAATCTTTAGATGCGCTGACGTCATCAGCTAGCAGACTCTGTTTTGTTCAGAAAACTAAATCGATATAGTTTGCATTGATTCGATATCGTTATGAAAAGAAATCGGTATAGCCCCAGTCTTATGAAATAGCTATTAATTTTTTATTTACGACAGAGAAGCTTTCGGGCTTTGTCTCACCTGATGGTAAGTGACGACAAACCCGAAGATAGAACTAAAGGATCCTAGCCCGGATTCCTTAAAAACGGACTGATTTCCTTAACATTTTGAAAACGGACTAATTTCCTTAACAATGTGCTAATAGTTGGAATGCAATGTTCGTGTGTTAGTTACAAGTATTATCATGGCTGATCTCTTTTGTTAGATTTTTGTATAACATTTTTTTTTACTTTAAAACTACTAAAAACAATTTCATGAGCAAGGAACGTATGATAATAGTCTAGAAATATATTGCGGAATGATTAGCAATATTATAAAACAAAAATCGAAAATACATTAAAATTCAAGTGACAATTATTATTATGCATTTTGATCGGGTAATTTTCTGATCTCCAAAGTTGAAAAATCAAAAACAAATTGTGATCAAAACAAACGATAATAAATCCGTAAAATTGAATCCTGCCGGGAGTGTCTGTTAAACGCAAAGTTTTCCAAGTTGTCGTTTCCTGACTGGAGATTACTCATTAGCATGAAGGGCATGAATAGATTCGTTCGGACACTCGCAAAGGTCTGGATTGAGGAAGTATTTTTACTGCATTCCGGGTTTAATAAATTCCGATAATGAATGAATGAATAAATGCTTTATTTCACAAGGAAAAGCGAAGCAGGAAGAGAATAATACATTTCTACAAACGTGTATTGTTGATAATCAAGCTTTTTTTGGTGTGTTTCCTCTTTTTCGTTACTTGCCTATGTTTAAATTTTTTTCTTTGATTGATTGATGTTTGGCAATTTATTATTAATTTATTCATTCTTACTATTCGACAAATATTATATATACAAAAATTATTCTTATTTTTTTGGTACATCTTTTGCATTTTCAACATTTCTGGCGACCGTTACAGGACCTTGTTTTGGACAAAATAATGGAAAGCCTTAAGAAGATAAGTTCGATCACGCCGTTTTTATTCCTTTGCGGAGCGAGACTTGGAGGATGCGTTGGGAGGTGAATTCTGATAAGGATGTCCATGCGATGTTTAAAATCGCGAAACAAATGGCCGATGAACTGTTTAGTGTAGACGACAGAATCAAGGATCTGTGACTTGCAGACGTGGACGCGAGTGAGGAAA
The DNA here is from genome assembly GCA_963935595.1 of Schoenobius gigantellus. Taxonomy (NCBI): domain Eukaryota; kingdom Metazoa; phylum Arthropoda; class Insecta; order Lepidoptera; family Crambidae; genus Schoenobius; species Schoenobius gigantellus. The sequence continues at coordinate 10,050,940 of OZ012544.1, read as the reverse complement.
TCATTTTCGCCGATCTGCAAACAGCAGCGGAATCATAAAAGTCACACTGGATAATCCTGAGTACCAAGTACTATCGCAATTTCCCCAGTAATGTTGAAGTAGCATGTGATGCTGCTTCTTTATGCTCACAGTCACACATGAATACTGCGTGCTGGGAAAAGTCATTGTCGAAACGTTTTAATCTACCAAAAATAGAATTGCGCAAATTTGATGGAGAGATTGCCAATTGTATATCTTTCTGGGGACAATTCTCTAAGATACATGATGACAATGACCTCGATGATTGCGATAAGTTTCAGTACTTAGTACAAGCTACTGTACCAGGCTAGAGATCTCGTCGAAAGCTTTCCTCCCTATGGTAAAAATTACCACAGAGCTATCGAGCAATTGAAGGATCGCTTTACAAGAGAAGACTTGCTTATAGAAAACTATATCAGAGGTCTTCTACAGCTGATCCTAGCATGAGATAAACAGTTGTCACTAGATGCTCTATATGATAAACTGTCAACTCAAATACAAGCACTCGACTCTTTGAACGTAACGTGTAACAAATATGCTTACATGCTTCTACCTATTGTAGAGTCAGCTATTCCAATTGAAACCTTACGAGCTTGGGAGAGGTCTCGCAATAGGCAAGAGAAGAACCAACTTACAGCTCTCATGGACTTCTTGAAGCGAGAAGTGGAAGGAGAAGAGCGTATTGCGATCTCTCGCACGTTTACGGGTGACTCTAGTATGGAGCCGACGGCATCATGCATCGATGAGGGACAACATAAAAATTATAGTCATCAACAGACAGATAAAAATTGTATTTGGTGTAATAAGTCAACCCAAAATTGTCTGTAGAATGCTTCAAAATACCAAAATTTACATTAGAAGAGAGAAAAAAAATGTTAAAAAGAAAAACGTATGCTTAATTTGTTTGAGAGTCGGACATTGGGCTAAGAAATATAAGAGCTTTCCGAAGTGTCAACTAAAAAAAGAGAGCTAAATAATTGTAGCGGGAACTCCGTAATCGCTCTATTAACGTCACATTGAGTAAATAAAAGTAGCACGTTCAATTTTCAAACATATAGAGAAATTGACGTTATCCAATTAGATTCATGTCTGTGATCGCGTACCCCTTGGATCAATTTACACATCAAAGAGGAAACTTCGGTATTATACTGCGCGGAAAATTTCACCGTTGAAGTATTCCTTACTCGACTGCTTTGTTTTAATTCAATATTGATATTTGATGAAACACCAAAACTTTATCAAGAAACGCACAGATTGCATGGGCTTTGAAATGATGCTTCGCTTTGATATTCGAAAACGGTTGTTGGACCTCTGGGACCTTATTTTCGAACCATTCGTGTGGCATCGAGCCATTGACGTATCGAGCGCTCGCCGAGCGTCGCTTGTGCTAGACTTCTATTTATTTCTTTTGTGATGAAAATCAATAGAACATCATCATCATCATCACAGCTCATACGCGTCCCAACCGAGGGGCTCGAACCTATCCTAAGTTAGGGTCTAGGCCTTAGTCAACCACGCTGGCCCAGTGCGGATTAGTCGACTTCACATACACCTTTGAATTTCTTCGCAGATGTATGCAGGTTGCTTCACGATGCTTTCCTTCGCCGTAGGAACTTCGGACAAATGTATGCATATGAAATTCGAAAAACACATTGGTACATAGCGAGATCGAGCTCCGGACTTACCGATTAGAAAGCCAGTGCGGAGTTCATAGCGCCACCGAAAAAATAAAACATTATGAGGAAAATCAATATTATTTTGATTTTCGTCGAAAACAAAACTCAGTTGAAATTGAAGGCAGACAACGTTCGACAACGCCTGACGAATAATTTAAAATAGAGCCCCTGATAGTTTGAGCCCATCTGATTGTAAACCTTGCTGTAGTCCTCGTCTCCCCTCCGTGGAATTTAGGTATATAGAAGAAGAAAAAATGTATATTGGGTACTATTGACTGAATAACAATAAATAACTAAATATCAACTTAATATTAATAGGTACCAAAATGGTCCCCACTCAGTATACGGACCTGACATTAAGCCACGACCACTGGTATTCTGTGGGGCCCGTTATAAGACGGCGGTAGCCCAGCTATATCGCGAGTTCCCGAAGAAACTCTTTAAAATTCGACATGAAAAGTCCCAGTAGTGCATGTCCATGTAAATACTTAGATTCGACGCGTTTTGACACTCCACTTGGCGTTTTCAGGATGTTGTCGCCTTCGCTGCGCTCCAACGACGTTGGAAGATGCCCGAAGATGCCACGTGGCGTGGCGAAACGCGTCGAATCGAAGTATTTGCAAGTTGGTGTGGTACTATTAGTGCCCGATGTCTCATTTGCACCATTGGCCTGCACCATTAATGGTGCAAACGAAACTACTTTGTCTCATTTGATGATGATACATAGTAGTTTCGTTTGCACCATTATTACAATATAAAAGGAAATCGTGACAGACTGACATTTTAAATGATTGAATAGGCTAGATGACTAAACATTTTTTTTTGCTTTAATAGAAGCTCATTCATATAATAAACTGAAAGAAAAAATCGGTTTTCGAATAACTAAAAAGACAACCAAGATATAGGTATTAAAGATTTTTCTCCATTTCTTTCTAGCAAAACGGCAATTTATATGGAGTTTATATGGCCGTACTCAACAATGACGTCACGGTTGATGTCGGATCCAATAAACAACTTCAAATGCTTGTATCTAATGTATTTCTAAGCCAATTTTAATTCTAATTTTACAGGATTGTATCTTTTTCTACGGTTTTTTAATATTTTATGACGAGACGTGAAAATTTGAATTCAGTCATCATCCCTATTGTACATTGAACTGTTTGATACACAGTTATCACAGTTTCTTTTCTTTCTCCTTACTCTCTTTTTCTTCTATCTATTTCCTTTTTTTCCTTTTTTGGTTTGTTAACTAGTATGTATTTTGAATTAATTTTAAATGATCATGTTCATTACCCTACCCTTATCTCCCTTCTTATATAACCACGCTGGCCCAGTGCGGATTGGTGGACTTCACATACACCCTTAAATTTCTTCGCAGATGTATGTAGGTTGCCTCACGATGTTTTTCTTCACCGTAAGAGCGTTAATTGTACATAATATGAAATTCGAAAACACGTTGGTATATGGCGATCTCGAACCTCCCGATTGGAAAGCGAGTGCCGAGTCCACAGCGCCACCGACGACCTACTAACTACTTATTAACAATTAGTTTGTATAAATTTTGGATGCGGGAAAAGCTGCGGGCAGAAAGCTAGTGGATTTTATTTCGAAATAAAATTTTACTGATTTTTTTCTATTCATTTATTGCTTTAACCTCATATTCTTATCCCAAAACCGTCATCATTACCGATAGTCAGCCATCTTATTTCTCGATGCAGCTTGTCCAAAGCCTCATTATTTTCCAAGTTTGTAGATCTTAATAAATTTTCAGTTATCTAAAAATGACAAGGTAAATTTATATTACCTACTTTCCTTCCTTTTTGTAACTAATAATGACATTAAAAATACTACTTTTTGTTATGAAACTTTCATTTCATATTTGTTAAATAAAACTACAACAATTCTTTTCTCTGTTGTTCAAAAGTCTAATTGCCTATCGTCCAATTAATATTACGATTCGCTATTTTCATTACCAACTTTTAATTAACGAAGTACAAACCAGATTATTTGGAATGATAATTAAACAACGACCAGAAGTTTACTTTTGACTGCGTAATTGCTATAAATATAAGAAACTTGTTGAGTTATACGACCATTGGATAATGCCCGCGTCGGCTCTGGATAAATTGGCAAATATTTAATTTTGACTTTCATAAGATCTCATCACTATTTCTCACGTTAAAATCTATACTTTACTTACTTACCTACTAATATTATAAAGCCGAAAAATTTGTTTGATTGTTTGTTTGAACGCGCTAATCTCCGGAACTACTGATTCAACTGAAAATATATTATGTGTTGGATAGTCCATTTATCGAGGAAAGCTACAGGCCATATAACATCACACTACGACCAATAGGAGCTGAGTATCAATGAAAAATGTTGCAAAATCGGGAAAAAAAATATGGCGAAAGTCCCAGAGATCGCGGGCACAGCTAGTGTGTAACAAAATTGGCGGTAGAAAAAGCCAGCTTAACTGCAAGGCAATACAATCAACAAATGGCATTGATTTATATTATCCTCTACTTAAGTCTTTGTTCTAAATTTAAAAAAAGGGAAATAATATAATAGACGAATATGCACAGTTATGAATGGCTATAGGAAGTTTATGATGTGATGTAGCAATAGCTTCGACTGAGTGCCTGGGTGAATCGAACAGCCTTTGATTAAGATTACTATTTAATTAGGAATAAAATTAAATCTAACTATATTAATCGATTTTAGGAAAAATATTACAATTATATATGTGTGATTTAATACTAGTCAATTTATCCATGGCATTAATCGTTCCAATGCAAAAAAATTGGAAGCTCGTTTATGGACAAAAATTTAGCTTTTTACAACAATGTTCCACGAAATGGAACTTTATTGTATATTTAAAGTGAATGTAAAAAAATCTTATGAAAACGTGGTCAATGATTAATTATTTGAATGATAATAACATGTTTATTTAAATGACAATGCTTGGAGTTACTTTTAATAAAATGTTTGATAATAATTTTTTTGTGTAGGTTGGTTATAAACTTCTGATAAACTGTAACTTTCATGCGTCCATATAAAATTCTTCTTGTCAGCTCAAAGATCTAGTAAACGGGTGGTAGGTAAAAATTTGAAAGATTCAAGAGAGCTTTTTATTAAGTCAATATCTGAATAAAGACAATTTGAATTGACTCAACTTTTTACAACAAAATTTCATAAAAATTGTCCAATTGTTTTTTTTTTCAAGGCACAAAATATGAAAAGGTTTTGAGAGAAAAAATTGTTACTCGTACAAAGTCAATATTACTTAAATAATACAAGCCTGCAATGGAAAGTACCAATTTGTATGAATTAAGTTAAAACGTAAACGAATGGTACTGTGTATGGTAAATAGTTTCAATGTAAACAAATTTTTGTGTAACAAATTTCAGCACTGATAAAACTAATAAGTTCTTGCTTTTCAATATTCTTGTCATTAGGTAAAAGGTAGGTAAAGAAAGGGACAACTTAAAAGGGTTTTTATCAAGTCGTATTTTTCTATATTCTTATACACGGTATTTCAAAATAACCAATAAATAATCAATTCTTTAACGAAAACTCATTATTAAAATGTAAATAATAGTATCATCATCATGTCTATGATTTACATTAAAATTTTGGGTTGAATGACATTACGTGTAACCACATTTTAATAATGAGTTTTCAATAAAGAATTGATTATTTATTGGTTATTTTGAAACACCGTGTATAAAGCTCGATTATACAAGAGAGCTTATAACAAGGCATTTTACTCCAGAAGTTCATATAGCCGCTCGTCAGATCTTTAATGCCAAATTATAAATTAAGATATTTTAACCTAAATGTTATCAAAACATAATAATATCTATTAAAGGAAAATGTATTGTGTAAGGCCTAATTGCCTTGGTTTTAAAGAAGACATTACTATATGCACTAAAGCATAAAACGCCTTTTTATACAACTTTTTCTCGACATAAAGGACAACTTAATGAACATGAGAAGGGAAAAGATTATTTTGATTTTCAATCAAACACACCTCGAACCGGCGGTCTTCTCTGATGTCTCTGGTCTTTCTATAGCTCATTTTTTCATCATAACCATTAAATCTTCGGCTAAGCTGATGCAATGGAATAACGTTGCGTCGTCTCAAATTGTCAATCATCAGCTTATCGTCATAATGATCAGATTGTGCACCAAGAAATTGTACGTAAATCAACGAATGCAAAATGTAACTTATGATTTTCATTGTTGGCAATATATTTACGTACTTTGCAGAAACCACATAAAATATATTGTTTTCTTTTTTGCCTTTTCTTCGATGCCATATTGAATTTGATCGAAAATAAACTTTATTGCATATTAAAAAATACGCCAGAGAAACAGTTCGTATAACACGCCGGCGACAGAGCTATTGTAATTTGTAAAATGTTTAGCTTTGTCGCGATGTTTAACACAATTATTATTGATTTGAATGTATGGCCTGAACAGTCACAATTCTTTCTATAATAGGTATCTATCTATTTACCGAATGGATTAATGATTCTACATATAACATCAAATTTTTATCCAGCCACCGGCGGCGATGAAATTATAATAAATGGTGAATTAAAAGTGGAGACAAGTAGGATTTTCCATGTTGCCACCTTATTTTTTCGAAAAGTCTTTTTCCGTTTCCGAACAAGGCCTTGCCATGATCACTTAGGTCTGGGGTGTTAATCTCCCCATAACAACATCACATATTAAAATCAAAGTCGGCGATGATCTGCTGGAAAGTTTAAAAAAATGGAATTACAATAAATGTATTTAGTTAAAATTTGGTGTTTTGATGTTTTGTGTATTCTTTCTTTTTTTTCTTTCTTTTAAGTGCCTTTGAAGTCATTTTCTTTTCACATATATCACCGCGGTCCAATTTGCCGGTTACCTGGCAATGTCGGTTCGAATTAATATTGCGTTGAGAATAATTAGTACCACAGAACTCTCATTTCAGCGCGAATACAGCGATTTCGCGTTGCAGCAATATCACGTACGTGGAAAATTATTATAATATGATAGCGATAACTTAACGCAGCAAACGCGAACGCGCTCACACATGAGACGCGTAAAATCAATTCGGACGTTTTGTCTATTTGACATTGACATGACATCGTTCTCGCTTGTTCCGTCCGAATGTGGTCCGAATTTCGCTGTTTTGTTTTGATTGTGCGTTGTTTTGCATCTTCGAGTATTTGCTGTTGATTTTTGTACTTTTGAGCAACCTTGAACAGCTGCTACTACTACCGAGATCTCATATCATGACTGCTGAGTACTGCTAGCCAAAGGATTCCGATTCATCCTATCAAAAAGAATATGTAACAATAAATATATCGCATCTAATAAAAATAAATGTAAGGCTACATGGAATATAATTTCGTCAACAATATCTAACAATATGCATAAAACTGACATTAATTCTGTAAAATTGAATAATATTACATATAATAATCCATATGACATTTCCAATTTATTTAATAATTATTTCATTGACACTGACAATAGTAGAATTACAAATAACAATAATACTTCTATTAATACCATAGCGCGTAACCCACAAACAATATTTTTGAAACCCATTGACGAGAAAGAGACACTACGGATAATTATGTTATTAAAAAATACTTCAAGCAGCGGTTATGATGATATTAAAACAGACATTCTTAAATTAATTTCGCAATTCATTAGTCGCCCCCTTTCACACATTATTAATCTTTCATTTGAAGATGGCTTTTTCCCCGAGGAGTTAAAAGTAACTGTCATAAAACCACTACACAAAAAAGGCGATCACTCAGATCCTAATAACTATAGACCCATAGCTCTGATCCCGATAATTTCAAAAATTTTTGAAACTGCTATGACTACCAGATTAAACGAATTTTTGATAAAACATAACTTGTTACGGTCTGAACAATTTGGTTTTCGGAAGGGCTATTCCACTGAGCTGGCTTGTTTTGATTTGGTGAAATACGTAACAGAAGCTCTGAATAACAAATTACCAGTAATGTCAATTTTCCTTGATATGACAAAAGCTTTTGACGTCGTAGATCATTCTAAACTACTTTCCAAACTTGAGCTATACGGCATTAGAGGTAAAGCTTATGAATGGATTGAGAGCTATCTTAGCAATAGAAAGCAATGTACGGAAATTACACAGATTTCGAACGTAAAAAATTGTCTCATAAAGCAAAATTACAAATCTCAATACCGGTATACTAAAACTGGTGTTCCACAGGGAAGTGTTCTCGGCCCGCTCATGTTTGTAATTTATGTTAATGATCTCCCAGATTCTACGTCACATAAATGTTTACAATATGCAGACGACACTACTCTTGTAATAAAAGGTTATAACATAGATTCTTGGGAAGCTAATATTAATAATGCATTAACTGACGTGATCTTATGGATGAACAAAAATAATTTAAATAATAATTTGACGAAAACTAAATTTATTCAATTTCATTCTTACAATTCAAGACTCTTACCGCTTACCTTATCTCACGATGAGAAATTAATTGAGAGAGTAGATAGTATTAAGTTCCTTGGTTTACATATTGATAGTCATCTTAACTGGAAAATTCATGTTGACTCTGTATGTAATAGACTAGATCGATTTGTATTTGCTCTAAAAAAATTGAAAGATATTGTCTCATTAGACGCAGCTATCACAGCTTATCATGGTCACGTATCCTCAGTTCTCAGTTACGGTTTGACTCTATGGGGAAACTCTGTAGACATAAACAGGGTCTTTATACTCCAAAAAAGGTGTATTAGAGCAATGACAAACACGTGGCCACCAGATAGCTGTAGACCGTTATTCAAAAAACTTAAAATTTTACCTTTGGCTTGCATGTATATAAGGAATGCCTGCTTATTAGTAGTGTCCCATCCAGAATATTTTTTAAAACTGAATGAAGTTAGAACTAAACACCTGAGAGCTCAGTATGCGGACCTTTTATTTAAACCTGAATGCTGCACTTACATTTATAGAAAAAATGCTTATAATATGTGTATTGTATTGTATAATAACCTTCCCAGTTATATTAAAATATTGACAGGAAATGCATTCAAGAAATGTTTGACGGAATGGTTGTATAAATATAGTTTTTATAGCGTGACAGAATATATGAATTTTAAAAACTTGACATAATAATTAATTAATAATTTTCATTAATAATTTTCATTACTGACAATTTTTGTAATATTTGTATGCCTGTATGGCTGAATTTTGCTGGGATATCGAAAAAAATAATAATATCTGCTGTACCCAAAATTCTTGCAAATAAATATTTTCATTCATTCATTCATTCATTTCATTCATTTCATTCATTCATTCATTCATGGCGACGTTATTTACGGTTTTAAGAAATAACCTCTTAAAGTTTATGCGTCTATAACTTTTTGTCCAGACTTCGTAGAATATTCATTCTACTATCATTTTACTTAAGAATTAAATCTCTTTAGTTTGGCATATTGTTCATGCTTAGACACAAAAAAATATATCAACAAAAATTTGTTAGGGAGTTTGCCATTCTCCATGATAGCACTGTATTTGTATGTGAAGCCAACTACTTTTAATACAACAAGCAACTTTTAGGGAATGCAAAGAAAATATGCAAATATAATTATACGTGGGCTGTTCCGGAAATTGTTAGCCAAACTGTAAATATAATCTCTTTTTTCCTGAAACTGTTTTTATTTGACGGCTTTTTTCAATACTAGTCTCCTTGCTGAAAATCATTGGCCAACAACAAGTCGTTCCTTTTTCAAATATTTTTTTTAAATTGTCTGTCGTGCTTCTTTTGTTTGCAACAATGGACGTTTCGCGGGAATCTTTTCGTGCTATGATTTTCTATGATTATAAACGAGGGTTAACCTTTAAGGAACCTGCTCCTGCGTTAGCAACAATTAGTTGTTGGTTCCGTGAATTTAAACGTGGTCGAGAGAGCTTAAACGATGACCCCAGACCCGGCCGACCACCACCAGCAGTAACTCATGAAAACGTTATCCGTGTAGAGTGGCTAATCCAGGAAAATAGAAATATTACACATCGAGAGATTTAGGCTGAACTGAAGATCGGATCCCGGGTAGTTTCCACCATCTTACATGAACACCTTAAAGTCAGGAAGGTTGCTTCGCGATGGATACCTCATTCTCTCACCGATGAGCAAAAGTCCCGTCGTGTTCGAAAAAGTTCGAAGGAGGAACTTCGCAAAACGTTTCCTATATTTTTACAACTGACGAATCTTGGATCTACAGCTACGATCCTCTCACAAAGCAGCAATCCACGCAATGGGTGTTTGAAGAGGACGAGTTGCCTACAAAAGTGGTTCGCGGTCGAAGCGTTAACAAAAAAATGATAGCGGTTTTTTTTCGACGCAGTGGACCAGTTGCTGTCATTCCACTAGCTAGAAGATCATAGAACAGTTACTAGTGAATGGTATTGCAAAGTTTGTCTGCCACAAGCTTTCGAGGAGTTGACTAATGAGCGCCCAAGTACCGGCGTCCGTGGCATTCTTTTTCACCAGGATAATGCGCCCGCTCACACAGCAGCACTGTGGACTATTTCACAACTTTAGGGGTACAAATATTACCACATCCTCCCTACAGTCCCGACCTAGCTCCGTGCGATTTTATTTTATTTCCCACGGTGCAAAAATGCTTCGTGGACGAAGATTCAAAACAGCAGACGAAGCCGTTGAAGAATTTCGACGGCTATTTTTCGACCTTCCGCAAGATGCATTTTTCAAATGTTTTGAAAGCTGATTTAGGCGAATGCATAAGTGTATAGGGGTTGGAGGGGAATATTTTGAAAAAATATAAATATGTTTTTGTCATATCCTTGCTAATTTTCATTTAACTAAAAACTATCGGAACAGCCTATGTACATATGGATGAAAAAAGGAGTACTCAGAGCGAAGAAAGAAGGCGAAGAAACAGGGTGAAAATCAAAAAGCATTTATAATACGATCTTTAGAGGAGATTAAAAAACAAGGTAACTCACAAAGTTGTAAATAATAATTCCTACATATTTATCTCAAGCTTTTGCTTGTTTTATTATACATATATTTCTTCTCCTGGGCGAAATCGCTTTAATTAACCATTTACATCCACCTAATCCTGCAGACAATATGGTAAGAAATATAAGAAAGAAGAGAAAAGCAGTAACTTCGATAGAAAACCATCCCAAATTATCCAATCTTGCAAACAGGAATAGAAAAAATTCTGCGCCTCTTATTCCTACTAATGATGCAATGAGAATGATGATAAAAAGAACACGTTGTAAAAATTGACCAAGTGTTTCAGATATAGGTATACAGCGTTATCAATGATAAAACTTTTCTTATTGGACATTATATAGGTGACAGGAAAAGTCGACGTATTCCTTGAAAGGGGTTATAGTACAGGTCATAGCAACAAAAAAGACCAGTTAACCAGGGGTCAAAAGCAGTTGGTTATCGAGCTACGGCGGTTTTAAAATTTTTGAGATTTTTTCCGACTTGTTACCAAAAAATTTTTTTTTTAAAAACTACAACTATTAATCAATTTGTCATTGTGATTAAACAATGACAAATTAATTAATTACGGAAAGCTGAAAAATGGGGAGTTAATTTAAATTAAAATTGTTGTCAAATACTTACATAATTTTGGAAATAAGAGGTGTTTATTGGCGTTTAAGTCAATTATTTTTTTATCTTTCTGAAAATCGATGTCAATTATTGAAAAAAAAAATGTATGACAGTTGGCGTAAAAACTACTAAAATAACTTGCTGGTTTCATAAGTTTTTAAAAAAGATAAAAATATTATTTACTTTTATTAGTAGTTTTTTACAGAAATTAGCAAAAATTTGCGCTGTAGGTCAAAATTCATAATTTCATCTTTGAATAAAAATTGTCTGGAAGAGGCAAAAATACGAAGTAGAAATAAAAAAATGGCTTCTAATACATAAAAAAATGAAAAATACTAAACTACAAAATAATACTACAAGTTCTGTTCAAAATTGTCTAAGGCTATGGTTTATCTAGATAATTTCCATGCAACTTAAAAGAAATCATGGCAGTACGTCATTATCCAGCCTTTTTGGTTAAACTGATTGAAGCAGAACGAAGTTTGCAATCCTTTTTGGATAGCAAACCTCTTTGCTATCCAAAAAGCTGTAACCTCTTTGGATTGACCTAACCACAGAGGTTGCATAGGTTTTGGACGTTTTGGAACATGATTGATTAGGATCACGAATGTTTCGACGACATCATTCATTTGTTTTCCTGATTGAAATTGTTTGTTAAGTTTGAAACTACTTTTGAGATTACGGACAAACTTTTGATAACAAATAAACCGATACGCTATTTTGAAATGGCTGCTTTCGAAAACGAAGAATACGCAGATATTTTGTTTTATTATGGTTTTTGTAATGGTAACGCCGCTGAAGCACAAAGAGAGTACCAAATCAGATTTCCTGATCGCCGTTTGCCTCACGTGAGCATGTTTGGTGCATCCTATCAGCGCATTCGAGAAACGGGCTCAGTTCAACGACGACAACGCGATCTTGGTAGACCGCTCGTTGGTAATGTTGGTGTTGACGAGGACGATGATGAAATTATTCAGAGTTTCAGAGCAGATCCTACTGTGTCCACAAGGCAAGTGGCAAGAATACATGGCATATCACAATGGAGAGCCTGGTTTGCCGCATCGCGTAGAGCACAACTGTATCCATTCCATTACACACCAGTTCAAGCCATTGAAGAAGGTTATCCGGTGAGAAGAATTGATTTTTGCAGATTTTTAATCAATGCTGAGCTTGAAGATCCAGATTATCTAAAGAAAATCCTGTGGACCGACGAATCTACGTTCGATCGCGATGGCATCACAAACTACCACAATATTCACTTTTGGGCCCCTAAAGGTCAAAATCCAAGAAAAAGTAAAGAAAGGGCTCACCAGAGAAGATTCTCACTAAATGTGTGGATGGGGATTGCACACGATAATTTAATTGGACCTTTCTTCCTGCCCCAAAACCTGAATGGCACAACATACGAAACTTTTTTAAGAGAGGAAGTGAACACGCTTTTGGAAGATGTTCCGCTAGCTACAAGGAGAAATATGGTATACCAGCATGATGGGTGCCCAGCTCACTTTTATCGTGGTGTACGACAGTGGCTGGATGAAAATTATCCACTATGATGGATCGGTAGAGGTGACTCCATGGCCGGTGAGAAGTCCTGATTTGACGCCCTGTGACTATTATCTTTGGGGTCACATGAAAGATCTAGTCTACCCCACACCTGCGAGTCGCAGGCTGCGACTTCCATTGATGATTTGAGGGCGAGGATCGTATCAGCTGCTGAAGTCATTAAGACATCACTTTCAACGTGTGTGACAGTGAGTGTCAGTGAGGTACGCCGTAGGCTGCGTGCGTGCATACATATATAACAATGGCAGACAATTTGAACAGGACTTATAAATGTTTTTATTTATGTTGGTTTGTTGTTTAGTATTTTTCAGTCTTTTGTGTATTAAAATGCAATTTCCTTTATTTCTACTTCGTACTTTTGCCTCTTCCAGACAATTTTTATTCAAAGATGAAATTATGAATTTTGACCTACAGCGCAACTTTTTGCTAATTTATGTAAAAACTACTAATAAAAGTAAATAATATTTTTACCTTTTTAAAAGCTTATGAAACCAGCAAGTTATTTTAGTAGTTTTTACGCCAACTGTGATACATTTTTTTTTCAATAATTGACGTCGATTTTCAGAAAGATAAAAATTAATCGACTTAATTGTAAATAAAGACCTCTTATTTCCAAAATTATGTAAGTTTTTGACAATTTTTTTAACTGCCCATTTTTCAGCTTTCCACAATTAATCAATTTGTCATTGTAAATGGTGTACTTTTAAAAAAAATATTTTTTTTTGGTAACAAGTCGGAAAAAATCTCAAAAATTTTAAAATCGTCGTAGCTCGATAACCAACTGTTTTAATTGGACTTTTTTTGTTGCTTATGACCTGTACTATAACTCCTTTCAAGGAACACGTCGACTTTTCCTGTCACCCTGTATACAAGGAAACGTGAGCGTTATTGCGTTTAGTATGAGCAAAATTTATGTTTGCTAAACATATCACAGTTTTGGATACTTGATGGTACTTTTATGCGTTGTCCCGATCCCTATACACAAATTTATAGTACAATCCATGGTTTTGTGGGAGACAAAAAACGTATTTTAAAAGTGATTCCTTTAGTTTATGGCCTTTTAAGTGACAAGACAGAATCTTGTTACTTTATTTTTTTTTGAAATGGTGAAGAGACGTGCTGCAAGTCTTCTTGGGTTTGAGTTGAAAGCCTAGAAAGTACTGACGGATTTTGAAATAGCTGCCGTCAAGGCGTTGAAACGAGTTTTCCCGACTAGTGAACAGAAGTATTGCTTTTTTTATATGAGGCAGTCAATATGGACCAAAATTCAGGACGAGGGACTTGTAAAAAATATGGCTCTGATGTTGCTTTGCACATAAGCTGCGACATATTCCTGCTTTAGCGTACCTAGAGCCAGTCGAAATTCGGCAAACTTTCAAATTGCTTCAGGAAAAAGTTTTGCCAAAAGAAGCTGATAATGTTACCTTGTGGTTTTCCAAGTACTATAGCACATTCCGACGGAAACAAAATAAAAACTCGATGAAGGTAACATTCCAAAGAATTCCATTTTTATTTCCACCAGAATTTTGGTCCATGCATGATTGGCTCGAATCATATTCTCCTTCGTCACAAAACATTGTGGAATCTTGGCATCATCGATGGAATGGGTTGTTAGGGCGAAAAAAAATGGAACATATCGAAAACTATGCAAGAATTAGTTAAAGAGCAAAAGAACACGGAATTATTAACAGAAAGAGTTCTAGCTCAATATGAAAGTCTTTCGCCAATTAAAAAAAGCAACCAAAAGAGTAAAGAACTAAAACTACTACATATTCTAAGGCAAAAAGAAAACATGGAGACTCTCGATTTGATGAGTGCTATAGCTATATTAGCTGTTTCAAAAAATAAAATAATGTTTCTTTGAAAATAATATTTTTAATTATTCTACATAAGTTCTCATAATTATGTGAAATTTTTAATTAGGGTATAACTACGGTTTAACATGTGATCATTGAATACACACGTATTGAAATAACAAATAATAGAATCACCAAATCTTGTATAGACCACCCCATATTTACGCACGATCCCGCACACTAGATCTGTACACGGTGGTGGCGCTTGGAACCGCACTAGCCGACCACCGTACAATTGCAATAGCTGCATAGACTTGAGCGAGAACACACGGGTGGAATCTAGTTATGTAACGCGCAGTGATATCAATTTACTTACTAAACATTTAAAAGAAATATATTGGAAGTTAGCTAAACAGCTGGCATGTCCTAATAATATATATACGAGTATATTACTATCTGATAATATAAATAAATAACATAAGCTGTCTGAAACTCAGTTAGTAAAAATAAAAATAGAATTAAAAATACAACAACATAATAAAATTATAACAGCTTGCAAGTACAGAGACAAATTATTCATGCAATAGACGACTGATCCCAAAAATTATATACTTACTCAAACAAAAATACAATTCATTTAGAAAGTACACAAATAAGATTATTATAGAGATAAGAAATGAAAAAATCCGAGAGGAGATAAATAATAATAAAAGTAATCCTAGGGCACTGTGGCAAATTCTGAATAAAATAGCAGGACAATCTAGGCCGTCCACAGATAATGTTAAACTGAATGCAGTACTAAAAAATAAAATTTCTACTACTGATATAGCAAATAACTTCTCTAATTACTTTGCAAATAGCGTAAAGAGTATAGTACCAAAATGTAGTACCAAGCTTCCTAATAAAGATTCTTATGTTACTCCTGTCAATATGTCCTGTAGATACCAGAAAACCACAGCTAAAACTCTTCATAAAGAAATAACATCCCTGATCAACCGACAAGCATCCGGCTATGACGGAATTACCATGCATGATTGTAAGTTTATAAGTACTGAAATTTCAGAGGTATAGGCTCATTTTATTAACACTTCTATAAAAGAAAGCGAGTATCCTCTAAAACTCAAGGCAGGAATAATAAGACCAATACACAAAAAGGGTAGCTTGACTGTTATGAGAGTAATTGCCCTATAACACTACTTTCTACTATAAATAAGGTCGTAGAACGAGTAATTGCAAAACAAATTTATTCCTTTTTCAGTAAAAACGAGATAATAACTTTCACGCAATTTCAGCGTGGAAAAAGTACCACGCAATTGTTATCAAATTTAAGCGATAAGATATATGAGCATCTAAATAATAAAGAACATGTTTTAATTGTGTTCGTAGACTACAGTAAGGTAATCTTAATAGAGAAGCTAGACGATTGCGGTATACGGGGACCACTTAAAAGGTGGTATAAGAATTATATAACAGACAGATCAAATGTAGTAAAAATTTCAGCTAGTACTAGAAAAAAAATCACCGCTACAGAGAGTACGGCTCAAGGCTCAGTACTCGGACCACTACATTACCTTTCTAAATGACGCAGTTAATATCATTAAAAAATGCAAAGTTTATCAATACACCGACGACATCTGTCTTGTCGCCGCTAATAGAAACTTAGCCTGTGCTTTAAGAGACCTTCAGCATGATCTCACATTGATGACAAAATGGGCACATGCTGCAGGACTTATTATGAATGCGAGTAAATTTAAACTCATGTAAATAAGCTCAAGTGACAATCGAGTACAGCATGATCTGAGATTGATAGAGCACAACCACAATTGCCTTCATAACAATCAAAGTATGTAAATGCATATGCGAACCTATAGAAGTGGTGAATACATATAAATATTTAGGTGTCATCAAAGACAAAAGATTTAAATGGATCGAACACATTAACTGCATGCGATATGTGATAAGTTACGAGCAATCCTTGCAAAGTTTTCCATAATAAGGTTTTAAATTCCTTACCGCACACTACTAAAGCTGTATAAATCACTCGGAGAATCAATTATTCAGTATGGCTTTAGTAGCTATGAAAGAACCTTCCATTTAGACGAAATAGTCAAACTTCAGCAAAGAATTTTAAAAACTATTGTAACATATAATATTATAGCTCTGTTGTATGGTAGTGTCGAGGAACTATTTTTTCACTGTAGAGTAATATTCTCTGTGTCAAAACAGATGAAATATACACTACTGACATAAATTATTTCAATAAAACTTACTGAAATGTTATTCAAAGGTTTTTCTGCACGTGCCTTTATACAGTAAAAAAAAATTCTATGGGAAGCAATTACTTCAATACCAAATTCCAAAATTAATTAATAACCTACCAGAAGAATTAAAAAATAACATTACTGACTCAAATTTAAAATCAAAATTAAAAGAACTACTTCCTATCACTGCTGTTGCGCAATTGATTTAGTAGATGCATTTTAAAATATTACTATAAAACGTCACCCCGTGTGGTCTCATTCAATCTTGTGGTGTTTATTCTGATTTACTCGCCGTAGAGACCGTTGATGTAGGTATTAAAGATATTTTATTTGTAAATTACCCAGTACTTAGATTTGTTATTTTTTTATAATGTTAGGTATGTGGCATATGACTTTTGCTGGGTAATATTATTTTTTATTTTGTAACAGAGTAAGCGTGCAGAGTAACGATGAGTTATAGCGTGCAGAAAACCATAATTGGTTTATGTGAGCCTATTTTATCTAGTAAAATAATTTCTTATGCAAATAAATAAAAAATAAGGAGGAAGCAATCGATGACTATCACTTCGAAGAACCTTTGTATACTTTGGTAATTTTATAGATATGCCGCCGGAAGTAATAAGTTTTTTCATTCAGTAGCATATCTGTCAAAACTTGGATGCTGCGAAATGAAACTTTCTAGATGCAAATGGAGCCGAGGTTTTACGGTTGACGTGGAGTGGTTTATCTGACGGCACATGAAGCGGCGCGAATTTTTACGACATCGAACACAAAGGCTTAACTCTGCCAAAAGTATTTTACGAGTTGAGGTTGAATAAATAAAGCTAGGACTATCGTCTATAATACAATTTAGGAATATATTTCACCAATTCGTATGTTTATGTTGAGAAAGTTTGTTTAGCGATCGCCAAATATATGTTAAGTGTATGCCTCTGTTGGGTACTGAATATTTTTTGTTCAATATTGTGTGTGTAGTTTTAAATTTATTTATTTGTAATATCGTGCACGGCGAGGGCACAGGGCTTGGAGTACCCGTATCTCTGCTACACTGGCCTATCGCAGCAGCCGCCTCGAGGTTGGACGCATTAGGTACATCTGAATAAAATAGAAATCTGAATTATATAGGTTAATATCTCGTATTAACTCGAAAAGAAAAAATGTATTAGTTAATATAACGTATTGACTCGAACACAAAGTCTACTATCTAACATCATGTGTTAACACGTGTTAAATCTGAGATAAAGAAACGGCATAATGTTTAACTCATCAGGCATCGCAACCAAAAAAATGTTGGAAATTTGATGACAAAAAGCACTCTTACAGATAACGGATTTGTTACGACACAAAAAAAGGCAATTACATACCATTATCTATTGACTTAGACAATTTATCGTATCGTTTCAACTTTCTTCGCCAACGATCTTCCTTACTTTCTTTTTTTTTCTTTAAGGTATTTTTATTTAAAATAAACAATGCAAATCACTGGAAAATACAATAATCCTAAAAAGGAATCGAATTTTCACTATAAATGCTACTAAAATACTCATTTATAATTTATGTGCGGTAGCCGTGCGCGCTCTGAAACGAATGAGTGGTCATCGAGAGCGCCGGTATAAGGAGACATGCGTCTTTCTTTTTCTTAAGGCTCTGAATTAGACTGTGGAACAAGCTACCCCTTAGCATAAAACGTGCCGATATATAATTTACCTTCAAAAGAGCAGTTCGCGCTGAGCTTCTTAGATCAATGAAGCTGAATCCCTAATTTTCCATCAAAATCATTAGTATTTTATCATCATGGACTGAATGTATGTATATGTATTGTATATATATATTTATGTAAGTAGATATTATTTATTTATTTTATTAGCATCATATAGGAACTATATATTATTATATGTTTTATAAACTTACTTTTGTTATTAATCTATCTTCATATTTTTACGTGACTACGAAGAGCACCGCCACTAATTCTCTGTTAAACCCAATAGTTGACTGATAGATAATGCCACGGCATTAAATCCGTCATTTATACGTACTTTTTCTTGTGACGTGCAATAAAGATTTAAATAAATAAATAAACTATGTGCGGGTGAGTTGCAGCGTAGCGGGGGCTACTACATGGTAAAAAAATCTCGAAGAAAGAAGACGGAATAATTTCAAATCGTACAGTTGCTTTCGATGCATTTACCGACCGTGGTATACGCGTGTCTCAGAACAAATAAACTTCATTTTGCTTTACTTTCCGTGAACTCTCATTTCTTCAGCCGCATTCCGTTACAACTTACCTCCACTTCAGTCGAAAAAAAGGGACCCAGGCATAGCGAATACACCTAATATTATGTTACAATATAACATGTAATTTACAATTACATGTAGAGGAGGGAGATATGATATGAGATCCCTTGTCACGTACTTTTGAATCATAATTGGAATACCTTTAAAACACACAAGATTTGTATTTTGTACTTTTTCATGGTAGAGTCAGACATTAGTATAAAATTGATTTTGTGAAGGGCTAATAGTTAGTATCAACATAAAGTTCAAATAATTAGCATATTAAATTAACCAAAACTTTCGGTGTAAATATAAAACACCCTTTCACTTGGTTTTATACAATACAAATGGTTACAATTAGCATTAAAAGGAATGCGATATAAATGTTGGAAAACATGCAAGTGTTATAATTTATTTTGAGGGTTCAGTATGAAAATATCTTGTAGCTCAAATAAAAATTTTAAAAATTTAGTGGGTCTGATTGTTCCAGTTACATCAATTTTCATTGCTCAGAAGTGCTTAGGAACCCTTGGATTTGGTCTAATCCGGTGTTGATGCAAGAGTGGGTAGTTCTAAAGAGTGTGATTTACATATTTACAAGCGAACCACCCTGGGTTCGAACGTGTAGTAGAGTAGAGTATACACGAATATGAATTTTTTTGTATCGACATATTACATCGAATATGTATTAGATTTAAATGCATGCACCAGTGATGAAGCCTCTTCAGGGTTCATCACTGCTGACACAACAGACCAAACGTAGTCCTCCGACCATGTCGGACCTATGAGACTGTTGGCAACGTGTGAAGTGTTAATGGTCGGCAAAAAGGCCAGGGAGTTGTCCCACGACCACCAACCTCAGACATCCAGCAAGCGCAAGGCGTATAGTGATCGCTGAGGTCGCATAAAAAATAAGAATTGCCCAAAAGCCTCTTATGGATAACATTAGAGGTTAACTGTCATCCATAATATGGTAGTCGACCATCGAATGCGGCGACATGCATGATGTTGGGGAAATCGCCGCCTCATATTATTCAAATTCAATATCCCTTATTCAATTAGGATTTTACAATTGCTTTTGAACGTCAGAGAAGCTACGCCATTGGTTCACAAGTCTACGGCGGGAGACTTTGTACTGGAAGAAGAATCATTGACTTTATAATATCTTTTACTCATTGTCATTAGAGTCTTTTTTACATGCGCTTTAAACTTATGAAAAGGTAAGTCAGTAACACTCTGTGGAGCTTTGTTGTAAAAAGTTATACATTTCCCCATAAATGAGCCTCTAGTTTTTTGGAGCCTGTACGTTGGAACGGCAAGTTTATTTTTATTTCTTGTATTTAAGTTATGCAATTTAAAATTGTTATCAAATGTGTTATAATTTTTATAAACATAAATCAAATTTTCATAAATATACTGTCCTGCTAACGTCAATATATTATTTTTTTTAAATAAATCACGTAGAGAATCCCTTGTTCGTAAATTATAAATAGCCCGCACGGCTCTTTTTTGAAGTACAAACATACTTTCTATACTAGCAGCTGATCCCCATAGTAGTAGCCCATATGACATGACACTGTGAAAATAGCTAAAGTAAATCTGTTTTGCCGTTTCAACATCAGTAAGTTGTCTTATTTTTTTTACTGCATATGCCGCAGAACTGAGTCTGATTGCCTAGGACGCAATATGTGGATCCCACTGCAAATTCAAATCTAGTGTTATATCCAAAAATTTTGTAAAATCGACGAATTCAACAGTATGATTATTCATTTCCACAATATTATCCACTTTCCTAAGATTTGGCAATAAAAACTTAATACACTTAGTTTTACTCGAGTTTAATGATAAATTATTTACAGTGAACCAATGCAATACCATAGAAAGAGTACTATTTACAACTTCAGTATTTCCGTTTTCTCTGTCAACCTTAAATATTAAAGAAGTGTCATCTTCAAATAGTACTGTATCGCACAGATTATTGGTTAAGTGTGAGAGGTCATTAATATAAATTAAGAACAGCACAGGTCCCAGTATTGATCCTTGAGGCATGCCCATAATAATAGGTGCACCAGAAGACTCAGTTCTATTAATTACAACTTTTTGGACCCTATTGGACAAATAAGACTCAATAAGTTTAATTGCCTCTTCAGACACACTGATATAGAGATCGCAAAACTGTGAGTGATTCCTCGTAGGGTTTCTGAAGAAAAAGTCTGGCTGTAACTTCGAACCTTCGAGCCATCGCTGAGGCTGGAACACAGAAAGCGTTGAGTGGATTATCCTGGCAGTAAACTTGGTGATTTCTACGCATTCCGGTGTGAAGAAGTGCTGAAACGCTTTGAAAGCTGTGCACTAATCGTACTATAAGCCTTCGATAGCTATAAGGCTCCTATAATAATCATCATCATAACAGCTTATACAAGTCCCCACCGAGGGGCTCGAGCCTACCCTAATTTAGGGTGCTTAGGCCTTAGTCAACCATGCTGGCCCAGTGCGGATTGGTTGACTTCACATACACCATTAAATTTCTTCACAGATGAATCCAGGTTGCCTCACGATGTTTTTCTTCACCGTAGGAGCGTCGGACAAATGTACACATGGAATTCGAAAACGAAAAACACAGTGGTACATGGCGGTACACCTATAATAATGTGTTTCATCTTCGGCCTTTTTTCATATGAGTTACAGAAACAAAACTCTTTATGAGCTAAATAAAGCTTCGCCTGCTATTATGAATAACACCGTTAGACGACTCGGTTCCAGAAGAAATATACTTGTTAAAGTATGTGCTTCAAGCACATAATTCCGTATCTTTAGCATTGTACGGTCTAGCGACGTACATTTTACTGTTGTCAGCATTTTTGGTTATAACGCAATAAAGTTAGTTCGCATTCAGCCAACAAGGGCAACGCGCGTTCTCACATTATCATATCATTAGAATTACAGTATCAAGTTTTTATTACAGTTTTTATACAATATCAGTTTTATCATTTTGTTTCGGTACCAACCCGAACATTGGTCCTTCGAGCTTACCGAAAAAGCGGGATCCGACACGTGTTGTGCAGTGAAAAATTTGTCGTGTTGGCGGTTCCGTTGGTAGAACAAAGTGCAAGTGGGTGTACACGTCACTGTTGCGAACACGCGGCAGTTTCCACATCTTCGGAAGGGTGTGATATCAAGACACACTTTTTCATCAGCAAGGATTAGCACGCGCACCTGGGAAGGTCATCATACCAAGGAGCACCTTCATCAGCAAGAAGTGGCCAGCGCTGTGTTAGTCGTCTTACTCTACTTACCTATCAAGTAAGATCAATCCATTTTACTTATTTTATCATGTCTTCTATGGATGATATTTTGATTAATCAGCAACAAACTGCTAATGCTATTGAGCATCTGTGGTCAAATTTTAAGAAAGATGGAGCAGAGAGAAAAACTCCTGACTACATCCAGCGCCGTTTAGATATTCTAGATAGCTATTGGTTAGAATTTGAGAAAAATCATGATCGTTTGTCAGAGTTCGGTATGGAGTCTCATAGCTACTTCTTGAATAAAGAGTTTGATAGAGTAAAAGGGCTATTTATGCAAGTTAGGGCGCACTTGCAAAGCTATCAGCCTTCTACAGCAGATAGGCCCAGGACCCCAATCCTGAAGCCGTCCAGTTTCGTTTCATCTGATAGTAAGCATCAGCCATTACGATCAAGTGGTACAGCCAGCAAGACCGAAGAAATGCTTCGGAAACAGCAAAGCAATTTCAAAGCTTTCCAACGCTCAGTTGCTAATATTGATTTAGATTTAGTATCCGAAAAATGGGAGTTTGAAGACGTACTGCACACTCTTCAAACCCGTTGGGCAGCTATTGACAGTTTACATTGGGAGTTAGACAGCGAGCTAGGAGAATCCAACCAGCAGTATGAAGACGCATTCTCTCAGCATGAAACAATTTATAATAATCTTAAAAAAGATATTAATAAAAAAATGTGGTCTATCAGGCATATTGAAAAATCAACGCCGCAAATGGAAATCCCTACATTCAGCGGAAATTACAATAGTTGGGTATCCTTCAAAGATCTTTTTACAGAAATTATTCACAATAATTTATCAATGTCACCAGCACAGAAAATGCAGTACCTAAAGAGCAAAGTAAAGGGGGATGCTGAAAGATTAATTCAGCACTTACACGTTAGTACAGATAATTATAATGTTTGCTGGGATATACTTAATCAGAGGTACAACAATATAAGGCTAATATTTACATCGCATATGAACACTTTAATGAATCTCCCAACTCAACAGCATCCATCAGTTGTTCACTTAAAACGCATGCATGATATTACACAAGAATGTCTGAATGCAATTAAAAATCTTGGCGTCGACATTACTTCTTGGGATCCGATAGTTGTGTACCTTTTGACCCAAAAATTAGATACGGAATCCTATTCAGATTACATGGAATCTGTAAAAAATCCTCGAGAGCTGCCAGTTCTTAAAGAGTTATTACAGTTCCTCGAAAACAAATTCACAACCTTAGAGTCATCATCCCGTAGGAAACAAGATAATCCCCCACAAAAACAGCAAGTAGCAACAAAAAATCATAATTATCAGCGACCTAATTATTATAAAAGTACGTTTTCGACAAGCAATAAAGTCACCTCGCAACCGATAAACAAAGGCAATGTATCAGCAAAATATCACTGTCCATTGTGCAATAGTAATGAACACGGAATTTATTATTGCAACAAATTTCTAGAAATGACGTCATATAATAGGTTGAAGACCGCGCGTAAGTTAAATCTTTGCCCAAATTGTCTTTTTAATCATCAGGGGAATCAATGCATCTCTGAAAAATATTGTAAACATTGCAAAAAAGATCATAACAGTCTTTTACATGATGCCTTTTCGCAATCCGCCCGCCCAAAATCAGATATCAGCCAGGAGCCAGCGCCCGCGGGGAGTGCGCACGACACGTCTGCGAATATTATCGGAAAGCAAGTCCGAAGTAGTTCACACGTGTCAATTCAGAGCGACCCCATTGAAGTACTATTACCAACTGCCATGATCAAGGTTCAAGGCGCAGACGGGTCATTTTGCTTAATGCGCGCCCTTCTAGACCAGGGCTCACAAACGTCACTTATATCAGAGCGTGCAGCGCAGCTCCTTAGATTACCTCGGCAAAAATGCAAAGGAATAATATCCGGAATAGGCGACAAAGAGAGTAACTGTAAGGGAATGATCACACTAAAATGTTCATCAAATATCAGCAACTTTACATTTACAACAGATGCTCTAATTATGAGACAACTCATAAAAAATTTGCCGAGTCAAACATTTATATTAAACTCCGATTGGTCATATCTCTCAAATATTCAATTAGCAGACCCCGAATTTTATGTTAGTCGCCCGATTGATTTACTCTTAGGTGCTGACATATATTCAACTATATTACTAGATGGTATATGCAAGTTCAATGAAAGACTGCCGACCGCTCAACAAACGCGGCTCGGCTGGATATTGAGTGGCAACGTAAAAACTTATCAGTGTAATGTCGTTGTACACAGTTTAGATGATGTTCAGAAATTCTGGGAAGTGGAAGATATTTCTGAGTCTACCGAAATATCATCTGAAGATCAGCAATGTATCGACTACTACCAGGCCACCACAAAGAGACTAGAAGATGGCCGATACCAGGTTCGGTTACCGTTAAAGCAAGACTATAAGGAGAAATTGGGACTATCAAAAAACAAAGCTATAGGCCAATTTTATACATTGGAACATAAATTTAAATGTCAGTCAGATATTGCAAAACAATATAAGTTATTTATAAATGAATATTCATTACTTGGACACATGAAACCTGCAATTACTGGTAGCAAATCGACACCTGAATGTTACCTACCTCACCATTGCGTCACACGGCAAGAGTCATCAACTACCAAGTTACGCGTCGTGTTTAATGCGTCAGCGAAAACATCAAGTGGCTTGAGTTTAAATGACGTAATGTGTACAGGGCCTAATCTACAGCAGGATCTCCAAAGTCTCATTATCAAGTGGAGACAATATAAATTCGCTTTTGCTGCCGACATAGAAAAAATGTTTAGGCAAATTATGCTGAATGATCAAGATCAACAGTTACATAAAATCATGTGGAGAAATGACCAATCTGAGACCTTAAAAACATATCAGTTGACAACGGTCACATATGGCACAAAAGCTGCTCCCTATATAGCTATGATGACCCTCAAGCAGTTAGCTCAAGACGAAAAACATAATTATTTGAACAGCTCAGCCCCACAGGTCCTGGAAGAATCATTTTATATGGATGATTTAATTCATGGCCAACATAGTATAGAAGCAGCAAAACATTTACAATCAGATATGAGAAATTTATTAAAATCAGGGGGTTTTAACTTAAGAAAGTGGAAATCGAACCACCCCGAATTATTAAACGATGTCGGAGTTGAATGCAATCAAGAATTATTCGACTTCAAGCAAGTGGAGTCAACAAAGACATTGGGGGTTGGTTGGAATCCTTGGACGGATGAATTTGTATTTCAAGCAAAAATAAGCTTCTCCAGTTCATATCCTACAAAAAGGACTTTATTATCAGATATTGCCAAACTCTTCGATCCTATGGGCTGGCTTGCACCACTCACTACAAAATTAAAAATAATTTTTCAAGACGTGTGGAGATCTAATATCGAATGGGATGAACAAATCCCCCA
Organism: Schoenobius gigantellus; assembly: GCA_963935595.1. Lineage (NCBI taxonomy): Eukaryota > Metazoa > Arthropoda > Insecta > Lepidoptera > Crambidae > Schoenobius > Schoenobius gigantellus. Next base: position 10,024,977 of record OZ012544.1, on the reverse strand, counting down.
GAGTATTTATGTTGAGTGGGCAAAAATAAAAAAGGACATCCATTTAATCACCGAATATCAAGTCCCGCGTTGGTTAAAAACAGAAGAGAATGATTGCATTGAACTCCATGGGTTTTGTGATGCTAGTACAAAAGCCTATGCGTGCGTTATATACTGTCGTATTAATAACAAAAACAGGCAATCAGTTGTATTAGTTGCAGGCAAAGCAAAATTAGTGCCACTAAGCAAGAGTGTGTCACTGCCGCGTCTAGAGCTCTGTGGTGCCCAATTATTATCAAAACTCATGAATAAGGTAAAACTGTGTCTAAATACTTACCAGGTACAGATGTATGGGTGGACTGACTCCATGGCGGTCCTGGGATGGCTTCATGGTGACACGGAGCGATGGAAACCGTTTGTTGCCAATCGAGCAAAACAAATTCAAGCTACCATGCCATCTAACTGCTGGCGATACATTAAGTCCAAGGACAATCCCGCAGATTGCGCCAGTAGAGGATTAACACAAGCTCAGCTAAAAGATCACGATCTCTGGTGGCAAGGACCTGCTTGGTTATCTACATATCAGCCACAGAGTGATGAGTCTACAAAATATAGTACAGAACAAGAAGTACGGAAAACAAAATTAGTTAATGCCACACAGACTGAGCGAAGCTATGAAATAATAAAACAAATAGTTAATAACTTTAGTTCTATATCAAAAGCAATGAGAGTTTTAGCATGGATTTTAAGATTTATTTATAGAAAGCACGAACACAACTATCTTTCAGTTCAGGAACTACGCAGAGCTAGATATAAAATAATTCAGCAAGTACAAGAAGAAGAATTTTTTGATGAGATTAGATGTCTGAAACATAAGAATGTTGTATCAAGTAAAAGCAAGTTATATGAATTATGCCCTATATTAGATCAATATGAGATTATAAGAGTTGGTGGTAGGTTAAGACACGCGAATATTGACCCGGAAGCAAGACATCCGGCCATAATCCCAAACAATACACGCTTAGCAGACTTACTAATTGATGAAGCTCACGAGCTTACCTATCACGGGGGTGCACGCTTAACGGCATCTTTTATGAGGCAAAAATACTGGTTAATCGGTGGCATCAGGGCTACTAAGAAAAGATTACGCCTATGTGTTAAATGCCGAAGACAGAATCCCGACCAACAGTGCCAATTAATGGGAGACCTACCATCCTCGAGATCAAATTCTTCTCGCCCTTTCTTTCACACAGGAGTAGACTACACAGGTCATATCCTGATCAAGGCCAACAAGGGCCGCGGCATCAAGACCACCAAGGGTTACGTCGCAGTATTTGTTTGCATGGCCACAAAGGCCATACATCTTGAATTGGTTTCAGACCTAACTGCATCAGCTTTCCTATCAGCATTGCGTAGAATGTCAGCAAGAAGAGGAGTCCCCGGCCACATCTACAGCGACCAAGGTCGAAACTTCATTGGTGCTAGCAAAATCCTGAAAAAAGAACAAGAAATATTACTTACCATTGTCAGTCAAGAACTTCTTTCCGAAATCTCGAACATGGGGATAGAATGGCACTTTAACGCGCCCGCATGGCCGTCAGCAGGTGGGCTATGGGAAGCGGCCGTTAAAAGTCTAAAATATCATCTCAAGCGCGTGGTCGGTGAACAAAGGTTGACATTCGAAGAGTACAGTACCCTACTTTATCAGTTAGAAGCATGTCTAAACTCAAGACCTTTGTGCTCCTTATCAGAAAATCCGAACGACTTCAACATTCTCACGCCTTCACATTTCTTAGGCAGCGGTCCAACGTTGACAATTCATGAAACAGAAACCGATATGAGAACAAGATGGTATTTAACGCAAAAAATATATAAAGATGTTTGGGATCGCTGGTCTAATGAATACCTCACTCAGTTATCAGCCAGAGGAAAGTGGAGAAAACCGCAAAGTAATCTAAAAGAAAATGATATAGTGGTCATAAGGGACGAAAATCTACCTCCAGGGAAATGGGCATTAGGTCGAGTGGTCCAATTACACCCTGGAAACGACGGTTACGTCAGAGTTGTGACACTGAAAACTAAAAATGGCCTAATGCAGCGTCCCATTGTAAAACTTTCCGTGTTACCTATTAAGCAAGAAAATAAAAATGACAGCAAAATTAGTAAACAAACACCGTCCACACATCATCAAGAAAACCATAACACACATATCAAAACAACAAATAAAAAACATTGCTTCTTATCGCTAGTAACTTCATTACTCTTATGTTTTACGATATTTATACCATCAGCAAATTGTTCATACAGCATAACACCGTTAAAGAACAATAACAGTCTTTATTTCGATAATATTACGAGCCTACATTTAATAAGAGACGACTGGCGTCTAGTCGTCTACTATGACTCTCATCCTTATCAAGAAGGGAACACGACACTATTAAAATACATCAATTATTTGGAGCACCTGTGCATAAACATTAAACAACAATTCCATTGTGAGGATATCATATTGCAAATGCGCCATGAGTTCGGAGAATTACAATATTATGAAAACATTTTAAAGCACCATAGGACTGATAACGCAAGTCGCCGGCGTCGAGGCCTTGTAGACGGCATTGGCTACATTGCAAATAGTTTATTCGGCGTTTTAGATAGGCATTTTGCAGAAAAGTATGAGAGAGACATACAGTTGATCAATGAAAATGAAAAACATATGGCCGCCTTGTGGAAAAATCAAACATCAGTAGTCGAAGCAGAGTTCAATCTTATTAAACGCACAGAAGGAATTATGGCAAAACATCACAAAATTGTTAACAAACGTATTATGGAAGCAGAGAAGTCTATAAATGAAATCAATATGGCTGTAAAAAACATTTCCATAGATAGCGAATTTATTAGTGTCGCCATTTTAACAAATAATCTTCTAACAAACTTGAAATCAATCCAGCAGACACTTTTAGACACTATAACAAATATATACAGCGGAAAGTTTAATTTTCATTTGCTAACACCGGCCCAACTACGTCAGGAGCTGAATATAATTGCAGGACAACTTCCGAAGGATTTGTCTTTACCAGTAGATAATGATGATTTTTCTGAAATATATAATATACTACAAGTGAAATCAAGAATCACAAGCAGATATATAATTTTTGAGATCAAAATTCCCCTCATAAGCAGAGATAATTTTGAATTATTTAATCTGATCCCCATTCCTAAGATATCAAATAACAATTCTATTGTGGTTGTGCCAATCGCTGAGTACGCAGCAATCAGCCTGAGGAAAGATTCCCTCGTAGCTCTATCCAGATCTGACTTGAACTCCTGTATAAAAAGAAGTTCCGGAACTATTCTATGTTACCTCAAGAGACCCGTCTATAATATTGTAGATGATCAAAGCCTCTGTGAGAGATTACCCAACTCAAGAATATGCAAAACTATTAGCAGTTTATGTCATAATAAATGGACTGAATTACACGAAATAAACACGTATTTTTATTTCTGCTGTAGTCGGTGTATGCTGAAAATTCTATGCGACGATCAAGTTACATCAGTTCAACTGACCGACTCCGGTCTATTCAATATCGGCCAAGGTTGTGTAATTAAGTCAGCTGATTTCTACATTTATTCACACAAGCAGCAATACAGCAAGATGAGCGTCACATCTGATCTACAAGTACCCCAAATTTCGCCAATGAACAATATAATCAACGTAACTCTGTCTGTAGAACCCATACCGAATAATGACACAGATGAAACACACCAATATCAATTGCACGAAATCAAGAAGCAGTTAGAGATTATGAAAAACAGTAACCCATTAATAGAAGGTGTATCCTATCATGACATTCACCATTATACGGTGATCTACGTTATACTGGCGTTTGTGGTGGCGGGCGCCGCAGGCATCGCGTGGAAGCGCTGCCGGCGCGGCGCGGGCGCAGCGGCGGCGGCGGAGCCAGCCGCAGCGGAGCTGGGTGCTTCGCTGACGGCGGCGGCTCGCTCTCTTAATCGTGTACAGTGTAGTGAAAATAGTGTTTCAAATCAGTGCATTGGTAGTGAGTTACGTGAGTTTCCAAAACAAAGTGCGCGTGTGCAACGGCAAAATAGAAGCACCTCGCCTGTGCTTCGATCCGTGTATGCAATTCCAAATTAGGGTTTAGTTAGAATAACTATTTTAATATTAAGCAAACATTGTCAATCACCTTGTAATATCATACGGGAATAGTAACCGATCATTCATTGCATGTTAGATTTTAATCAAATATTGTTTTATCATCTTGTTAGTTATAAGATTCATGTCAATCGCCTTCATTAAGACACCTATAACAGCCTCATTTTCTCGTCCGGGAATATGTACGGTCTAGCGACGTACATTTTACTGTTGTCAGCATTTTTGGTTATAACGCAATAAAGTTAGTTCGCATTCAGCCAACAAGGGCAACGCGCGTTCTCACATTATCATATCATTAGAATTACAGTATCAAGTTTTTATTACAGTTTTTATACAATATCAGTTTTATCATTTTGTTTCGGTACCAACCCGAACAAGCATTAAAAGACATGGGTGTTTGAGAGGCGGCAGGAGATTTATAGGTGCAAATGGCGGCTATCTTACCATAATATGGATGATTTCATATGATAAGAGAGCTACCTGAAATCACGATCATCGCATTCCTTGTCCACCCATGCTAAATTTAATAACATTATTTCTATGTCATATTTCAACGATTTCAAAATCCTTCTTAAGAATAGTAGCATTGTTTTTCCAATTAAACTAATGGCACCTCAATTTAAACTTTCAACAGGGAACTAAGCTTACCCTCACAACCTCGTCCCAAATCCATGTGAATATTTAATTCATCACAGTTTTAAATTAGGCATGCACTTATAATACTGTTCACTTTACTAAGCGCACTAGTAAAAACAAGAAGGTAATCTAAAAACTGTCACTTTTACTTAAGGTGTTTTGAAAATATACGTTGCTGTGTAAAAGTACTATACTATAAAATTACATTATTGAATATTAATGAATGGTATAGGTAAAAGCCATTCGTTCCATAATTTCAACAAGCTGAACCCTAAAAATGGTAGCTAGTGAGCACCAACAATTATAGATAATATCGGTCGGAGGGCTTTCGTGAAGAGTGTAAGTTTTCCATTTGTAACGTCGAAAATGGGACAGAAACGTTTGATAAGTAGTTGGTTCTTTTGGATTCCGTTAAAAAGTAAGTACATTTTTTATTTTATAATATTAAAATGTATCATCTCGATGAGTTAGCGTATCACTGGTGATTTTCCTGATTTGCCAGTTTACTTATTCGTCAGTTTCGAAAGGTTGACATTTTCGCTAGTTTGTCATTTTCCTGATTGGTCAGTTTCCTCGTTTGCTAGTTTTTGTTGGCTGGCAATTTAGTCAGACAGTTGTTGTAGGATCATGTTTTTAGCTTTTCATCTCTTCGCAGAGGTGTATTAAGGTAAACTCCTTTAGTCGGCACTTACGACATCCACCACAAAAGAAGGAGTAGCGACACATGTATTCTTATCCACCGCTGAAATCCATCTGGGTACCGAATTTCTTTAAAATCCGCATTTACAAATCGCATTTATAGTAGTAAATTTTTTTAAACGTATTTTTAAGTTTTTTGTTTTTTTTTAATATAATGTACTATATTCTAGTCTTTTCATTTGGTACCCATATTCATGGGGTTGAAAAATAACGTAATACGCCGTTTTGTGATGGCGGCCATCTTGGATTTAAAATCTTACTAATAATTATAATCATAATTGTATTTCATCACAATTAAAGGTACCAAATTTCACATCAGTCGGTCAGCAGGAAGAGTTAAAATTTAAATTACTAGAGTTGACTCAACAACAGCAACATCAACAACAACAGACAGGGCAAGCTAAAAAAATTGTTAAAAAAACCAAATCGAGCCTGATTTGCCCTCTTACTGGATGGAACCTCCGGTCCAGATCTATCCTAGGAAGTCTTAACCACAAGACCACAGTGGCTGTGAAAGATAATGTTGATGATGTTTTCACAGAAAACAAAGTCTACGATTCCAGCGTGAAGGTAAAGAGGAGATCCACATTTCAAAAGTCGTTGCGAATGACACTGATTGTTGGTCAGGTGTTTGCGCTGCTGCCAATCTGTGGGATTTGCAGCAACAACTCGTCTGACGTTAAGTAAGTTTAAACGCCAATATCACCAACCATCTTAGCTTAGTACAATCCTTAAGCGCCTCGTCTACGATAGATTTAAATCATATAGAGCTACTCTCATAGGGCAATCCACGCCGTGTACATATTAAAGAGACTACCTAAGCTGGAGCACCACTATACTAGTCTACGTAGTCTTGGCTACTCTCGGACGTCGTGGACGCAGGCACGACAGCGAGACAAGAGATATTAATAGAGCTATCTCGAAATATCTACACGTTTTGATAAGTCTAGCTAGATCAAGAGGCAAGGTCATTGATGTTTATTGTTGAATTCTTTTGCTTTGGTTAATTAAATAATAATGTCGAAACATGTATGGATAAAAGAAGAAAGAGAAAAAATGTGACTGTCAACCTTTCTTCAACAGCTATTGCTTTTCGCATTACAGTAACTCGTTTTTAGGGTTCCGTAGCCAAATGGAAAAAAACGGAACCTTTATAGATTCGTCATGTCTGTCTGTCTATCTGTCTGTCCGTCCGTATGTCACAGACACTTTTCTCCGAAACTATAAGAAACTTGTTGAAACTTGGTAAGTAGATGTATGCTGTTAACCCATTGATTTACTACCAAACGTTTGGTAGTAAATGAATGTGTGAACCGCATTAAGATTTTCACACAAAAATAGAAAAAAAGCAATAAATTTTGGGGGTTCTCCATACATAGAACTGAAACCCAAAAAAAATTTTTCATCAAACCCATACGTGTGGGGTATCTATGGATAGGTCTTCAAAAATTATATTGAGGTTTCTAATATCATTTTTTTCTAAACCGAATAGTTTGCGCGAGAGATACTTCGAAAGTGGTAAAATGGGTCCCCCCCCCCCCCCCGGTAACTTCTAAAATAAGCGAATGATAAAACTAAAAAAAATATATGATGTACATTACCGTGTAAACTTCCACCGAAAAATGGTTTGAACGAGATCTAGTATGTAGTTTTTTTAATGCATCATAAATCGTACGGAACCCTTCATGGGCGAGTCCGACTCGCACTTGGCCGGTTTTTGCATTATTGGTCTGAAAGAAACTAAAATTCCTGTATTAAATTATTTTATGCTCCTTCTTTTGTTCGATCTATTTTGATCCATCGAATAAAAAAGAAGAAGGATATATCCATTGTTTCACATCCCATTGTTTCTTTATTTCTCTTTTTCATTAACAAAATAACCACAACTGCAGCAGCTAATCGTGACCGCGATAATATGTTCTCAACTGAGAGTAAATATATTTCATCTCCAATCTACGGAGTGTAGTAGTGTATTTGTCTATGATTAAGCAACCCTACGATAGGGCAAAATACTATCATAGGGCACTGAAATGAGATAAATAGATTGGACCAATATCCAACTTGTCTAGCTCTATTACTTTATTGTGGACGAAGCGCTTAAGTAGTCTGCTGTCACTCCTTATCTATACTTCTATACTTACTTACTAATATTATAAAGCTGAAGAGTTTGTTTGTTTATTTGTTTGTTTCGTTGAACGCGCTAATCTCTGGAACTACTGGTCCGAATTGAAAAAATATTTTTGTGTTGGATAGTCCATTTATCGAGGAAGGCTTTAGGATATGTAACACCACGCTAAGACTAATAGGAGAGGAGAATCAATGAAAAACGTTGCTAAAACGGGAAAAATATAGAAGATATAATTAAGAACGCGTTGAAGTCTTTTATAAGGCGAAATGTAGTTCGCCGGAATAGCTACGTTTGCCCGCTTTTTATTTTTCATTGATTCTCCTCTCCTTTTGATCGTAGCGTGATTTTACATAGCCTAACGCCTTTCTCGATAAATGGACTATCCAACACAAAAATATGTTTTCAATTCGGACCAGTACTTCCAGAGATTAGCGCGTTCAACTAAACAAAGAAACTTTTCAGCTTCATAATTTTAGTATAAATTCTGGTTTTGATTATGGTTAATTGAAATTATGATCTGATTTTTGCAGATTCACAGCAAAATCTTGGAAAAGTGCGTACTTCATTCTATCACTGATAGGTCAATTTTTCATAACAATAATGTGTGTTGTGAAACTCACAAAATCTGTTATAACGTTAAATGCTACAAGTAAGTTATTTTTTAATGAATTACAATTCATATCATGACAAATTTATTTCAAACGATTAAAGGAGGATGCCCGATTTTGCCCCACTATCAAGGTTGATGACCAATAAAGCGGTATTTCTAATTAAATATATTTTATCAAAACATGATTTTTCAGTATAATATAAAACAGATAGAAGCTACGGTTTTTTCGGCAAAAAATTAAAGACTTACATGTATTTCCTGTTACAAAATGGCAACTACATACATTTATGCATATTTTCGTTGTAGCTACAATAACACCTTTTTCAATGTTATGCATTATTTCTTTCATTACATTTTATATATTTATTTCTAATAAATTATAAAATATATTACAATGTCATTACATTTCATCATTTCAACTAAAAATATTTTTTTGCAATGACAAAAGATTGACAGATCGCGTAGAATATAAAACACCGTTTTCCACCTAAGCAAGCACGGTCTGACGATGGTCAAAAACCTTAGAGCATTTACCATATAAAAAACAAATGAATCGCGATAATGTTGAATATGCTGCAAATCTGTACTTAGGTGGAACGCGCCTAGAATACCTAAGTCGCAGTTCCCTTTGTTGCTTGTCACGTTGCATTCTTTGCGATTTTTGTTACACATTTGATTCCTTATTGTTGATAGTAATGGATAACAATAGGTATTGATAGTATTATTGTAACTAACTTTTAATGATCAAAGGTTCAGCATAGCTAATTTGACGTCTTGCAACTATATGAGTCGCTTAGGAGCAATTTTTATGAATATCTACGAAACCGCAGCTTTAATTAAAAAAACAATACTTGTTTTCTACTCAATGATGAAAAACGTTTAAAGTGAACCTAGAGTTGTTTCTGTTCATGGAAATTTGTAAGTGGGGCAAGTCTCCATACAAAAGTGGGCATCGTCCTTTAAATAAATACCTCCGTTTCGTTTTATATTCTATAATGGTTTGAGTTATATTATCCCAACACACTGCTCGAGTGCGGGTTAGCATAGTTCTAAGTTCTGTGCAATGCCAGCAGGTCAAAGGCTTGCTTGGGTTTCAAAAGATTTTATTTCAAACCATATAACATTAAAAACAATATCAGGAGCAATGTTTTTCAAAGATCGGGCTTATTCTTTTTACAAGCAAAATTTTCTCTTCTCCTGTTAAATAAGGCATAAAACTTAGTAAGTACGGGCAAATAAATACTTACATCACTACTAAACCAATCCGCACTGGGCCAAGCCTAAACATCCTAACGTAGGGTATGCTCGAGCCCCTCGGTAGGGACGTATATGAGCTCTTATGATGATCTCTCTGCTGCACTAGCTATCTTCGCATTTGGACCCCACTTCGACTTACCATCAAGCGGAATGTCGTCATTTACTAGACCCACTATAAAAAAAGATCACTACTAATATTATACTATAAAAAGACGAAAGTAATTCTGTCTGTCTTTCGCTTTCACTCCTAAGCCATTGAACCAACTTTAATGAAATTTGGTATCTATAGAGAAAGCTCATTTATGTCATTGAGGAAGGACATGGCTGTTTTTTATCCCGAGTTTTAGAGCATTCCTTAGTGAGTGTCTATTTTATCCGATAACGTTGACGTAGGACAACAGCTAGTTAAACATAATTCCACAGCAGCAGCACAGCACAATATAAGAAATAGTACAGAAAAAGAGGGAAGCCCAATAACTAGTTCGCCTTTTGACAGCGACGTTGTCTTTCTTATCGTATGAAATCTAATGTATGGAAATAGGCAAATAACTCTCGCATTGTTAATACAGAACTAACTTCTGCCTAACCTAGTAACTATTTAAAAGAAGCTACGTACGAGTATACGGTCTACGAGGGGGCAACTCATTACTAGGGTCGTCGGCTCACGTACCTCTCTAACTTATTTCTGCCGCGAAAGAGCGGTGCTTGCATTCCGGTTTGTAGTGTAAGACAAGCAGTAAACTTACTGAGTAGTGCGAGTTATGTCACAAGTTAGCAAAGTACATTGCGGTTCTTGTAGGGTTTGTAAGCTTGTCACCCAAGTTTGAATAACTAGCCTCATGTAGCTATTGTATACACAACTTTTTATCAGATACCACATTCCCACACTCAGACAAAACTTGAAGCAATATCAATATAGTAGATGTAGATTTAAGTTCTTATTTCAGCACCTATCGTATTTTACGCAACAACCTGCATCACAATGCTAATGTTCCTACAAGTGGCGAAGACTTGGCCGAGTCTTGTCAAACACATAGCTGACACCGAGGAAGCGGATCCCAACTACGACAACAGATTAACATACAAATGTAACATTACATGCATAGTCGTCCTGGTTCTGGCATCGAGTATGTAAAAATATTATTTAGTTTATTAGCACTAGACACGAAATCAAAGCTTACTTAGTGGATCGATGATCTGTGGGGATTTCCCTGGTGTTCTCGGGCAATCCCCCCTTGGCGATAGCCCGACCAGGGCGGGCGCGTAGGTAGTGGAGTCGCAGTGCCTAGCGCGCCCTTAAGGGCAGGGAGAACACCGGGGGTTTTAGTGGGTAGGCCTGGCACCCTGCCGGGAGAGCCCCACACACGCTCGCTGTTTAGCCAACGGCGGGTACGGTGCGGTTACGCATTTCCCCCCGAGAAAAAAAAAGGGATCGATGATCTGGGGGGTTATTGTCTATGAAAAAATCTATCGCGATGGCTTACAATTTGACAGTCGCAGTCCATCCATTACTCCTTTATAAAAGGAAGTCGGCACAGAGTCTTATGTTAACGGCGCAAAGGCTGTCAAATTATAAGCGATCGTGATCTGGGGGCACGGTAGTGCCCCCGCCAAGTCGAGCGCGAAGCAAACACTGCCGTACCATCCTTTACTGGAACCATTTCACCGCATTTTCAGGGCCCTATTTGAGAACCTCTGGATAAGACCAGAACGCAGAAATTTCATCATCCAGTCAGGCCCCTATTTGAGAACCTCTGGATAAGACCAGAACGCAGAAATTTCGACATCCAGTAAGCTATAATCACATACTTAAAATCCAAAATTTCAAGTCTGTAGGTCATTTAGTTATGACAACTAGGATAATCGAAGGTCTGGAGTACCTGGTGACCCTGATTAGAAAACACAAGAGCCCAACCAAACTATTAGAGATATCGACATACCGCCTTTACAAAAAATATTCAACTTGGTGGGCCGCTTCCAATACAGAAAAGAAAGAGTTGTAATAATAAAAAACTACCCCTAAAAATAAAAAAACTGTGTCAAATAAGAAAATCTAATAAAATAAATCAATAAGCTCACGTTTCTACAAAAAGAAGTGAAATCCCACCAAAAACATTCTGTAAAAAACTAGCCAAGTCTCGATGGAGCTGCTTGTTTATCTCTAAAAAGTAATGAAATCTAGACAAAGTCGTGCCAAGTCTAAGGTTCCTTGCTGCGATTTCTTTATTATTATAGTTAATGTTGTGTGACTTGGTCGTTGAACATTCTTTATACGTTGGTGGGTACAAGTCAACGGCCAAGTCACACAACATTAACTATAATAATAAAGAAATCGCAGTAAGCAACCTTAGACTTGGCACGACTTTGTCTAGATTTCATTACTTTTTAGAGATAAACAAGCAGCTCCATCGAGACTTGGCTAGTTTTTTACAGAATCTTTTTGGCGGGATAGATTTTTTCTTTGACAATAACCCACCTGATTAGAGTTAATTGGACATCCTTGGAGACGCATGTCCAGTAATCTCTTGGCTAATATGATGAGTAATAACCTCACTACAGCTAGCAATCAAATTCATGTTGAGTTTCTGATATCCCTAATTGATATAGTAATCTATACTAATATTATAAAGGAACTATTGATTCAAAAATTATTTTTGTGTTGGATAGTCCATTCGAGGTAAAACATATAGGCTATATAACATCTCACTACGACCAATAGGAACTGAGCATCAATAAAAATGATACAAAAACGGAAATATTTTTCTATTCTGAGCTTTCGTTGCGTACGCTGCGTAAACGGTTGTTATTTTCCGACATCCACGCGAACGAAGTCCTCCTCCTCCTACCCGGACGCGGACGCTGTCTGCGAGACGAGTCTGTGTTGGATCGTCCTCGCGGACTCGTGTATGCCTAGTCTAGTGCGTTCATAAACGTCCATAAAGGGTTAATAGCTCGAGTAGATACATTAACTGACCTGACATGACGGCACATTATTATTTTTATTATTCCATTATTACTTATTTTTTCATTTTCGTTCCAGTGGAACACATTTTATCATTGCTGACTGCGTTTGCCGGGGCTATGGTTTGTCTGCCAGACAAAGAATTCTATGAAGGCTTCGTTACCCATTTTTATCCATGGGTATTTACCATACTCCCGTATTCAGTTGCACTTGGAGCTGTTACTCAGGTAATGTACACAGTTTAAACTCGTCCATCTAAGCAAAGATTTGCAGCATTTTCAATTATTTTAGCGTCATCGCATTTAATTGGTTTTTGACATCATCATCGTGTTTTAATTTCATGTAATTTATTTAAAAAATAATTTTGTACTTTTTGAGAATATTCTGATGAAAAAAAATCTAGGTAAAAAATTTGAACATTACTTTAAAGAAATGCAAAACATGGCTACATCAGAAGTTAGCAGCGCAAGAAAGTGGTCTCGTTTGAAAGTATAAAGGAGTTTGTACACGTGTTTGAAAACAAGGGGCTGTTTGTCTAAAAAAATATGGATCATGATAGATTTTGAAGGTTTATTCGGCTTAGGATAGATTCTGCACACGACAGATTCGAATTATAATTTTATAAGACTTGATAATATCCCAAAATTTGTCCTGGCGCTACCTAAACTATTCCAAATAAATAAATATTGTGACTCTTTGCCTTTTTCATAACCTTTCTACTTAGAATAATAACGCATAGAAAGCGAACCGGCGCGCACAATTTGATGCAACTAAATGTGAGCCATATATGGCTCACTACGCCGGCAGCTCCATACTGTTTTTATCGTAGTGTGCGTGTTTCGCGCGTAAGCGACTGCACACAGCGGTGCCATTTTTGCTTCACTTTAATCATCGCGCTCTTTACCGGGCTATCCTTCTATGCGTTATTATTCTAAGCCTTTCTAGCTAAGTGATCGGTGGTTTTAAGAACGCAAAACGATTAGAGATTCTACAATAGTGCTTAAGTGATCATTTAATTAAATTATTAAACAATAGCCTTAAAAAACATAAATCTGTCAACGATGTTTCTCTCAACAATGATTAAAGGTGACTGCGACAACACTCACTCGAACTGTAGATAAACTGTTTATTATGGCCGATTTCACCAACCATAACTTAGCTTAGGAAGCCCCTAAGCTGTCACTTTTTGACTTTAATGAAAAGAATGTGACAGCATGCCACCTAAGAGTCGCCTAAGCTAAGAAGAGGTTGGTGAAAATGTCGATTAATCTCTTAAAAACTTATCTATCTTCGTCCTTGTTTAATTTAACTCTCACACAAAATAACAGAGTCACAGCATATTAATGGCCTATTTCACCAACCATAACATTACTTTATCATAATATGATGATTAGGTCTCTCGGAGGATAACCCGTTGGGACCCAGCCGTACTCATATGAGTACGCGGAAAATATGCCCCAAGGCCCACGACATCATATGATGACAGAATTCTCTCGGCCGACTTTTTACGTTATTGTGTCACAAGTAAGGCTTTATTTGGCCTGCTGTTTTTTGGCATATAGACTACAAAATGCTCTTTGAAATGGTACCAAATACTCGTTAACCATAACTTAAACTTTTTGAAAATAAAAAGTTTAGAAACGTCAAAGCGTTCACTCATTTTGTGTCACTGGGTTACAACGTTAGTGAACGTCAGTTAGGAATAAATTGGTTGAAATCGCTGTTTTTTTATCGTAAAAGGTATGTAAAGTGATATTATTTCTTTTGTTTACAGTATTTCCAGTAATAATTAGCATAAACAATTGTATTTCATTGTATATTTAGTTTATAAATCCGCGGTAAATTGCTCCGCGGTAGAACAAGACGCCAATTTATTTTCAACATATAATTTAAGTAAAACAACACAATAAAACTATAAATAACCATACATATTATTATAGCCCTATGTTTAAAGATTTTTTTGATATACAATAGTTTTGGAAATATTTTTAATGAAAAAAAAAATGACGTAATGAATTGCGTAACCCTTCAAAGCGCGCGCACTTAGAATTAAAAATTTGCATAAAATAAATTATAGTGTCTACAATAAAATAAAAAATACATATAGATAGCTAATTTAATAAGGAATGAACTTATAATAGGTAATTAGATAAGGATTCATAATTAAATGAATAAAGGGCGAAAATGTTCGGTAGGTTGCGCAAGACCCAAAGAAAACATTTTTTTTTTTCAAAAATTTTTTTAAAACATACAACACTATAAAACAATAAATAACTATATATATTGTTATAGTTGTAATCTTCAAGATTATTTTGATATACAATAGTTTTGGGAAATATTATTAATGAAAAAAGAAAAAAATTAAAAATTCCTTCTGTGACGTAATGCATTACGCAATCCGGGCGCGCGCGCAACCTCACAATTAAAAAATTGCAAAAAAATAAATTATTGTACCCACAATAAAATAAAAACTACACATGGATAGCTTATTTAATAAGGAATAAACATATAACAGTTAATTAGATAAGGATTCATAATTAAATGAATTACGAGCATTTTATTATTTCAATTTTTTGAACGTAACAATGGCCGCTTTGATCTCCGATAACTAATAAAATAAGTATCGGAATGCTTTCAAACATAGATAAGTTTTTAGTTTGTTTCAATAGCTTCTCAGAAATGTAGCTGTAATACCCTTAATCCTAAAAATTTGATTTCAAAAATAAAAACAAAAGCCGTAGGTGCCGAGCGCGGCAAAACCTAACGGCGCGGCTGCGAGTCGCGGGCGTCCGTACAGACCGCCTGATTAGGGGCCCGGGTCCCCACGGGTGACATTCTAATTGATGGGTTTCTTTTTAATTAATCGATGCTAAATTTTATCTTACTATATTTAATTATTTAGTTTTTACATTTTGTAATACTTTCCAGGAGATTATCGCTTGACGCTGATTTTGAATATAAAAATATAATATTGTGTGTATTCTTATATTATTTTTAACATGTTAAATTATTGAACTTGGTTTTTATTTTTTACTAGCTGACCCGGCGTACTTTGTATCGCCATGTTTTTTAACTAAATTACTGAAATGTTTATTTAAATTATTGTAATTTTTATATTACACAAACCTTGTCCTAACAATAACGAATACCTAAAACCAAGAATCATCCAATTTGGTGCAGTCGTTCGAAAGTTATGGGCGTACATACATTTTGAAGATCCATTTTATATATATATATATATAGATTAAGCGTATTCGTAAAAGTTTTCAGTAACGACAGCAACATTTGCCAATATTTCCTTTCAGTTCTTGCACTTTCAATCTACGTTTATATGGAACTTCTCGGATTTGTTCGTGATATGCATCAGCTACTACCTTACGTCGCGCCTCGAGCATATCAATTCGAAGCTGCTGGCAGGACAGGGGAAGGTAGCATTTTGTGCATTTTCTTTACGTGATCAGTTGCAGCCCGTTATAAAAGTAAGATCCAGCTTTTTGCCTTCATTTTAAAATATATATGACCCAAAATTACTTAAATCGTGAAAATGAATTTGATGCGATGGTATTTCGTGAGCAGGAGACGTAAGCAAGGATTTTAAGAAACCTTGTTCGTAGAAAAAACGAGTGAAATTTTAAATTGCTTAAATCTTGTAATCCACGTAGAAGATTTTTTTATATTACAGTCGGTACCGCTGAAAAGATAATTGACCTACTAGAATACTAGAAGTTCTGAAGTTTGGTATCTTCTATCCATTATTGAAATGACTGGAAAGAGGCAAGCAAGAATATTTGATGTAGTATATGGAACACGTTCATTTAATATGTGTAGTTTATGTATTTTATTGTCATTTTCTTAAGGATTTTTTTTAAACCTGATTGTCACATCCCGTCATTATCTCTAATTTCATATATCAACTTTCTTCTACCTAAAGGTTGCCTGGCAGAGATTGCCGCCTAGGCAAGAAGGCCGCCTTTTTGTTATTTCTTGTTTTCTTAGCACATAATTACGGATATGCTGTTATTAAAACACTAATTTCACAAGTTCCACTTGAATCTTTATTATCATCATCACAGCCCATATACGTCCCCACCGAGGGGCTCGAGCCTACCCTATATTAGGGTGATTAGGCCTTAGTCAACCACGCTGGCCCAGTGCGGATTGGTCGACTTCACATACATCATTGAATTTCTTCGCAGATGTATGCAGGTTGCCTCACGATGTTTTCCTTCACCGTAGGAGCGTCAGACAAATGTACATATGAAATTCGAAACGAAAAACACATTGGTACATGGCGGGTCTCGAACCCCAACCCCCCGATTGGAAGGCAAGTGCCGAGTCCACTGCGCCACCGACGCTCTTTATTATACTTCTATCTATCTTTCTTTATTCAAGTGGAACTTGTGAAATTAGTGTTTTAATAACAAGATACCATGGAGTTCCATCAAGAAATTACAACATAAAGCTTTAACTATTTACGGATATGCATTTTTTTATTAACAATAAAGAATTTATTCATTCATTCATTCAAGCTAGCTAAGCTTTGCTTAGCTTCGCTTAGCTTAGCTTATTAAGAGAGTTAAGCATGCTTCAGCCATTAGCCATTTCACCTACTAGGAATTTGTTGGTTGACTAACTTGTAAAATGCATTCCGTATTTCAAACGGCACATCTAATTTGATTCTAGTTTTAAGATTCACTTGTGATGATTGAAAGATTTTATTAGCTTATTTCGAACACTTAATTCCATTCAATATTGTTAGCAACGTTATAACCGATAGGAAATTAGTATAGACTTCACGAATATTACCTCCAAAAAGAAATATTCGGAGAGTTGGGAATATACTTAATTAACTGCTTTTTAAAGTAACACAATTAATAATTTGGAAACCCGTCCCTGTATAACAACGAAACAATGATTGTCTATGAATGAATAATTATATTGCTGGTCATTCACAAAATTTCGCTACTATAACGATTTCGAATAATTTATTTTCATCGTTAATAAGTTAAAGAGTGCGAATTTCTTTTGGTGT